>OY987251.1:10688044-11077439 GCA_963920765.1 Ulota crispa | reverse complement strand
AAACCTATTTCCATTCAAAGACCAACAACCATGTACACTCAACCAAGCCACGCTTCCACCACGCGCTACTAAATCACAACCAAATTCACAAATCCTAACATCACATTTAAAAACCCTCGAGGCAAAATCACGTCTCATGACGGGTTTTATTAATATTTCCCCCTAAACAAGAAGAAAAAACAAGTGCTAGAAATCAAACCACCCTAAAGCTAAGGGGGGTTGCTTGGTTTTATTTGAAGATGAAGATGCAATCCTCTTCACAATTAGCCAAAAAAATGTTTACCTCCAATAAAACTTTACTATATCATTTTCCTAAAACTAAAAAGTCCTAGTTTTGCTTAAACCACTACAAAAAGACAGATCCATCTAATGAAGAAGCTCAGTCTCACAGAAACTGACAAAAAAAAAAAAAAAACTGGAAAAAAGAATCACCTAACACTAATAGGAGGTGGGAAAGAAACCAACGGCGATTGGTAAATCGATGTGGTATCAGAACTACACTGGTAAGCAAACGGCCGAGTTCTCAAGCTTTCTTCCGTTTCGATCTCAATAACGGGCTCCGATAAAGACTCGGCAAGCATTGGAACTGGCGATGACGATAGTGCTGGCGATGGCGATGGCAATGGAGGTTGCCGTGCCGGGGACTGTAAATTTGCCAGCCGGAGCCGTTCGGCGCGAGCGCCCACCGCTTGTCCCAGAACGGCGGACCCGATCGTGAACGCGATAGCGTACTTCGGCATCACCACCGCCTTCCGCAGCATGGCGATGAACGGGATCGTCGCGTGCACTGCCAGAAACCACTGCGGCGAAAACTTCTTCGTGTGCTCGCGCCACACGCCCAGCGGCACGTTCAGCGCCATCCCCAGCACGCCGATCGCCAGCACCTTTGTCGGCAGCGCTTGCGGCCGCAGCGCCTTCACCGCCGGCGTCCGCGCCAGCGCCGCCCGCGCCGCTACGATCGCCGCCGGGCACCGGTACTTCATCCCCTTCCCCGCCGGCGTCAGCAGCTTCGACACCAGCGGCAGCGCGCCGCTCACGGCGCGGAACGACTTCGCGATCGGGCACTGCCCCGTCGCCAGCCACTCGCTGCTCATGGCCTCGTGCATCTGCGTCACCGTCACCGCGCGTCAGATCACGTCAAACTGCGGCAAAAAAAACTACGTACTCCCTCTGTCCCTCTAAAACAGCTCCAAATCACACACATCTCTTAAACCACTAAAAAAACCTCCCTTGTGCCGATTTCAAACCTTGAGTTCAATGATCTCATGGAGTAAGTTAAGCAATTAGAGAGCATTCCTCTTCTAGCAAGCTTGGCCTTGCCCATATGAGGTACCAGTGTTGTTGCTACTAATCTTTAAACCATCAATAATAAGGAGCTGGCAACATGCACAAATATGGTACTTTTGCATGAAATTTGGGTGCCCAAACGAAGACATCAAAGCTAGAGATTTTACATACATTTGGTAGATGGTTTATTGATTATTAGAATGCATGTGTCACTAGCACACAAAGACTAAAATAATAAGGAGAGTTGGCAGCATTCATTCACAAACTATGCACAAATATGGTACTTTTTCTGCATGGACTTTGGGTGTGCCCCCAAACAACGGCATTAAAGCTGGAGATTTTGCATACAGTTGGTAGATAATATATTGATTTCTAGAATGCATGTGTCACTTAGCACAAAGACTAAGAACACAATTAATCTTTTGCAAGAAAGCTTTTTGGGCGTTTTTAAGAGGGACAGAGAGGGAGCAAATGGTTAAAACACGAAAGTGTGAACATCGGTGCTTACGTGAGATTCCATGTTCGACTTGTGCTCCTTCTTCTCGGGGTTGTTGTTTTCCTTGTTGGGCCTTCTCTTGCTCGGCCTCTTCTTCTTTGCGTTGAAACTCTCCATGAAGCTGTCGAATCCGAATGGCCCTGCTGGTCCGAACGGCGACAGACTGATGGCCGCTGCCGACGACGCTGACAATGGATGGAAGCTTAGTTGCGCTGCTTCGGTGGCGTCAGTTACGTCAGCGGCCGTCCCCGCCCGTTTCAACGGCACCACGCCATCCTTGCCGTGGAACAGACGGAATGAGCTCTCAAACCCCGGCCCGTCCTCAAATATTGGACCCCGCCCTGCTGCTCTCGTCTGCAGAAATGCGCACAAAACTAGGGTTAATCACAAACCCTAGAACAGATACACCAGGAACCCCTACTCACATCCAACCCACCTGTGGCAATCTACCCAAACCCTAACACCTATAAATCAGCTTGACAGTTCAATTAGTACTCGTCACTTGCATGAACTAGAATCAACCCCCTCTCTCAAATTCGAGAGCCAGAAAAGGCAGCTCCTAAAGCTTAGGAATCGGTTAACCCTTGAACGTCCTAAGGGCACAGTAGATACGTTGTTGTATATTTGGCATCTGCTACCAACAAGAAATTTTAACTTGGGATCTCAAACAGCTCACTATAATTGTGTTTATTTATATTCTAACTCCTTTGTTGATCTCAAATGTAGTAGAGGTGTGGATCCATTCCAAATACAAGATAAATACCCCATATTGTACTAGTCGCAAAGGGCCTTTCTGAAGTTTCTGAAGTTTAAGGGTTAAGTTCACAATGAAAAGCTTAGTAAAAGGCAAGGAAAGGAAACTTATGATATGTTCACACTTGGTGTTAGGATGGGTATTAGCAATATGTTAGGAGGAGTATAAGCAATATGTTAGGAGGGGTATTAGTAATATGAATGCAGTCTAAAAGTGTGTCCAAATGCATCTAATTTTCCTCCGCTAATACCCCTTCTAACACCAAGTGTGAACATACCCTTAGACACGCATGACACTCCGAAAGCTTGCACAGATAGAATGTAAGAATGTGCATCACTTCAACAACATCGAAACGCCGGGTCTAACGAGAAGAGATGGTTGTGAAAACTTACAGGTGGTGCAGGAACAGGGAACTTCAAATTGGCGAAGCTACTAGTAAGACCCATGTTCCGCAAAAACGGGCACAACTCCAGGCCCATGTCGGAGATCTTCATGTCCTCGTCCCAGCACATCTTCTCGCCTCCTCCAAGGCCCAAATCAAAGGCCATTTGAAGCTGTGCTGAGCTCCAAACCCTAATCGCACTCAAATTCTCCCAAATTCCACCAAACCCTACCAAATCCTTCCAAACTCGTCCTCCTCAAATTCTACCAAACTCTTAACCCGACTAAGCACTCTTGCGGATGATCTTTCAAGCGTTGTTGTGGGTACTTACTAGATGGTTCTGGAGTCTTTGAACTGCAGGGATAAAAGCATGAATCTGATTGTGGGGGGATGCAATCTAAGTAGGGTTTCAAAGGGCGAGATTCTTGGTGTTCTAATAAATGCGAGGTGCAATCTAAGTAGAGCTTCAAAGGGTGAGATTGTTAGTGTTCTAAGAGGTGTGAGGGTGCAAAAGGGTCAAGTTCGAGAGGGTGAAGGGGTAATCGAAGGAGAGGGGGGGTTTTCCGAGCGCTGGGTCTTGCAGCTGCCACGCGCTAGGGATGAGAGTGGAATGTGCGAGAGGAAAGGAACAGCAAGGGCCAAGGGGGGAAAAGATCTTCCTCGCACGCCTGCAAGACTGGTGTGCGACGTTGTTTGAGCAACGTGGAACCCGCGTGCCTGGAGCGCGTCCACAAGAGTCGTCTTCACCTGGTCACCTGGCGAGACTGGTGAGAGTGGTGACAGGTGATGAGAGTGGTGACAGGTGATGAGAGTGATGACCGCTTTCGTCGGCGACCAGCGGTTGGTGGTTGGGACCGGTGGGTGGAGGTTCTTGGTCGACGTCAACGATGTCGGCCTGCGAGAAGGTGCTTCGTGGTGTTGTTCCTTTTGTGTTACAGCTGAATTACCTTACTAAAATTTCATTAGTGGCGGAAGGTATGTACACCCATAAGCGTCAAACTAAGGGTGTTCAACATGATGAGTATCAACAAGCAGTTAGCAAATTATAGGATCCTATTAGGAACAGAAAAATAATAAGTTTGTACTTTTGGATGTATTATTTGGATATTGTGAGAATAAGTTGTGAATTTTTAAAGAGCAAACTGCCATTGCACCCATAATCACTTTCAAGATTTCATGTTCACATGTTGTACATCCTTGTCATTACATCTATTTATTTTCACAAATTTTCCAAGATTTCAGAGGTGACGGTTATGGGGACACTGATGCTTATGGGTGTACATACCTTACTCGTTGTTCCAATGGAGGCAACAAAAATATCCTTGTAACAAATAAATTGTGCAATAGCAATCCTATTCCCGTGTCCCCTATCCTTATGTCTCCTATCCCTGGTTCCTTGTGCCCCCACCCAAATTTATAAATTTAGTTAAACTTGTACTTTACATTATTTTACTTTTTATCCAATAAGAGATTCTTTTAAAGAATACATGAGCATTATGATTGGCTGAGAGAAAGTGGTGGTGCAATTGCCAATGACATGTTATTAATGTTTGGTGAAGCGGATAAAAGAGAGTGTTGTGGTGTAACTTGCAATGAGTGGTGTAGCTTGCAGTGGTTTGTCTTATTTTATTGCTACTCTACTCTATTTTACTTTTCATTCATTATGTTATTCTTTTATGTAAGTAAACTAGTTGGTAAACCCATTTAGCTAAGCTAAATGAGTAATGGTGACTTCATTTAGTATAAATTAAGATTTGTATAAAAATTTAAAAAATAATCCATTTAGCATAGGTAAATCTATTTAGCACTCATTTAGCATAGGTTGAGATTTATATTAAAAAAATCCATTTATTACTTTTGCACTTTTACTTTTGTTCAAATTTTGCTTTGATTGAACTTTTATTGTGCTCTATTTTTTATTTTTTTATTTTAGTGAAACTTGTACTCTACTCTATTTTAACCCCTAAAGGACCAACTATCCCCTCAAGGGACAAATGGATTTCAAGCATGTACCTATATCTAAACTACTTTGCGAGATTTTTTGAAAATTTTATGAATGATGGGGAATTCAAAGATTTATGTGGGCATCTATATTTTTTTCTTCATTCTGACATTTATTGAAGAAGTTAAAAATTAATTTCCAAAAATAGGCAAGGTCAGGCACAAAAAATCACACAAAGTAGTTTAGATATAGGTACATGCCCGAAATCCATTTGTCCCCTGAGGGGACAGTTGGTCATTTAGGGATTAAAGTGTACATTGTACTAAAAATGGATTCATTAAACCAACACACACTCACTCACTCACTCAATTTTTTTATTACACCAATTATGGTAATTATGGTTATGGATACTTGTAGTGTTGTTTATCCTATCATTTCACTCATTCTAATTCTAATTTAGCTGAAAACTAATGTTCATGTTGACAATCAAGGACAGTTCACACTGTCCCATATATGACATCTTATTCAAATCTAAGAATTAGATTGGTGTAAAACCAAAAGTTGGGATATGGCGCTTATGTACCAAGTCTCACATCCCAAGTCATTACATTTTGCTTACATAGCAACAATTTTTGGAAATTTTGGCACTAAAGCTTGTGGGACTTCACTCAAGGTTTAGATTGATTGTTTTGCTAGATCTAACTTTCAGCCCAACTTCCACCAATATTATTGCATAAAATATTTATGATTTTATTTAATATCTATGTTTTTCACTTGATAATCCAACAAAGTTGGAATCTTACATTGAATCTTACATTGAGGTGGAACTTGCACAAATGGAACAAACACGTGTGTGCAGTAAATAAACCAAGACGCCCAATTGATGCTCAAATTGCAAGTGCAGCACATGGTGATGTAGGATTTTTTTTTTTTTTATATCAATTTTACTGGTTGGTCAACATGCACCCTAGAATGCAAGCAAGTAAGAAAAATTTGGGTAGAACTAGATGGAACTAATGACGTTTGCACATTCATCCATAAAATCTACTAATAATATAAGTTTCATCCAAAATGTGACAAAATTGAGGAGAGATTTGATAACTTCACCCATTTTTCGACTTAATTTTTTGAATGGTAGCCAGTCAAAGTTTGAGATAAGATTTAGGCAAATTTTCGTCAAGAAAAATGTCCCTGTGCTGATGGATTCAACATTCGCCTGCGGAACTTGCTGGCAAACTGTCTTGACGTGAATGTCAATGATCTGGGCTTCTTCATATGGGCAAAGCTAAGGTCGATCAAGCCGAGATACTACCAACCGTCAGATCTTGTCTAGATCGAACGCATCCAAGCCCTTATATGGCCGGAGTAAGGTTTCAATACACCACTGATTTGTGTGACAATGTATTGCTTTGCATAAGCCTCTAACTTCATTTTCAATAAATTGGTTACATTCATGCGCCAAGTAGTGACATATACTTTCACGAAGATCAAGGTTTTTTTGGACTAAAACTAGGAACAATATAGAGTTTGGGGTTACAGGCATTGCCAAAGTAATGGCATACCGTCATTTCATTGGAATTAGCAATGTCTCCTTGCCCATACATACCAACTTGTTGCCATTAACCCCTAAATGGTGAAGGGGATAATTTTTGTGCCTTGGTCGTCCAAAAACACACTTTGTAGGGCTGAAAAAAAGCTGATTTTATTTGAATGTTTTTTAGAAGTGATTGTAGATATATGGTGTAGCATGGAGGCCAAAAAAAAAAAAAAAAAACCCTCACCAAATGCACTTATATTTTTTAGGTGATTCAACGACACGGTGTTAGGTCCCATGTTGTCCTTCTTATAATTTTTATGAGGTTAGCATGCACTATTAACTTTTGCAACTTTAAAATAATATATGGGCACTTGCCACACCATTATAGAGCACTATACAACTATTGTAGAAGGACAATCATGGTGACCTACCCGGTGTTAAAGGGTTAAATTATTATTTTTAATTGCTACAACCTATTGTTATCATTACTTTGTATCTATATCCATGTTGGACAAACATACTTTGACACCCAAAAGAGGTATATTGGACAAATAGACTTAGAAAGAGGAGTATCGTGTTTATAGATATGGATCAAAAGACTAAATGAGAAAATCACTCACATCAAGATTAGTGTTCATTCATTTGTAAAGAATTCTTACATTCTCCTAGATTGCAAGATGTAAATTGCCTTTTCCAATTCCCTTGCATATTGGAATTTCATCCTTTCTAGAGTAATAAGTAACTGCTTTACAAAGAGTATAAAGCTACTTTTGATTTTTTTGGTTCTTGGTAAATACTATTTTCAATTATGTCACACTCATAGCAAGGTAATAACCGCTTTAAGATACTTGCAATGAAAGTCATAAGAGCATGTTAACTAGTGACATATTGAAATAAATAGTAGGTAGAATCAAAGACGTTTTGCAAAATCCACACGGCTTCAATAAGTAGTAAAATTTTAGATTCTTTTGATGAGGATTAAAATAAGGGAAATTTGATGGATATCCTTGAAGTTTGCAATATTTGTATAGATACCCTTTTTTTCAGAAATTACACAAACATTCTTGACTATAATTTTTAGGCATTTGTCTATTGTGTTTGTCACTTCATTTTTGGCACAATATGTTTGTTGTCACGTAACTAGCCTCAAAAGAGCCCTATTTTGGTTGTCTAATTTTCAAATCCAAATTTTATTGTGTCTATTGAGCAAGTTTTTAATTGCATTTTCAAAGATATTGTTATAATCACAAGTTCTAATTTTATACCAAGTAAAAGATACTAATGTTTTATAGTGCGTCATTTCAAACAATCCATTGATGATGCTCTAATGCAACAAAAGAATCAATATGCCAAAAACTCTCATAATCTCATCATTAGGCTGACTTTCAATTTAGGTTGTCTTTCAATTTACATTGCCTTCCTTTCATAGAAGTTATTTATATTTAAAATGATTTTCTTTTTCAACTAGTGGATGACATCTAGAGGTTTGCTACAAGACAACATGAAACTAGGATTTGTGAATTATGTTGCATTTGGTAATCTACTCAAAAATAAATAGTTTACTATTTATGATATCTTTATTGTTGAATTTTACTTGGCAATAGTTACCAACCTTGTAGTACTAAATGTTAATATTTAATATACAATGTGAGTATTGAGCAAATAGTGTAGGGCAACTTAATGAGCCAATTTAGTGCTGCTAGCACTTCAAGTTTTTGTAATACCTCAAAGAAACTCTATATGCTTATGCTAGATGTGCCTTAGTTGTATTCAATTGTGAAAAGTATAGTAACAAATAAAATAAAAATTCACTTTATTTGAATTGACAATTATAATTACTTAATAATAACATATCATTGATTTGAAATTTAATGAAGTCATTCAAATGAATTGATCATGTACATGTGAATATATATATATATATATATAAATAAATAAAGGGAATGGTTAAAGTCACACCCAAAATTACTAATGCCACACCCTCAAGGTGTGCTTTGAGCATAAAATGTGAGAGTTTAATGTTGGTTTTTATGATTTGGATCAAAAGGTTTGTTTCACCTCTACCATTTCAAGGGTGCATAAAAAATGGAGGTGCTTTGAATTTGAAACTAAAAATAAAGGACTTTTGAACTACTTAAAGCGGAAATACATTTAAAATTTAGCAATGGTGCAATAAAAATTTAACAAAATTTTAACAAAAATTTGAATTTATTCTTCTTTCTTTCAATGAGGTGGTAAATAATGCCGTGATTGCATGAATGATGAATCACTTGAATGAAGTAAATAACACTAAATTCTCAAATTACATGCTCATAAGGATGTGGCATTAACAATTTTGGATATGGCTTTAGCAATTTGCTATCTATATATACATATATATAAAGATAAATAAAACAAGGCGTTTAAAGTTGTATTTCCCAAAAGATGTCTTGAGATACATTTTAATATAATAAAATGCACCAAAGCATGGAAAATCGACGACAAGATCAATTTTGCTGCTTAAGGACTAGGAAAGATTTCATAATCAGAGCATTACCTTTTAAGGACAACCCAATCATGCACACATTCCAAAATTGGTAAAGTTTTCAAGTATACAAATACAAAGCCTTCCCTTAAATATTGCACATGAATGCAAAGCGTTAAACCCCTACCCTTGAAAATCACGACTGAATCCCTAATTTGTAAACTCCTGTTGAATGTGACGGATTCAAGGCAAGGCAAAGAAGCACCATCAATCCTTGACAATTGTGCAACACTTGTAGAATCACGGCAACAACAATGAACAATGAAGCACCCCCTTTTTGATTTTCTTTTTCTCACTTTTTTTTCATTTCCTTCTTTTTGCTTGCAAGGATCAACACTCTCGCGCAGCCACTCTTATGCTACAACCCGTTCTCTTGCGTAGTAGCAATCATCCTCTTGCACAACAATCTGCAGTGTCACGCAGCAGCAACCATTGTCTCACGCAACAACCATCAACTCACACTCACTCTCGCACAACAATCATCAATAGCAACAAGGAGGAAATGTCACGTGAAGTGATAGGTATTACTTGCATCTCGGTAATTGGGAGAATTTGAAACATCCAGGAAAGTAAAAGGATTGCCATGAGGTAAAATTGAATTAGATAGATAGATGAGAACTATTGTAAACAACCATCATAATGAAACAAAACATGTTGTTTTAAGATTTGCATTAGAAGGCATGCAAGCAAGTTTTGAGCAAGTTTTGACCAACAATTTTCTTCCCTAAGCCTTAAAATTAGGCCATTTTTGTCTAGTTATCATATTTTAACATTTGAAATTACATGATATATGGATTTTTTTTCTCTCTTTGAAACCTCCTACTACAACAATATCATTATTTTGATTTATTGTTTTTAATTAGAATTTGATTGTTTTAATTGTTAATTATATGAAACAGACAAAAAAATGTTTTGTCTAAAATATAAGGAGATTTGTGGATGTTTGCCTAAACTTTAGGAGACCTCCCAATATTTTGCATAGTAGAATGCAAGAAGTCCAAAACTCTATGAACAATTCAAATCTAGATAAATGTGACCTACATAGATTTTTAGTGATGACATAAAGTGCGCATGTTGTTAGGGTTGCTTTTCAATTTTCAAATTATACAACTTTTACAATATTTATCAATATGTAGTAGATAAACATCATTAAATGTGACAATTATTGTGTTTAAATGCTAATAAACATGACAAATGAAAATGGTTGTTTATTTCACACTTGTGGAATTGGCCTCTTTGCACATATTGTTACTTTCATGTTAAAACAAAAACTTAAAATACTTGTCATAATAAGCTATAGTCACAAACCATTCATATAGAAAATTATTTGTTTTTAATGGAAAAAATGGATACCTTGATTATGAATTGTGTACCAATTGAGACAATATTATTATGCTAATGAAGACGATTCTAGCTTTGAATGTTATTGAATAATATGTGTGGCATCAAAAAGTTGAAAGAGTTATTTTCACTTAAGATGTTTGGTACAAAATCTGATAAAGAAAAACAATCAGAGATTTGTGAGATAACTTTGGATGCATATAAAAAAGAACCACATCCTGATTTCCAACCTCGCAAAAGTGCATTCAAAATTGCCAATAGTGATGCTTTGACTAACAATTACTCTAAACGGGATTCCAAAAAACATGTGAGATTCTCGCATCTAGACTTGAGCATTATTGATGATGGAAGATCCAGCAAAATATTTAGGTCGCCCTTACCTTCATCACGACGACACTTAGACGACTATACTTGAACTAATGATTTTTCTTTATTCTCATGAATGGACACTCATCATTGTGTACAAAACCACAATGACATTGAATCAAATGCAACTGACAAGTAACTAAATAGAAACATTTTATACTTGTTTTGCATTTCTTCAAAAAAATATCACATTTGGTCATGAGAAGCCCATGGTTGTTACTTTGAGCAAAATTTGGCTATCAATGTATGTTTGTTCTTGTTTTTTAGGGCATTTTTAGGGTTTTTGACCTAAGAAATGAAGAATCAAATTATTATTTAGCATTTATACTATGTGATATGGATTTAAATATATGGTTTGACTTCATGTTGGCAACAATGAGTGTTACCATCATGTACACATCAAGTTTTTTTCATCATTTTTTATCATTTTTTGAAATCAACTATGAGTTGACTACATTAGATGGACCATGAGCTCAATTGGGCACTTTGGGTATACAAGCAGCTTACAAATGGGCGGCCCAATGTGACAACCATGGAGAAGCCCAAATTATAGTTTTTGATCTATAATGAAATCTTGAGTACTTGCCACAAGAAGGTGTCGCTCAATGTTAGCACATAACATTTGGCATCAAACTTGGTAAGAGTCATCTCCACCTTGATGCATGATTTTTTCAACAACCTTGTCAACTATCTATTTATGATTGTTTAACAAATCTTGCAAAAATGCACAATGTCTTGAACATTACAAACATCATGATATTTTGCAGGCACAAAACATCATTCATATTAGGTAATTGACCTCCACAAATTGATGGAATGAAATCCTATGTAACCATCTCATCAACAAATACAAATATTCTTGCAATCAAGAAAATTTGCAAACAAATTTATTTGGATATGGAGATAGTTTTTTCAATCATTGTGTTGTGAGGTACTTGCCATTTATGCCAAGAGTCACAACAAAGTATCAAATTTGCTCTTCATATTCACCATACATTAAAAGTTAGAAACCTTTAACCAAATTTAAAAAGCCTTCCAATTATATTGAAATCTATCACATCATACGTTATATATTTTTATGACAAAATTGGAATGTTGTCTTTAAATTGATTTAAAAATATACATGCAAAAATTCAAAATATTGAAGAGTTTATGACGTTTCTTGTAGATGCATGCTTAAACCTTTGTTTTCATAAATGTGTATGAATATCATTCAAATTTTATTGCTCATTGCTCGTTTGTTTTGCCATAAATTAGCACTACTTTGCGATTTTGTGCTCAATGAGTGCTAGAGCATTGATGTTTTGATAAGCATCATTTGGGATTTTCTGAAAATATTTGACCTAGGCATTAATGATTTTTCTTCTTTATTTGTAATTTGTGCACAATAACAAAATTATAAACACTTTGTACAACTACAAGTTGATTGAGTTGAATTGAAAGTTGTCACACTATCAAAAAAAATTGCCGTAGTTGTTGGATTGAAATACATAGAATACATGAAATCTTTTGTTTGTTTCTAATACTCCACATATACACTTTTTAATTAGAAAATAAGCAAGAATTAATAACAAATAAATGGGTGATTATTTTACAATAAGAAAACAATGCATTTGTGTATTCAAAATATTTGAAATAATTACATTATATGAAATGAAGCTTAATTGTTAACAACGTAAAGTAAATCACTAAACTTGTTGAAACTACAAATATCTCAAAAAAATAAACTCTTTCTTAGATTGACTCAAAAAGTGTAGATAAGAACATGCTAGAAGGTTATAATTCTTTTGCAAAGAGCTTTTTGATATTTACTTGGCTTTAATTTAGTTGAAAGAGGAAGATATATGCATATAGATTTTGATTTATTTATGATTCTTTTTTTATAAGTTATACTCAAATTCAAGTTAAAATCATTGCACTAGTAATGCACAACATCTTAATAAAAACACTATAAAAATATCGGCTTCTTCATCATTTTCAAACATGTTGAAAGATAATACATGAAATGCAATACATTTATATTGTCCGTTCAATCAAACTCAAATATATGTTGCACAATTCATCTTCATCATAGTGATTTGGGTGTACTTAATTTGAGATTCCACAAAAAAAATTGTATATCAAAAGAAAAATTGTTCAACAAATGTGTGAATTCAACTAATGATATTTTTATCTTTTCATCCCTACCACTAAAATTTGAAGTCATAAAATAATAAAATACAATTTATTTATTTATTTATTGCCACTATCATTATCATTCCATTTTACCATAAATTTGAGCGCATCCAACAAAAGATGGCATTTAGATACCATTCCATTTTTGAGGAAAAACAACAATGAATAGAAAAATCTAATCCTCTGTTAATAAACCACGCAACACATTTGTGGGTTCTTCACACTAGTTGACTCTTGTACATCAACTTTGCAGAAGTTTGTGTAATTCTCTAATCTACCTCAAATGACTTGCATGCATAGATTGGAAAAATCCGTAAAAATTACAATAACGTATAGTGTTTAGGAAGATTTTTTTTCCATCTTGTAGCTTATACCGTGAATTGTAAAGTTGAAAGTGGAATCTAGTCTTTTCCATTGTTAGCTTTGTTTTTATCAAGTACTCTACTATTCAGATATGATAAATAAATGTTTTTTTTTAATCATTCTAACTAAAGTTAAACTTCATGTATATTAAATTCTTAAGGTTTTCTATAACGTTTAAGAAAACTCAAGATTTTTTTGTTGAATCTTACAAAGCAGTGTTATGAAATCTAAGGAAAATTGAGCAGTGGTAATTTTGTGACAGTGTTTTATATTTTTTGCAACTATAATACATTGTAAGATACTATAAAAGAAGTTTGCTTTATGTTTATTCATAATTCGTGTTATTGTATATTGCAATCAGAAGGTTTTGCATAAATTATTGACCCTGGTGAAATGTATTATATACAAATGTTAAGGTTATTTTGTTTGACATGGTTAGTTACTAAATACTAAACATAAAGTGAAGTTTGGTTCATTTGTAATTCATTTTGTCCTAGAGGGAAGCATGAGCGAGCTTTTTTTCTTTGTTTCCATACCCTTCATATATATGTCTATCCCAAAGTATGACTTTATTTGATCAATGAAGCTGATGGGTTGTGAAAATAAATGACATTTCAAATACAATATGATAAGGCTTGTTCCTCTTTTGTGTGACAACATGAATCAAAAATCATTAACAAATGGGTGTTAATTTTCTCTTTGATAACTTTTAACTATATATACGAAAGTGATGAATACCATTGATTCTTCATTCTTAATCTAATTCTTGAATCTTCAAATCTTGACACTACCTCTTGAATCTCTTTAAGTTCTAGGTTTTACGTTCCACTAATTTCTCAAAATCTAATTGGGTGGGAGGTTGAAAATTAGAATTTATAACTTTACGCTTCGTGCCACTTGTGATTCATTTAAGATGCTTACAATGGCAAAACTTTTCAAAAAACTTGTCACCAAAAAAGTAAGACTTTGCTTCAAATATTGAATGTAACAAAATAAGCAATCCAACTTGGGAGTAAGGGTACAATATTATTACTTTAAAATACAAACATTTTCTAAGGGAAAATATTGAAAATAAGCTTGACAATTGGTCATATTTTGAAAATAGGCCTAACGTTTGAAAAAATCAAAAGTAGGCCTCACTATATATCAAAATTTGGCCTTGCAACTATGGAGGTCAAAAATTGTGCATGTTTATTTTTATTCAAACTAAATTGGTTTTGCTTATAGTGACTAAGACCACCACATCATTAGTGATGTACAATGCAATGCACAAAATGACATTTAACCCCTAAAGGACCAAGCCATTTTCTCGGGGAGATCGCTAGTCGACTTTTTAGGAACTACTTGAGTTAAAAGATAGGGTTCATTTAATTCAAAGAAAAAAAATTATATAATATGTAGGGATACTGTAGGGTCCATGAAATACTATATATTGTAATACATAAAATAGGGTATGCAAAAACAATTGGTAGTAGAAATTTTTATTAATAAATTAGCCTTAACAAATAGGAGATGCACAAATTTTTCATAGTACAATGGAGAAAGTTAATAATGGAGGGTAGATGACAAAGATTTATATTCACTACAATTATTTAATCTAGGGTTGTGGATCTTGTTGTTGGGTGTTAGTGCTCTCGACTAGGATATTCCATTTTAGGCAATGCCACAATGTGATGACCAAATCCCCATGAGGAAGCCACTTGTTAGGGCTTGGTACAATGGGAGGCCCTAGTCACTTGGCAAGGCCTTTTTTGAGGTTCTAAGAATTTGCTCTAATTTGAACAAAAAGCCAATGTTTTGATAATTTGTATCAATTCTTTAAAACTATAACCGTACAAATTCAAATTAGATATGTTAAAAATCACATAGAAAAAATAAACATAACAACATCACTTGTGAGTTGAAAGATTATAATGACCCTTCAATTTATATGCTTGTTATTGGGTTTATTGATATACATCATATATTTGTTTGTAATAGAAAGATTTTTCTACAAAGAATAGTGAAGATATGATCAAACTGAACAAATAAATTTTATAAATAATGTAACACCACTTTAAAACAAAATCAAGGAATTTACAAAAAAAAATAAAGTGCAAGAAATATGCCTCTCGTAGCATTTTATATAATAATATGGTCATCTAAAATACAATAATTAAGGTAAATAGCCCTCCATAAAATACCCTCTTAACTCACGTGTATACCATAAATTACAAGGGAGTGATCTCCCTGAGGCCATTTTTTCTATGAAAAACACAGAAAATTGCCACTTTTGGGGAAGCAAGTACAGTGGTAAGAAAAAAGATTTTTACAAGAATTCAACTGTAAGATCTTACATTAGACTACAAGAGGTACACGTGGTAAAAAATTCAGCTCAATCTACACAAAAATGAGTGAGATATTTACATTTGAATTGCGGAAAAAAGTTTTATTTTGCTGATGCCCAGAAATTTCAAAAGGCTTTGACCACTCTTAGATCAAAAAAATTACTTTACACAAAGTTAAGGTTTACTTTTTGCATGTAGGAAACCAAGTTAGGTATGTGTGGGAGAATTTTCAAATCAATTGGAATTATACAACACATGGGAACAAATAGTAAGTAAAAAGTAGAGAATGAGTCAAAACATTAAATTGTTAAAAATTTAGTTATAAAAATGAAAATTGCAAATTCCAACAGTTATGATGTTGTGATAAACAATCTACATCCTTTGGTTTTGTTTATTTTCCAAAATATTAAAAAATGAGTAAAATAAAGGACTTCAAAATTTATTTTAGAGTAGAGAATCTAGAACTCCCGCAAACAAAAACTCCTCATAACTTTCATCTCATCTATCAAAATTGAATGATTCAAAGCTCCCCGCGTCTATATAAGTCTAAAGAACCTATTTCAGATTTTTATTTGAAAAAAATGAAATTTTTAAAGAAGTTTTTGGCTGCCCGGGGAGCAGCTTTTTCCAGATTTTCATGCATAACTTCTTCAATAAATGTTGGAATGAAGAAAAAATTACATTCCCATGTAAATCTTTTAATTCCTTGCCTTCAATAAAAATTTCAATAAATCTCGCAAAGTAGTTTAGCCATAGGTACATGCCCAAAATTTCAATTGTCCCCCGAGGGGATAATGGTCCTTTAGGTGTTAAGTTATTCTTTTTATGTCATTCAAAGAACTTGCATAATATAGAACATAGTTGGCATTTCATTGTTTTGCATAACTAATATTGAATTCTTATGCAATCTTGATCAAGCATACCAAATTTTAGTTCCAAAAAATCAAAACCCCATTGTTGGTGAATGATTTTCCACAGTATTCATGGTTTTGCATGATAATTGATTAAACGAGGTTGGTGATGAGATCATTGAGATTTGATTACATAAATATGCAAGAAACATTAATACACACATCTTTCATGTTAAAAAAATCTCATGAAGTAATAAAATTATGATCTATCAAGAACTCAATGTGAGGGGTGGTACAATCAAATTTTATAAAAATAGATGTCTCTAATATTTAGGTAGTTTTTGGTAAAACAAACGTAAATTTTCTCATAATTTTCATTTCATTTAATCAAAATTGAATTATTCAAAGCTTCCCACGTATATATAGGTTTAAAGAACCAATTTCAAATACTTATAATATTGCAAATTTTAAAGAAATCTTCTAAGCTACCCAGGTTGCCCAGAGTTCAAAAAAACTAAATATCATGCAATAACTTTTGAACCATGTAGTCAAAAGTTATGAAAAATTGTAATGGTCAAAGTCAACAAACTATTGAATATGGAGAGGGTAGATTTGGGGCGCTGGGGCCTCAAGGGTTAAGATATTGATCATACCTGTATGTGGGTCTAGGCTGTGCAACCTCCATTTTCCACATTGGAGGACAACATAGGAGATTGTGTATTATCATTACACTAGATAGTGCATTTAGGTTGCCTTAACCCTGAATCATCCAAAGGGTACAATAGATACATTGTCAAAAAATTGGCATTTGCTATTAGCACAAAGTTTTAATTTTGGGAGATCATAGAGCTCATTAGAATTGTAGTGATCTAGATTCCAACTTCTTTATTGATCTCAAATGTAGTAAATGTGTAAATCCACTCTAAATACAAGAAAACCACCTTGTATTGTATTGGTCGCACAGGATCATTCAAAACACGGGATAATAGTTAGTTGTCTTATCTTGATACGTAGCCTCATGACGACTTATTGCTTTGCCAATTAGAAACACATGTAACTTTCTAAATACTAGAATTTCACATAATTTACAACATGAATGTCCCTAGTTTGTTTTGTCATCATTATTGCCAAACCCTTATTGTTGTTAATTTTTTTCAATTGCAGTAAATATTGATAAAACTTATTATGGTAACAATAAATAAATACAGAGTGTAAAATGTCAAGAAATTAGTGGGATCCTCGGGGGCAACCTAAATGCAATATTTAGTGTACGGAAGTTCTAAATTGGGGAATTCTAAACTGACCGCCACCGTGGAGCTAATTCTTCATTTGAAAGTGCAGTAAAGACTCCCCTCAACTTTCTGATGGGACTTATATGCAAATACTGCCAACAAAGTTCAATTAGCCAAGAAAAGGAAGAAGACCCTAAGAAAGAAAGAAAAATGATTAACAACTTTTAAGAAAAAAAGTTATGTTGATTGCAGTACTTTCGACTCTCTTTTCGTGTATATGTTTTTATGTTTTATTTCCAAAATAAACAAGTTGAGGAAATTAGTACATGATTGTTTTAGTTAAACTTATAATTAAAGTTTAGGAATTAACCAAAGCAGGCTTTATACTGCTGGGAGCCTGGGACTCAAGATCTGACTCCGTTTTTTTAGTTATTGTACTTTATTTTCCTTGTAAAGAGTTATCCATTAAATAACGAGTGCAATATAAACCCCAAGAAAGGGGAAGTGTCATGTTATTTTACATTTAGTTCAAGTCATTTATGAGTTATGAATTAGTCCCTAATTTGATTGGTAGCATTTTGGAAAAAGAAAGTCGGTTTACAGTTTCTAGAGTAACACTTGTTACTGTCTGTAACTTGATTTTCTTCTGAAATTTTGTATTTTGTATATTTTGTTCCACGTCTTTTTGGCACTGTCTAGCTACCAATAGAGTTATTAAATTTTTCTAGATGAGTTTTTTTGGTCTACAAAATTAAAATGTGAATATTAATGTTAAATTTGAAATTTTATGACATTTAGATTTGCTTTCAACCACTTGAACTAATCGTGAATATCACATAAGGAATTAGTGTTGCCTACCCCCACTCTGATAATTTTTGGTAAAAACGAGGGTCATTGGGATTAAATTAGAATGGTAGACCTTGGCTCCATGTGCCCATTTGGGCTCCAACTTACAAGGTCAAAGCTCGATTCCGGTGGCCTTCTAGGGTGTTGAAGTTGGGGTTCAAATGGGCAAGTGGAACCAAGTTCTGATATTGTAGGTTGGTTCTTGAGGACAACTTTCTTACTAGTATAAAATTGGGTGTAAAATTGGGTGGACAATGGGGAAAAATGTTTGGTTTTTTTTTGTCGTAGGAACTTTAGGTATTTAGTAAAGGATGAAATTTACTAATAGTTAGTTGACCACATGGATGAATAAGTACACAAAGTATGATTTTATCCATGTTCTTTTTACCAACCAGCGTTTTTTCTGAGTGACTGCTATCCTCCTTGCATTGGATTTCTTTTGGAGGGAAGTAACCACATTCGTCAAAACTTGTTAGAGTAGGTGAAATTTTGCTAGCAACAAGAACCTTGTTACCAACACAAATTTTAGGGGAGCCTTGCTTGACAAATTGGAAAATTCAAAAGAAAGGAAATTTTTGTTTCCTTCTTGAGGCGTTTTCACAAGAGAAATTGGTGTTTTTATCATGTAAGATTGCATTTTCTCATAAGAGCACTAGAAAAGTGTACTTAGCTAGATGCAAAGAAGTGCAAGCATGGGCTCTATTGACATATCTAAGAAGACCCACCTAGAAAACAACTTCAATATATTTGAGATTCTTTTGTTGCAAAAAGGGTTAGACAATATATACACTAGTTTAGCTGAGAAATCCACCAAGCTTTGAGATCCATTTATGAAAAAACAATAAAGTTCCTCGGATGGGAGCAATACAAAAAGGGAATTGCTAAATCCACCACACTTTTTGCTAAATACACCACAGGTCCCACCGCATGCCCCACCTCACACCACAGGCCCCACCTCACACCACAGGCCCCACCTCACACCACAGGCCCCACCTCACACCACAAGCCCCACCTCACACCACAAGCCCCACCTCACACCACAAGCCCCACCTCACACCACAAGCCCCACTGCACACCACATGCCCCACCCCAGATTTTGAGCTTCTTGTACAAAATCCTACATTTCTCATTTCCATCCGGCTTTTTAATCCATACGCCAAAAAATAAAAAATAAAATTGCGTTTTAACCGGTTGATTTTAGTTTCACTAGATTTTTTTTCACATTTCATTTGACTAACTTTCAAGTGCTTCTCAGTTCTCCCCATACATTATTTAGAAGTTCCTCAAAGAAAAAAAAAAGTGAATTGATATGGACACACCCGGGGTTTGATATATTATATGCACACCCCTCGAGGGTAAATTTTAGATTTTTACCATCAAAAAGCAGAACTTGAAAACTTTGGATTCAAATATGAACTTTGAGACCTTGATTTTGTCTAGAGCCATGAAGGATGTTACAATTGAACATCACCCAATGAAAAAGCTTAGTTTTTTTAAACAAACCAAAGTAAAAGTAATACTTTCCCCCCTAGCCAAGCTTTTTCATTGGGTGTTATTCAATTGTAACATCCTTCATGGCTCTAGACAAAATCAAGGTCTCAAAGTCCAAATTTGAATTCAAAGTTTTCAAGTTCCGCTTTTTGATGGTAAAAATCTAAAATTTACCCTCGAGGCGTGTGCATATATCAAACCCTGGGTGTGCCCATATCAATTCACTTTTTTTTTTCTTTGAGGAACTTCTAAATAATGTATGGGGAGAACCAAGAAGCACTTGAAAGTTGGTCAAATGAAATGTGAAATAAATCTAGTGAAACTAAAATCAACCGGTTAAAACGCAATTTTATTTTTTATTTTTTGGCGTATGGAATAAAAAGCCGGATGGAAATGAGAAATGTAGGATTTTGTACAAGAAGCTCAAAATCTGGGGTGGGGCATGTGGTGTGCAGTGGGGCTTGTGGTGTGCAGTGGGACTTGTGGTGTGAGGTGGGACCTGTGGTGTATCTAGCAGAAAGCGTGGTGGATTGAGCAATTCCCTACAAGAAAGGAATAGACCAAAGAAATACTTGACGAATAAATTTCAGAAACTGGATGAGTTCTGACGGTGCAATTCCACGTCCATTAGGTGAATTTATAAATAGATTTTGAGATGAAAATATGGTTTGCTATCTAGGGAACCTTCAGGGTCGGTGCCTAACATGATTTAGAGCATGATGAATGAATTTCTTCAACACCGATAGTGCAAGAAATGTTCACCAAATGTGGTAAAAGAGACATGAAAGTAGTAGGAAGGGGTTCAAAAAGATTGTATATGTACTATGGTAGACATACCCATTCATGACCATTGAACCTAATGCTGCTCAAATGTGCATAGACTGTACAATTGAATTCTCAAATCTAAGCACATTATAGATGTTTTATTTTTTGAGCATAGAAAATAAGACATTTATGACATGTCTAGATTTGAAATTTCAAGTGTACAACCTATGCACATTTGAACGTCATTAGGTTCAATGATTAGGAATAGGTATGTCTACCTTAAGGTATTGCCACCGGTCCAAGCTTTCTCAAAGTTTTCCATCCGGTTTGGCGAGGCCTGAAGGCTCTCAATCTCCACCCATGCTCTTTGAAAAGGTGACCTTACACTCCAAAACACCCCATAAATAAGCAATTGACCACTTATCTAAGGAAGTAGAGGATAAAGCTCACTAAACTTAGGGTGAATAGTGCATGAATAATGGCTTGGAAAGTGGCTTGCTAGACTCGCTAAATAAGAGAGTTTGAGAGGATTTTGAGAGGGGCTTGGACACTTTTCATTCACTTTGATCGAGCCTGAGCCACTAGTGGAGATGCCCTTACTACTTGGAGCTTTGGCCATTTGAAACAAAATATTCCTAGATCAGGAAAGCTGCCATGTGACAAACATAAGCAAACACCCAATCAATGAACAAATCAAACTCCTACAAGTAAACTAAGCAGAGAGTGATGCACAGTTCAAATTTAACAGTCAGAACGCCATATTCATTAAATTGGGAAAACTATGGGTACCATTTTGTACCTCACCTTAATCCAAAATAGCCACCTTAAACGAGATTTAAAGGTGTCAAATTTAGTCTGAGCCACTAAGATTTTTTCCCTCACAAATTCCTCCTCTCAAGTGAGGGCATGTGTACCAAAAACAACGTTGGAGCTCAGATTAAGGTGGCCACCTTAACCCCAAGAGCGCCTAGAGTTTTTTTGTGCTTTTGAGGAGACCAACTAGGTCTTTTCAATATAACTCCACGCTTTTATCCAGAAAGTACATCCACAATATTTGTAACCCCTCTCAACTCCATCACAACCCCACTCCAAAAAGCTCGGGTACACCCTAGTCCTTGGCACAAGTACACATGCACTCAAAGTGAATTCATTTCCCACTCCCTATCGACAATATACTGTCGATAGGGCACTTAGGGGTTAATCCTTCAAAAATCCCAAAATGTACTCTTTTTCCCAATTTAAAGAACATGGCGTTTCTGTGGAAAGGGAGATTCGGGGTTTGATGAAGATGCGCATGTCCTGTTCCATAAATTTCACTGTCGGCACAGCTCACCACTCCCGCGAGCGAGCAACATAAATGAAGATGAAGCACGGAGCTCGATCGTGGGCAACAGGATCTGACAAAGCAACATGCGTTCGTTGTTAGCCATTCACTATAGACTTGCACTGTACCAAGATCAAGCCAGCATCACAGGTCCCCAAACGAAGCATCTAGCTTTAACTTAAGTTTAATAACTGTGCAAGCCTCTTCCCCCGTCGGCCTTGGCCCTTGGTTCAGCCAATTCCACACTTCCAGAAACGACCTGATGCATGAAGGAGGCACTACCGGCACTCTCTCGTGCTCTGTGCCACACATGGTCCGTGGGGGACACTGGTCATTGTCGATTCTAAATCACTGTATGATCCTTGGTATGCTCAACAGTGTTCATTTTCTTCGCGAATTTTTTGCCTAAACATTACCTCATTCTGACACTGTTTACCATTATAAAAAGGCATCAACAGTCAAGACAGGGAATGGGAGTGTAACTTCATCTTTCGTTGGTGAGGTCCATCTGGGTATGAGAAATGAGGTACTTTTAGGGCTTCAACACAATCATGGCAGCACATACCTAGGATAGGGCCTGTCAAAATGACGGCCTCTCATTGCAAATTTGTTGGTTTCTTGTGCCCTCAATCCTCGCCTGTAATGTGTGCTTGAACAACACTTTGTTTGCAATAACTTGCAACTTCTTTGCAACAATTAGCAAGAGCTTGCACTTAACTTTATTCGGTGCTTGGATATGCATCAAGAGTGAGAGGAGGATCTGGCTGATGAACAAAATTGCAAAATTAAGACAAGGAGCAACGCACTAGCGACTACTTCCCAATCCAAACCTAGTCTTTGAGTTGATGATGCAAATTGGGTGAAAAAATGGATGAAATCATCAAATCCCTCCCAAGCACACAACAAGTTTGCCCAAATCTGGATGGAAATGACTTATAATAGTAAAATTTATGGATGAACATGTACACATTGTTGACTCTATCCAATCTTACGCAATTTTACCTTACCTGCTTTGCATTCTTTGGGTGCGGGTCGCTCTACCCTGATGCTCACAGGAGCAGGTCAAGTCACCAACATGTCCGATTCTATTGGTAGAATCAGCTTCCTGGAGGGCCAGTACCAGTCATATTTTAGCTCTCGCGCAAATAGGATGCTGCACAGATCACAGCACCAACCAATTGTCAGGGCAGATTACAATAAGGAAATGAGGGGAGCAAGTGTGTCCTCTTCGGTTTTATTTTTCTTCCTCTGAAGTATGGTACAGTATTTGTCAAATAAGGGGAATTGCTAAATCCACCACATTGTACCAAGTTCAAGAGTTCCATAAAGAATAGAAAAGCGGCAATTCCACGGCTTGCATTTCCGCATGTTCCCATTCTTCTTTCTTTTCTTCCTCCACTCTTCCCTTTCTTTCTTACTTGGCTTAACTTCTATTAATAACTTTAAATACTCATAATCATGGAATTACGTCTGTCATCATCATTTACTGGTCATCCAATAAATATATAAAGCTCCTCAAGGTGCAATGTGGTGGATTTAGCAAAAAGTGTGGTGACTTTAGCAAGTCCCCAAATACAGAAAAGTGGCGTCTGCACTCTAAAGAACTCAGATCTTGCGTTCGAAATGCAAGTAATTGAGAGTTAAGTATTGAGCCGGCAGGCGTGATTACCATGCGTTGCAACCGTTTTACTATTGCTGGCCCAAGCTTCGAACTGAGATAGATTTGCACAGGAATGATGACGCACCTGCTCCAATATTCTTACCGCGCCAATATGCTCTGCTGGAACTGGCATTACTTTAACTTTTTCGACCCAATTAGCAAAGCTTTTGTGGCGATAAAGTATAGGTTCTGCGCTCATGCTTATTGCTCTGCATCAGAAATGCAAGAAAGGATAAGTTTAGCTTGAGCAGTCAGTGGGCGTAGTCATCGTGCATTGCAACTGTTTTCCTCTTACTGGCCTGAGCTTAAAACTAACTTTGGCAGAGGAAGGATGAGGGGCGCTTCACACTATGTCCCACTGAAACCGAAGGATCTGATTGGAGTGAAGGTAGGAGTTGGCGCTTCACAATATGTCCCAGGTTGTCTACATGGCAATACTTTTTGAGAGTTCGAACTTCAAAGAAAGTGGAATTTTGCTCATGGCTTGGGTAGACCATTTTGCTAGACCCAAACCTTCCCCACCAATGTTTTAGCATAAATGTTCATAGCTTTTTTTTAGTACTTCTTTCTGACCTTAATGACTTAATCAAGCTGGATCTTGCATTGAGGTGGAACTTGAACAGATAGGAAGTGGGAAAGGACGTAGTGTGAAGCGCCCCTGAGTACGTGGTCCGAAATTTGTTACCTCAACAGTGACGGCTGCTGGAGTTCGTTACAATTAGCCGTCTGGGGCCAATTGGTAGCATTTCCTCGGCGAGTCCCGAGAAAAGTAAGGCGAGGAGTTCGGGACGGGGCCACCAACAAGTAGCCCTGCTTCTGACGACGTGCTCGTCTTTGACGTCTTGTCCTTGAAGACCGGGCTCCATTTTGGGTATAGACTATAGAGATGTGCATTGCATGAAAATGAAAGAGAACGAATTGGGCGGGATCCCAGTATCCCACTGTGGTGGAGCTTGAACGAGGAGACCAACACTCTTCTTCTGCTCCCTCTTCGTTCGGCTGAGGTTAGATGACATGCCCTTACGTAGGGCCAGGGTAGAAAATTCCAGCTTTACAAAATTTCAGCTTTTTCACCGGCCAAAAAATGTGAGTATTTAGATATTTACCATCATCAGGAGATTGAATTATGAAAATTTTGAATTCAGATTCGGATTCTGAGATCCTAGTTTTGTCCGAATCCCCGAAGGAGGATAGCATAGAACAGTACCAAAATAGGGGAAAGACAATACCAAATAGGGGCAAATTATTAACCTTACCCTGTTTTGTAAAAAAAAATGGGATATTGCCTCTCCGGTCCCACCATACGGCATGTCATCTAACCCAGCCTTTTTCGTTCCTGCTTTGTTGCACGCTTTCCTGTTTTAGACACAGATTCCCCTACGATTCTCATTCCCCCTTCGAGGTTCTTCTCTGGGAGAGCTAAACAGTTGCGGACGTACAGTCCCTCCTTTCATTTGAACCTTGCGTGTGCTTCACTAAGGTTTTCCCCGTCTCACATTGCGCGAGCAAGCTTCTCGTACACTACCTGCAGTTCAACGCATATGCAATCCTTTCTGTCAGTGACTGACGGTTTTCTAAGCCCATTTCAATAGTCGATACAGGAAAACCAAGCTGGTGTAGTAATACGATTATCTTCCAGGAACTCAGTGTTTGCGCAAGATACTCTTACACAACTTGCAGGTTCAAATCAGGAGCAAACCTTTTGTCAAGAATTTTATCACATTCTGAAGTGCATTGTCAATAGTAGAGAAGCTGTACGTGAGCCAAGCCCCGAGTAGCATTCCGATTTGGTTGAAGAGACTCTAGTGCACACGAGCTGTGGAATCCGAACCGTGCTCTCTTAGAATAAGAAAGAATCAGGAAGTTTTTATACCTTATCTTTGAGAAGCTAGTTACTCTTACATTACTTGCAAGTCAAATCAGGCCGGTGCAAGCCTTTTGTCAAAGGATTATTATCACATTCTGAAGTCCATTGTCAATAGTAGAGAAGCCCGAGCTAGTAGCATTCTGATTTGGTTGAAGAGACTCTGGTGCACACGAGCTGTGAAATCCGATTAGAAGAAGAAAGAATCAGGAAATTTGTATACTTTACCTTTGAAAGCCTTGGTGCATAGCAATCATGGGCAGAATGGGGTCGAAATGTGACATACCGAATACGCTGTACATCGAAAACTGGGAAACGCCACAAGCCAGGACGAAATTAGATGTGAGTGGGGATAGTAGTACACTCCTTCCTCTTCCTGTCATTACCTCTCGCTTGCAACACGCACCGATCAATATTGCAGAGCTACCACTTGATCACAACTTAGAACCTCCATCTCCATCTTTGAAGCATTCATTGCATCATCAAGCAGCAGCAGGTGGCAAGATTTTGAAGTTTCTGAAGCTGAGAAAGAAGGTGAATTCTGAGGCGAGTAGTACTTTGAAACAGACTTTCCAACCTTCTCTGACGACGTTTCGGTTTCAAGATCAGAGTCGTAATAGCGTTTCTGTGGAGGATGTTGATTTAGAGAGGTACCATTATGACTCTGACGAACATAGTGAGAGTGTTAGTACCTGTGATCATCGTCATCACCGAAGCTCCACCTGCTCTGACACGAGCTCCTCTCGAAGCTCCGGAGCTTCGCAGTCTTTCAGCAGCATGACGAGCAGGTCGTCAATCAGGCCACGTACTTCTTTCATGCTTGCTGGGTCTTCAGGTCAGCATCAGTCTGGTGCACAACTCATGGCTAACATTCTTATTTCGATTGCCAACTTGGACGAAGACGACGAGTATGACCATCCTTCGACTACTCTCGATGGTCCGCATGAGTCAGCTTGGCACCAACCTCTTGACGACATGTTTGCTGCTTCGCCTTTCGCTGCTGGCAGACTCAGTACTTCTGCGAAACCGAACTCCGGACGCAATACTCCAAGAGTAGGTCGATGCTCTGTCGACTCGCACCTGACGAGTCCTGGACCGTCTCGTCTCTTGGGAAAACTTGATCTTTCTCGATTAGATAAGCTTCGATCACTTGCAAATTAGATCATTCGGTGTAATTAATACCATAGAACAATGTTTGTAACCTCAGGTCTAATTTAAGAAGTCGCAGTAAGTGAGAGAGTTCATCACTTTGTGTATGTACAATAATCCTTAGCATGGCAATTGAAGCTGCAAAATGGTTCTAGTTTTCCAGTATCTTCGTTTGATTTGAGATTTTTGCAAAGTAGATAGTTAGATTGGTTGAGTTTAAGGATGAAACAATGTAGGACGGGTCTAATTTAGAAGTCGGGAGTTCATCACTTTGTGTATATACAAGTGATAATCCTCAGCATGACAATTGAAGCTGTAAATGGTTTTAGTTTTCCAGTACCTTCGTTTTATTTGAGACTTTTGCAAACTAGATAGTTAGATTGGTTGAGTCGAAGGATCAAGGATGTAACAATGTAGGCCGGCATTGGCTCTCATATAGCAGTTGCCGTAAGAAAGAGCGCGTCGTTACTTTATGCATAAATTGTAAATCTTCAGCATTACAAGTCAATGCTGCAACTGATTTTTGCTTTCCAAACTTTCTTCAAATCGTGTCTTGGTTTCGTATCGAACAATTGATTTCCACGGTAGACTCCTTCAGTGAGCCGCCATTGTTCGCACTAACTACGCTTGGAGCTTTGGTTTGATGTTCTCTGCACATGTTTAGCAATATCATTGCGCTTGCTGTGGTTCCAACCGGCAACATATCATCTCCACATTAAGCCTCTTAAAATGGATCTTGTTTCTTTAATCTTCTTCGTTCACAAATTGAAAATTCATTTGCAATAAGAACAAACACTGACGATATACTTCTCGAAGCACATAAGTAAGTTATTTAAAATCTACATCCAGCCTTCGCAATATCGCTTTAAAATTCTCTTATCAACACTTCTAAGAAAGAAAGTCTGATTAGATTCTTACCGTATCTCCTTGCTTGCGAAATTTGAAACAAACTGACCGAACTTGCACCGCGTGATTGATCCCGTGCTCCAAGGTCGGCGGTCCTCTGTTTTCCATTGCAAAGTTTAGACAGGCCTACGCGGTTAATTTTATCCCGATCTACTGTTCTCTGCACGCAAGCTACTGTTCGTTACTGTTATCAATTTATCATATACAAAGATTGCGCCGCTATGTATAGCAAACTTGATGTAAAAACAATATGATAATTGAATGTGCTATGGCAAAGTTCTATCTGGAATGAAGCGGCTCACACACAAAGAGTCCGCCGCTATGTATGGCAAACTTGTAATAAAATAATATGATATTTGAATGTGCTATATAGTAAAGCTCTATTTAAAAAGAAGCGGCTATGGTGTTATGAGTTTACCGGTCTAAAGCTACGGACCGTCACTCGGTTGCGGCGACATCACTCTACAGTACAAGAAGAAGGGAACAGAATTTCCCTAGAACAAGGACGCGCTCCTTTGTTTGAGTGATTTTTCCCACCTATTTTTGAATAAATGGAGTTGGCGAGCTATGGTTTCCAGCTGGCGCCATGGTCGAACGGTTTCTAGCTCGACAAATTGAAGTAGAAGTGATGTGATTCGCAACGGATGCAGCGGACATGTTCGTGCTCGCTCGTGGTGCTCCGTTCGTCAAAACAATCCCGCCATAGAAGCTCGGACTCGGAGGAGGTCGATCGTGTGGTAGTCTTTGAAAGGCGAGACTGCGAGAGACTTCGAGAAGGCTCCTTTGTTCGCAGACGTGTTCCCAAGTGTGTTCCCAAGTATGATCCCAGGTGCCCGCAAGCCTTGGGCCGCTCACTGTTTAACCCTTGAACGTCACGAAAGTCCTTTGCGGCCATATGTACGGTCGTATATATAAACGTAGACGTATTTGAGCTGTTCTGAGGGCTTTCCAATTTTTTTATGCACTCATCATTATACAACCCTTCAATATGTATGGTTGTAACACTTAATTTTTAATTGATTCAAATTTCTAAATATTGGTTAGGCCTGTATTTGGTATCGTAACTCCAGAGCCCAAAGGCCCTTTAGGGGCTAGCCACAAGGTGGACATTTTGCGTCCGTTGGCCCTAAAAAAATTTTGCAAGACAGAAAAAAGTAGTTCTTTACTTGATTATTTTTTAGAAGTGACCATAAACACATGATTTATCATAGAAGGTAAAAAACAACCCCACCAAATATATTTGTATTTTTAGGTAACTCAAATTGTGAGAAGACTAAGAGCCACGGTGTTAAGTCCCATGATGCCCTTCTTGCAATTTTCATGAGGTTAGCATGTACTATTCACTTTTGTAGTAACTTTTCACTTGCCACACCAATGATACCACTTGAATCACTAGAATTCATTGTAGCCAGGCTAGTCGTGGTGGCCAGCCCAGTGTTTAGGAGTTAAGCAATCTGGAGGTGAGTGTTTAAAAGTAAACACGGGTCTTGCCTCTATATTTCCTAATCCCTTCATTTCCTTCAAGTGGACCTTGGGTTGTAATTTTCATGATTTCCAAATAATTTTCAGCCGAGGAAAACGCTAGAATTTAGAAATTTAATAAGATAAGTCAAATTTGGAAATTTTGAATTTGCATCAAGATAAAAAGACCCCCTCGATTCGTATTTAGTGATTCTATAGGTTAATTATGAACAACTATGAAATAGGGGTAGATTTTATTTTATTTATTTATTTATTTTCTTGTTAGTAGAAATTGATGGAGCTTATTCACCTTGAGGTTTGAGTAAAGGGAAAGAGAGGAGTTAAGGAAAGATGGAGATGGACTTTGCATTTACTACAAAAAAAAATCTCTTTAGATTGATTCTAGTGCAAGATAATCCTTTGCATTTGGGGGGTTTAGTCGTTTTTTCCATGGATTGCAATGCAAGCATTGTAGCTTATTTTGAAGTTATGAAAGAGTGGATAAAATCATCCATGTGCATCCTCATTCATAAATCAGCTGAAATGCTTTAAAATCATCAAATTTTTGGGCGAATAAGTGTTTCTTAGAGAGGAATCTGGTAGTTTCTATTCATTTTTTCAACCAATTACTTTGTGTATATTATAGTATGAAAGTAGTGGCATATACCAAATTTCTATGTCATTGTATAAATAGAAAAGCAATAGCCCTTGGTTGTAGATCCAAACTCCAAATTGCAATATCAAATTCAAATTTTGAAAATTCTCAAATTGGAATAAGACTAAACTTCCTAATCTTTGTTATTTTAATTGAGTTCAAATTCAAAAATACATTTCCATGGCTAAAATTCAAAATTAAAACAAGGAGATAGAAGTTACTAGGTACATTTAGTAGACATATTTTGTCATTTGTGAATTTTCTAGCTTTTTGGATAGAAATTTGTGAAATTCTTTAATGAAGGGTTTTTTTGCATAGAAGCTGCAGACACTCAAAGAACCCATTCACAAAAGGATTTGGAGGAGAATCATTCACTATCAATAAAACAACCCCAATTTGATGATTATCAAGCCACTACGTGGCTTACGCGACCAAAGGTTAAGGCCATGTTTAACCCTTAAAGGACCGCTCTACGTATTACATAGTAAATACGCTGCCATATAACCGGCATTTGCTACCAATAAAAAGTTTTAATTTGGGATCTTAACTAGCTCACTAGAACCAAATTGATCTATATTCTAACTTCTTTGTTGATCTCAAATGTAGTAAAGGTGTGGATGCACTCCAAATACAAAAAAATACTAAATACTATATTGGCTGCAAAGGGCTCCTCGGTCCTTTAAGGGTTAAGAAATTTTTTGAGCTTCACCAACTATCTCCAACATTTCTCACTTTCAATTAGTTTTCACAAGCCAACACCATATATTGCCTACATTTTTACTACATTTACAATTTTGTATATGAAAACCCAACCTTTATTCCCTATGGTTTCAAAGGTCAAGTAATGTTTTTTGCATTTCAATAGGCTAACAATACTCTAACTGCTAGTTCCCAACATAGATTGGATTGAAGGTTAATAACTTAGAGCATCTTCACCCTTGTGTGCTAAGGGCCTGACACGTGCCATACTTGGATGATAAAAGCTATGGATCTCTCAAACATTCTCATGACACTCAATGTAGACCACAATGTAAAGGACCTATAAGCAACTCTAGCCCAATTTTATGCGGCAAGTTAATTTCTAAACAAAGGTAATAGTAATTATTTGCCCACTATCAGTTATTTTGTTCTATTGTATTCTTCTCTACAATCCTCATACTAAAGTAAGGTCTCTAAATCCAAATCTAAATTCAAAATTTTCAAATTGAATCTCTAGATGGCAAATTTTTGGAATCTCAGAATATTTTGAAATGTGAAGAAACAAAGCTTTTTCACCTTGGCCTCGCATTTCAAAACATGGCAAGAGTTGCTTGGTGGCCCTTTTATTGTTCACTTACTCAATCCTAGTGTGTCAAGTAATTCCTTGCAAACACTATTCATCCTAAATCTAATGAGCTTTATCCTATATTCCACTTGGTGATTGATCAATTGACTATTTATGAAACCCAATTTAGTGAATCAAGGTGAGAGACAGCAACACTGAAAACTCGTATAAAAAAATAAATGTAAACTTTTAATCCAACAATTTTGGCAAGTAAGGGTGGAGATGCTCTTATGAAATATGAGTACATGACAATAGCGGACTAAAGAACAGGAGGACTCTCATTCTATTTTCGTTGATAATCAAACAAAATAAAATAGTGATGCCCCAAAAAGGAAACCAGGTTAAGTTTGGAACAGTAATTTGAACCATTATTTGTAGTTGAGTTATTGGAAAGTAGAAATAGATTCCTTCTGCCTTATCCATAAGAAAATAAAAAAAATAGTAAAAAGAAAAAATATGGAAATTTTGAACTTAGAAAAAGTTAACAGCCTGTACGATTGAAGCGCTTATCTAGGAATATATAATAAATAAAGGAGTCCCTGATTTCAGCATTTCCAGAACCGTCACTTTTAGTTTGAACTATCTCAAGGGCGGGATTTCACCACTACAGCATCTTGCGGACCAAAATGGAGATGATGTTTTGTTTTAGTGAACTCAAATGCCCGCTTGACATGGTCCGGGAAATATTTGAGATTTTCTGGTTGATTTCCTTCAATTCTTGTATTGAACCGGTCTATCAAAGATTTTTTTAAGATTATTTTCTCTATTTCATACCATAATTTAGAAAAAGTTAGATTTTTAACTAGGATTTTAGACAATGTTTTTAAATTACAAACAGTTTTTTCTCATTTCAAGCGGCTAGCTTTGTACTAGTTATTGGTTCTTCCCGGACCTTGCTCGCCTCCATCTTCCTCAATTCTAAATCCCTTCTTTTCCTTCAACTAGATCTTGGGGGTAAAAAGATTCAGAGTGTTCACTTGGGGAGGAATGTTGATATGTTGTAATGTTGAAATCTACCATAGTAGGTTAGATTTGGGAGTTTTGAATTAGTATACAAGTGAATTACTATACAAGTTCATAGACCCTTGATTAATCTACTGAGGTTGAATATCTAGTTGGTCATTGTGACTATATCTCTAAAGTAACACTCTTGTGGTATGGTATGGTAAGTCCCCACACATTATAATACTATTTTCAAAAGTTACAAAAGTAAATAGTGCATGTTGTTCTCATGAAAATTGCTAGAAGGGCACTCATGGGACTTGGCACAGTGTTTGTGAATCTTTTCACAATTTTGGGTTATCTTCATACATAAGTGCATTTAGTGAGGTTGTTTTCTACATTCCATGAAAGACCATATCTCAATGATAGTTTTTTTTTTATAAATTTGACAAAAAACTTTTTTTTTGCATCCTACAAAGTATTTATTTGTTCTCCACCAAACAAAATATGTTTGCTTAGTTGTTTATGGAATAAAGGAGAAACACTTAATCTTGTGTTGAGCTTCATGATTATAGGGGCCTACTCATACATGCATCACTGATTCGTTTGGAGCTGTATAGTTGACCACTTGACCTAGCCTGGGAACATTTTCGGGAAGTGGCATAAACATCTCCAACTCCTTGACTATGGACGCACCCTTGGTGTTGAATAAAATGGACTCCTACATCCACTACACTTTCATGGTGCCCTCTAATTCCGTAGGATGCTCTCTCCGTCCTGTAGGCCTTGTCAAGCTGCTTGAAAGAAAAAATGCAATATGATGAGCCCAAAACCCAAAGCATAAGAGCAAAGCAATTGATAATGCAAAAGGAAGCCTCAAACCCATCTAAACCTTCTTTATTACCCTAAACCCTTTGTATGTGAGTGGCTGGTGGTGAAACTTGTTTGTGATCTTTGGAGATGATTGGAAGGGTGATTTAGCTTTGAATTTGCGAGTGCAAGGTGTTGGATTGGAAGAAATGAAGGGAGCTATGGAGGAGTGGGGGTGGTGCAGTGGCGATGGTGATGGCGAGAGCGGTGGTGTACGAGAAGGGCAAGGTGACGGTGGTGATGCGAGTGGTGCCACAGGAGCCTGCGGAGGTGACGCAGGTGGTGGTGCGGCTGACGTTGCGGCCGTTGCATCGGTTGTTTGAAATTAGTGAAGCGGAGCGTGTGGGAAAGAGGGTGGGCGTGCCAGTGGTTGCTGGTTACAAAGGAGTGGGCATCATGCACTCGATAAGCCTTGTTGAACCCCTCCTCCCTTCCCCTCCCTCCTTCCCCTCCCAATGGCATATAAGGTAGGTATACCCATCTTTGATCACCTCCCAATGTCGGACTCTATATTTTATTTGAGGTGTTTTCCACATATTCTTGAACTTAAAGTGGAGGAGTGAATGCCACTTGCACAAGCAAATCTTGCCACAAGTGAGTTGCTAAGCTAGTTTGGGAGGGTTGGGATTGAGACTGTCAAGTACATGGAACACATCCAAGCAATTTCAAGGTTAGTCCACAAATGTTTTTAGGGTCCTATGAGCTGTAACTTTGCCCTTTAATATAAAATATTCTACAATATTTTTTCCACAAAAATAACTTTTTTTATAGATTGTTGAAAGACTAATTGTACATATTCTTTTCTTGAACTTTTCAAGACCTTGTGGTACCCCAAACCCTTAAACGGTTAGATATGGGTATACAATAGAACTTGTCTAAGCAAATACTGCCTAAGCTAATATTCCCTCTAAGTTAATGTGAGAAGATGGTCCCAACAAAGCCTACCCCTTCCCAACCCCCACTTTGTAAAATAAAACCTTCATAACATCCGGTCCCAAGCATATCAATTTAGGAAGGTTCATTTGTACCTACCTTAGCTTTTTAGCACTTAGGCTATCAAACAACTTTCAAATTTATTATGTAAAAAGCAAATGGAATTCAATATATTAGGGGTTTTAAAGATTGGTACATTTCTGAAAGCTCTATAGTCATGACTCTTTTAACCAACAATTCCCACATTTGAGTTGTAATCTATTGCTTTGTCAAAAAGAAAGCTATTAAAAATCTGTCAAAAAGAGAGTATTAAAAATCTGAGACTAGGAGTGAGTTTGAGTTTTGTCCTTCTTGTTGTAGAATTGCTTTTGAGCTAATAGGTGTATGTGTTATGCTTTAGTATTTCTTGTTGTAGTAATAGTTGTTAATTATAAGTGTCATGTGATATAGCCTTTCTACACTTAAGCTCAAGTGGTATCAAACAATTTCCAAAGTTTTTATAAAAAATAACATTGAATTTAATACAATATAGGATTTTAAAGCTTGGTACATTTCCAAATGCTCTATATGAAAATAAGATTAAAATTTATGATAATAGGGAGTTCTAAGATTTGGTACTTTTTGTAGTTGAGAGCACTCTAGGATTGTAAGGGGTGCTTCACACTATGTGCCCAATCTTATTTTTGGTTGTTTACATGGTAACACTTTTAGGGGCACGCATCAAGTATCCACTATACTTATAGTATAATATAGTATAAAATCAAACTAAAAGCATGGCCAATTGTTTTATTCAATAGTTTCAAATTTTAACTAGTCTTTTCCAATTTCAACCAATTTTTGCAATTTCAATTGATATTTTACAAATTCAACAAGTTTTCTTACAACTTCATTTGGTGCTTTTGCAATTTCAATTGGTTGACAATATACTAAATGCCAATTCTCCCCAAACATCATGCTAAATCATCCCCACTGGGCTTGTTCTACAAAACATGGATGGTGATCAAGTGTTGTGAAGTGCTTGCTAGTGCATGTGTGGGTGTAGGTGGGTAAAGGGGTGACAAAGGTGAAGGTGGGCCAAAGGGTGGTGCCTTTCTTGTGGCGGGGCCATGAAGAAGGCAATGGCTCTTGGCAAGAGTATGTCGTGGTATCGGAGGATGTGGCATGGCCGGTGCCGGACTCGCTATCAAACGTTGCGGCTGCTCAGTTTGTGGTGAACTCCTGGATTGCTTTAGATCTTGTGCAGCATCTGCAAGTGCCACATGGAGAATTTCTACTCCAAACCAGTGCAGGCTCTATTGTTGGGCATCAAGTGCTTATTTTTTTTGCTCTACCCCCAATTCATAAATTCTCTATGACTTTGGCTCAAACCCACTTAAGAATTGGGCCAAAATCACTTAGGAAAAGTCACTTTTGAGTTGGGCCAAAATATCCTAGGGATTGGGTCAAAATATCTTAGGGATTGGGTCAAAATCACTTGAGAAAAATCACTTTTGAGTTGGGTCAAATTCACTTAGGAATTGGGTCAAAACTGTCTTTGGAGTTGGGTCAAAATCACTAAGGAATTTGGGTTAAAACTTCTTGGGAGTTGGGTCAAAATCATTTTGGGATTGGGTCAAAAGTTATTTAGCTCAAATTATTTAACAATTTTGTCAAAAGTGTCCCATTAAAATCACTTAGGAGTTGGATATCTCCCTAAACATTGGGTCTATGCATTTTTGGTATTGTTCCAAACGTTTATTAAGTATTGGTAGCAATAATGGCATTTACATGGTGATTTTGATTTTTTGTTGCTCATTTAGCAGTATTTTTTTAGCAAAGTTGAACTAATTACAAAAGATCACGTTTTTTGTTTAGTGATGAAAAAGAATCCGAATTGATCTTGTGTTTCTGGAATTTGCTTTGAGCTGCCCAGGTGATTCAGCTTGCCAAGCACTTTGGCTTCAAGACCATCAACATTGTATGCAAGGTTGCCCAAATAGAAGAGCTCAAGGCACTTGGGGTAGATGAGGTGGGCAACCATTACAAGGGATTTGGACCCCAAAGGGGTTGTGAGTTTTTTTGTTCCCAATGTTGGAAACCAACCCCTATTGGTCATCAAAAAAATTCATTAAAAAATAAATAAAAAAAAGTCTTAGAAAAAACTTAAAAAATTTGAATTTTTTTTTGAGTTTTTTTTTTGAGTTTTTTTTTTTTTTTTTTTTTTTCAAATAATAAAAAATGATAAAATAATATAGGTTGATGTGGTTGACATAGTGCCAGCTTGGCCTGCAGCACACTGCCCATGTGGAAGGTGTTCCCAAAGCTCCCATGAATTTGGGGGAAGGGGCCTCTTTGGGGGTCCAAATCCCTTATAATGTAACATTTGAGATTAAAGGGGCTATTTTATCATTACCCTAGGCCGTTTTGGAATCCTTGAAAGTTTTAATCCTCACCTTCATAACATTCAGTAGAGCTCATTATGCCTACCCTCCCTCCAGTTGAAGAGTGTGGAATATTCCACACTCTTTCATCTTGCTAGATGAAAGAGTGTGGAATATTCCACACCCATCAGTAGCTAAGAGGACACATGGCTGAATTTGTTAGAGAGTTTATGAAAGAGAGGCTCAATTTAGTGCACATACGTTGATGTGGGGGCTAGCCATGTCAGAAAAATTATTATTATTATTATTATTTTGGTGTCATGATGAAGTTTGTGGATAATACTTGAAGAGAGGGAAAGGCAGCCTCTCTTTAGGCTACTGAATGTTATGTTTCATTAATTAAATTTTTGAAATTGGCTCTATCAAACTTACACTAGTAATTAACGTTAAAATTTTGAAAGATATTTGATGCTCAAAATACAAGATGTAATAACTTCAAAATTTGGGTCCATCAAGAATGAAAAGCTAATTATCATCTTTGGGGACCTTCATCAAATGCTATTAAATCAGAATTATTTAAAGGTTAACATTGCTTGCATAAATTGGGCAATTGATTTTGAGAGGGTAAAAGGACAAAAACATAGGTGATGTTCCTTCAAATACCTCTTCTTCTTTGGACATAAGGAAAAGGAAATTATTTTGCACAATTTGGGAATTGATTTGACAGGGCCATTATGGATGAATTATGACGCCACGGTTGTCACATTGAACTGCCCATCCATCTACTTGCTCGTCTACCTAAAGTGCCTGATTGAGCTCATGCTTATCTGATGTAATCAATTTACAATCAATTTCAAAAAATGATAAAAAGATGATAAGAAAAACTTACTTTGTACATGTTGGTGACACTCATTGTTGTCAACATGAAATCAAACCGCGGATTTCAAGCCATATCACCTAGTGAAAATGAAAAATAGTAATTTGATTTTTTTTTTTCAAAGTCAAAATCCCTGAAAATGCCTTAAACAATAAGAGTCAGTAGACACATCCGTCCTTGTAGTCCATTTTGTGTCCGTTTGTGCTGTCCTACGACCAAATATTTTCTTCAACAAACATCCTACATTTCTCATTTTCAACTGGTTTTTTAATGCAGTAACCTGATATTGCATATTTACTTGTACTATAATTAGAATTTTTTCAAAATTTAGTAGGTTTTTAGCAATTTTTTTGATCAATTATTTTTCACATTTTGTTTGGCTGACTTTCTATTGTTTTTTTGGCTCTCCCTGTACATTGGCCCAAAGTAACAATCGTGCATGACATAGGTGATCTCCTTAACGGATGAAGATGTGTTAGCACAAGTGAAGGAGATACCAACAACAAGCTTGCGTTTGGAGCGTTGGATGCCGTGGGAGGGTAGTTCACCAAAACGGTTTGCACATGTGTATGTGGCGGCGGCCAAGTGGTGATGTTTGGTACTATGGCCTGTACATACGACGTCACTTGCAGTCTCAAGGACTTGTTCCATAATGTCAAAGTCACGAGTTGGTTTCTCTTCAACTTATTTGAAGAGGAATCACAATGGCGAGCATCTACAATCAGCGCCAGCAAGCTCTTGCAAGAGAATGTCATGGTACCTTTAGGTGGAGAGATTTTTGACTTGGGTGATGTGAAGTTGGCTATGAAGCAAGCTGAGGAGTTGGGCAAACTGGTAAGGTTTTGCTTAGAAGTAGAAGTGAATGCCTTTCCTTTTCCAACCATCATACTACTAAAATCACAGTGGCTTTTGTAATATTGTATCTCCAATGTTTATGAGATTATCACATAGATACAGTTTGAAAACTTCTTGAAATTTTTACTTTGCATTCTACTTAACACATGAAAATTCTAATAGAATTCTAATGGTGAATGCGTATTTTACATTTTATTTGACATAGAAAAATTCTAATAAAATTTTAACAATGAATGAGTAGCGTAGCAAGCGCCAACAACTAGTTAACCCCTAAAGGATGTTGATGTATTGTATAGGCTCTTTTGTGTTGTACTGTACATGGATGGGATATGGGTAGCACATGAATCTCATTGGAGTTGTAAATTTTGAACAAAGTCACAAACATACTACTAGTCAACTAGGATTTTTTGGGGAATTTTTTAAATTTGTCATAAAGCCATTTCTTCAAAGTACTAAATGATCCTTGTATGAGTATAGCCACCATTTTTGGTAGGCAACATCCTTTAGGGGTGCAAACAATTTTTGTCAAATAATCGGAGTAATTGTCATGCTAAGAATCACACTCAAAGGATTAAGCTCATATGCATCAATTGTATCCAACAAATCTCCTTGCAAGATCCTTGTGGAATGTGTGTATTATTCCCGCAACTGTACAAAACATATTGAGAACTGAGATTCTTGTACAACCTTGTATCACCAATAAACCTTTGCCAAATTATATTGTTCATTGAACCTGTCTAGGACCAAGAGAATCAGGAACTTGCACATCTTAAATCCCACACCAATTATGGGAATTTGATTAAAATTGATTCACTATTCGTTTTGTATATACAAATGATAATGCACTTCCACTCATCAAATTGGTGTATTTTCTTAATTTCTGACTCTCCAAAATTTAGAAAGGAAGGATCTCTCAATGTTGTCCTTATGATCCATGCAAAACACAAAGAGATAGATTCATAGATTTATGCAAAACATTCAGAGCTTTTCGCAAAACATTGAGAGATCTTTGAAAAATGTTGGGAGAACCATAAAACACATTGGTACAATTTTGCAAATCAATGGGAGATTTGTATGTCCCTCAACATCAAGATATATCTGAATGTTTTGCAAACAAAGTCAAAACTCCAAAACTACATGAATAGTCCAAATTCAATTAACCCTTAAACGTCAACAAGGATGAAAATTGTCCTCTCGTCACCAAAAAACAAGCTAAGTTACAGAAAAAAGTTCTTTTTCAATTCACTTTTTTGTAAAAGTGATCATAGACACATGTTTTATCATGGAAAGCAAAAAACAATCTTAGCAAATGCACTTGTATTTTTTGATAACCCAATTTGTGAGAAGATTCAAAGACAGTGTGAGGTCCCATGTTGCCTATCTTGCACATACCACACCACTATAGAAACTACTGTACAGTACTAGGCAAGCATGAATTGTTTGATGCATTATTGCAATTCAAAGGACTTCCCATAATATATAGCAAAATTGAGATTTTGTTGTTTTGAATCAAAGAGATTGATTCTTATGCAATCCCAACCAAGCATACCAAATTTTGATTCCAAAAAACTAAAACTCTATTTTTTGTGAATTTATTTGTAGTAAATTCATGATTTTACATGAAAATTTATTGAAGAAAATCGGTGATGAATTTTTTAGATTTGATTGCATGGATATGTTGGAAACATCCATACTCACATTTTCCCTTCTAAAAAGAACCCCCTTAAGTAACAAAATTATGATCGACCAAAGAGTTCAATGTGAAGTGTGGTAAGACCAAAATTTGTAAAATAGATATATCTTTACGATAATTAACTCTTGTGATTTGATTCATAAATTGTGACTAAATTTGTACCTTTGAACATGACAATAAGTTTATAGAGCCAAAAAATAGTTAAAAAATAGAAATATCTATTTTACAAATTTTGGTCTTACCAACCCTCACATTGAACTCTTTGTTGATCATAATTTTGTTACTTAAGGGGGTTCTTTTTAGAAGGGAAAATGTGAGTATGGATGTTTCCAACATATCCATGCAATCAAATCTACAAAATTCATCACAAATTTTCTTCAATCAATTTTCATGTAAAATCATGAATTTACTACAAAATAATTCACCAAAAATAGGGTTTTGGTTTTTTGGAATCAAAATTTGGTATGCTTGGTTGGGATTGCATAAGAATCAATCTCTTCGATTCAAAACAACAAAATCTCAATTTTGCTGTATATTATGAACTATAGCAAGGCATCGGACAATTCATGCTTGCCTAGTACTGTACTGTAGAGGGTAGGCACAGCCACCCATCCGACGTTCAAGGAATAAATATGGCATCAACTGCAAAATGCGCTAGATGGTTTCGAATACGTTCCGAGATCATTTAGTTTTGACTTGCTTAGACCTTTGGACACATCTCCAACTGCCCTTACATTTACAAAAACTTCTAAATTTGGCATGTGACCATTGTTACCAAGATAGCGACCTTGAAATTTGAGTTCGGGTATGAGACTGAAGTGAATTTGCCAAGTGCCTATGCTCATTTTTTCTGCGACTCCCATACTTCAGGAGCGGAGACATATTAAAAACTCAAAAAGAAGCAAATCTTCCATAGTTTTCTATATGGTTATTAAACTTCGATTTAGCACAAAAACTCAAACTAGAATTTAAAGTGCAACCATTAATCTTACCATGTTTCGTTGACAGTAATTGAATACCAGCGTTTCAGATTATTAATCAGGCTATTCCTGTTCCATTGCACACTGCGGAAGACAAAGCACAAAATCCCCTAAACACTGTTAAATCCTGATAAGGGCCAACTTCCATACTGCATCAGAGTCAGAGAACTGCAGAAGCAACAAAGGAGTTAGAGAGAACTGCAAAAGTGTGTTAGAAAACAACAGAAAGAGAAATCGGCAACAACATTCCAGCAAGTTTCTTGCAAGAAGCATGGCAATTTTAAGGATTTGAATTTTCTGAAGTTGGAAAAATCTGATTACCGTGGCCACTTCTAATGCAGCGTGAAATTAACCCTAAAACACTTACAAACGAATGACCTTAGGAACGTCCAAAGACTCCAAACCACAACCTCAACAAAACCGAACTTCTTAAAAGCCCATGGTAATGACCAACGGTGCAAACGAGGAATACAAAGCAAAAACCAATAGGACAAAAGAATAAAATTAAAACGTCATCTGCTAAACTAAGCAAGATAATAAATTAGCCCCTCCCAACTCCCATAAAGGACCAGTCGAAGAGAAAAACGGAACAAATTGAAGCTAGAGCCTCTTTCCTTAGTGATGAGAGCAAAAACCTCATCCAAGGTGGGCACTACAAGACCGCGTCGTCGCTTGACGGTGAGTGCAGCAAACTTTTCTTCTTTGCGAATCAAAATGATGATGGCAACTTGTAGCCGTATAGTGCATGCCTCCACAGAAATTTAGGGGTGAGGCATGTCGTAGATAAATTACTACTTAGCAAAGATCTAATAGAAAAAAATGTGACCTTTTTCCAAAAAAAAGGAACCACATGCCTTCTTCTCTAAACCCACCCAACCAAACCACTAACCCAAACTCGTCTAAACCTCACATTTTTCTAAACAGACCAAATCATAAATAGAAGCAAACGCAATCGGTGCGTTTGCTTTTTGTAGAAGAAGACCACCGCCCTTCCTTTCAAGTTTCTCTCTATCTGGGTTATGCAGATGAGAGAGAGTTCGAAGGGAAGGGTACTCCACAAAAGAGCGGAGCAATAAGAATATGGGGGTGAACTGAAAATAAAGGGATTCTAGTCCTACGCGTAGTACATGTACAAGCTGTTGGAGGCAGCGCAAGCAATAACGTTGGCGTGCGGATGCCAGGCTAGATGTAACAGCTTTGATGCGAAATCATTCGGCCCTCCGTTGAAATCCGATGATCCTGAGGTCCCGTCGGCTCCTGGCCCTGCATTTAGTGCATCAACGTCAATCTATACTCCACAACTCGAGTAGACTGTATGAGATTATGGTGAAAGGTGAGTCTGTACAATTGCTCTGAAAATCGAAGCACGCTCTTAAGATTAAATCAAAGTATGTAGTACATTAAGGTAGCAGCACCCATAACCGTCAAATTAAGGGTTTTGAACATGATGACTATTAATAAACATCTAGCAAATTATAGGATCAAGAGAAAAATGATGAGTTTGCACTTTCAAATGTATTATTTGGATACTTTGAGAATAAGTTGTGAATTTTTAAAGAGCCGACTGCAATTGCACCTAATACCAACACTAGGGTTTCATGTTCACATGTTGTACATCCTTGTAATTACATCTATTCACTTCCACAGATTTTCCAAGATTTTAGAGGTGATGGTTATGGGTACAGTGATGGTTATGGGTGTTGCTACCTTATACGACGAAAGGTTACAGGAGCCTAATCATAAAACCAAGTTTTACAGAGAAACTACAAATTGCTATCTAGAAGCACTTCCTAGACTTATGTAAAGGTGTAAAATGGCTCTACAAATTACTTTTTTGTGGAAACGGATTTAAAAGACCTTTCTGAAGAGCTTCCATATGAATATTGGACTGTTCAATCGCATTCAAGGTGACCAAGGAGAAAACAACACATGACTGAAGAAACCCGGTGACAAGGGAGATAAATCGGAGAATGAGGTACCTTGTCTACTGGTGTTGCGGCCACCCCGAGCAAGGTTGGCAAATCTACTTGGAGGTTTTGATGGTGTCGCCAGCCGCCTACTGTCGTGACGAAGCATATACAAGGTAGAGCATGAAACTACATTAAAGGATTGCTTCGATGGGAAACAGAGGGTAAAAGGAAGCCATGACTAGGAAAGAAGGCAACGTAGTACCAAGACATACACAGCAGCAAATTCCAGAGAGAAAGGAGCCTATACAACAAGAAAAGGTCGATTGCATACCTATTGGGGCTTTTGCTTGCTTCCAAGGTCGATGCCTCTTCACTTCCAGAAGAAGCTCCAAACACACGAAATAAATTGCTGTAAACCAAGTTCCTATCGTTAGATTTTCCTCGATTAAATATGTATGCGACAGGATACTGGAAGCAGAAGGAAGACACAAGATAGTACATACAACGTGCGGGTCCCTTCGATGACCACCACATGGGTTGACAACATTGACAGCTATAAGTCAGGCTGAGATACGACTAGCAACTGGATGCACGAGATATTCATCAATGAGAATGGATGAACATCCCTTAGTACTATTTAGAGCAATTGGTACTTCACACAATACCACCATAATCATCCGAACTATGCTCATGTAGAATTCCATAACACTAAAGATTTACCCCATGCAAATGAATATTAACTACATCCGTTTCAAAAACAGTTCCGCCAAGAATGTCAGTAAGATGCAACAAACCTATAAGAACCAGTAGCTACGCGCTGCCCATCTCCACTGAGGCAGCACTCGAACTTGTCAAATATTGAGTCATTCTCGTATAAATCACAAAGCTGCAAACATAGAAGGTACAGTTAGTTATTAGAAGCCGTAGCACAAAAAATCCAATGAACAATCTTGGGAGCAAATCTTAGCACCAAACTTCATCAAAGTAGGACGTACTCAAACAAATTATATGATGATTTTAGCGGTGGAGGAATTAATCCTATTTTATGGATCCCAAAGCAATCAAAATCTTGGCCTGTCGGATTATATTACAATCTAACAATCACCAGATCAATAAAAAATAAACAGGAAATAGAGGATCGAGAGGGTCACAAGTACTAAGAAAAAAGGTTCAACAAAAGACTAACAAACGAGTTAAGAAAGTCCCATTTCAAAAGGGTGTCTGTCCATATGAACTCTGTTTTACTACCCTACGCACCTTGGGCCGTAAATATTCATGTACTTCGAAAGTAGCGACAGGAGAAGCTTCCATGTTCAAGTCCCACAACTATCATACCAAATTCACAAACAAAAAGAAGTATTAGGAATGTAAACAAGGCCATTTTTAGCACCATCGTGAACAGAAAGTACGGTTTTTCTAACCTGATACATCCCACATGACACAACAAACCAACGACCGAACATGAAATACTCAGGAATTTCGACATCCCTGTACAGACCTTAAGAGTCATGTAGTCCCTGCTGAGTATGTAACGGCCTTCTCTAGCAAACTTGATGTCAGATATTGACGCTATGATCTCGGTAAAGAATGATCTTGTCCCTGCAGGCTCTTGCTCCTCAAACCTAATAATGGATTATTTTGCAAATTCAGGCACCAATTATAAATTGCAAAGATAACCCTCAAGTTTAAACAGCATAAAAAGATGGCCGCACAGGATTGCAAAAAATATGGACAGTCTTATCATATCCATAGGTATTCAAGAATGAAAGACGTCATTACGAGAAATGAAAACAGTGACGCATATGCTAAACTTCAACAACAGATAAATTATTAATCAGTTTCTCAGCAAGGCATTCAATCGATAAGAGCTATTTGAGAGGGCTCGGGTTTCTTACAGCTTAGAATGTCTGTCACAGAGGGCCGACTGTCGCATATCAATAAGGCGGATGGAACCCTTGCTACTACTATAAGCTAACATGTTGCAATGGGTTGGGTGAAACTCAGCAGAAGTGATGACCTCTGATACCACAAACCCACGTCTATTGTCAATAACAAGCACATCTAATGTTAAGAATAAGCAAACATCATGCTATTAACAAGTTTTCCATGATAGTCAAAAAGAACAACTGCTTGATTTCCGCATCATGATCAGCTATTTTCACCTGTAAGATCTTCCATATTGACAGGCTTAATATCAACAATATTAAAACTTTGGTCACTGATCTCCAAGTTCCATAAATTGATTCTCAGATCATCAGCGGATATGTACGTTTCGCAATCACTGCTCGTTGACAATACACACAATTTGTCAGTTCAAAGAGCATTCAAGAATCAGCGACCTTGAATTCTTCTTACAGAGTTTCGTCGATGCATTCAAGCAAGAATTACGAAGTTGAATAAAACAATCTGACTATTGCCGAAATAAATCCGGACTCAATGTTTGAGCAAAAACCTAAAGCATAAGCACGTCAGCCAAGATAAGACAACAAATTTCATTTCCAACCTGTTATTAGAAATAGAGTTGATATGATAAGCATGAGCATTGGAATACACTCTTCTACATTTTGCCATAAGCGCTGTCTCAGAGCTCCACACCTGGAACAACAAGATAACACTGTAGTTAGATAACGGTAGAATGAAAAAACAATCACGAAATGTATCAAAAAAATCCTAGTAAAGCCATCAGTTCATCAAATTCATCTGAATTGGCTCCAAATAAATTTTCTGGAAATTCGGGAGGGGTGATGTTCAGATGGTGCATTGCCATAGTCCATAATATTACTTTACAGGGCTCTATTGAAGTTATGCAACAACATATGCAGATTTATTCTACACACGAAACTCCCACCTTATGGAATACAGCGGCAATATAATACGTATACAATCATAGATAGAAGGTACGTATAATTACCGTAGGCAATCGAAGGGAAGGGATGCCGCCAGGTGGGAATACAAAATTAGAGCTATCATTGGTGACAGGTCTCCTTACACCATTTCCATTCATCGATCTCGGAGAAAAAGAACTAGGGTTCACCGCAGGGTTCCCATTGCCCACGTGTTGAGATGGATCTAGATTCAAGTTGGAAACGTTCTTCATTTTCTTCTCTGAGACCTGAATATACCACACGAAGCTAGAGATCCGTCAAATTATTGCAAATGTAATCATATAACCAACCAATGCATTCTCAAAGCAGGTCACCAGCTGAACAGTGAGACCAAGTAAATGCGCACAAATTTCACTTATTACAATGTACAGTTCCAGGCTGATGCAGAGAGGTAAGGTACGGCAGAAGCAACCAATCACAGTAATGATAGATTTGCATCATGCAAAAGCCACAATACTATCACGTCAACCACTTTCCGCAGCTTGAGATGGAAAGGTCCGACATTGATCACTCTAGGAGAAAAATATATTTAGTAATACAGGTGAAGACATGCCAATGCAGGTTCACGCTAGAAGGGATACTATCATTAACAGCAGTGATGTCACAAGAATATACCTTCCAGAGTTTTATAGTCTTGTCGTTTGTGGAGAGTAGCAACCTAGCACCATTCGTAGTTTGACACCACCTGATTTTGTTGATCTTCTCCTCGATTTCCAAACTTTTAAGGTAATCGAACTGCACAAAATGCCTTGCATTCAGTAAATAACTTGAACAATAACTAAACTTAGGTTTCCGACCTGCCCTCGTTAGACGCAATATAGAAGCTTTACACCCACGGAGAACAAAGAAAGTACCTCGGGTTCATGACTTTGAAACTCGGTAGCGTAACGATATTCTGGATGTCTGGGTGTAGGATAATCAGCTCTCTCCAACTCTCTTCGAGTTCGTTGCTGCACATTTCAGAGCACAATCTTGGTAAACAAATACTCCAAGAACTCAGGTGACCAATTCAACTAGTGTGGTTGACTTTAAAATAGAAGACTGTAAACGAACAGCACTCAAAAAATGTGGAAGTAGTGATTATTTTCAAAGTCTTAAATCTTACATCTTTGCCATCGGTTCTTTCGAACAAGACGACACGCCCGCCTCGATCGCCAGTTGCTAGATGCTCCCCAGTTTTGTCGAATTCAATGGCTGAAATAATATCAACTGCCACATTTGGAAATCTAAGTTAATAAGGTGTCGATGAATTTAGCAGATCATGACGACAGCTCGCATAAAGTGGATCTTCACGTAATATGTGCCCCTCACAATGATTTTGAAAGGAAAAAACCATGAAAAGACCAAGATGGCCACAATAGGAAGAATTCGTGATTTATCAAGAAATCTCCTGTGCAAGAATTGTACTGCATTAAGTTGAATGAGTAACCGGTCTATCTAAAAGAATGGTGCTAGGGTTGTAAAGCTTCATCAGCAAATACATAACTAGAAGGTACAATAATTCGCTAACGCGAATCAATGGCTAGTCAACAATACATGCACGTTACAGAATAGCGAGAACTAAAGCCCCGAAAATACAACGAATGTGCCCCTCAATCCTTCGATTCACTCCACTCCCGAGAAGAAAACTCTAAGCAATTGTATTTTCCATATGAGCTCGCGGATACATGAGATATTCTAAAAGAGTAGCTGGATGCGACGCAATCAGTTTTTAGGCTATTAGGCTTTCATTCCAAGATGTCTATTAGGCTCTGTACAAACTCCATTAAAAGGTAGGGCCTTGACGCACATGCTCGACAAGGTTCCGAGGTACATCAATACAAGAGCTCAAATTCCAGACGATCATGAGGACCGACGCTCCCACAGATTGAGGAACCATTTTCCAAACTGATCTGAGACTAAGAAAGTAAAATCCTGCCAGTAAATTAAAATCTAAAGCTTGGACAACAAGGAAAGTGGCAATTCATCAAACTCCTCAAATGCGACTGAGGTGAATATTTGAATATTTCACTCACGGGCGCAAACAATGGTGCCAGCATTGGAAAACGACAGCAGAAGAAAACACTATCAAAACACCAACCTCATCACTGATTGTAAACCTCCTTAACTGGAAAAACAAAATAATATCCGAATCCTACAATCACACTCTCCAGTAACCTTTCCACTCTTTATTCCCGCCTAGGCATGCATTCTGAAACTCTAACACCACAGCAAAGGTATGATCAAGAGCTCCGACCAGCGCAAATAAAAAAACGCCAAATTGAGAGTAAACATGAAGCAGTAATCTAGGATCCAGAGCTTTAGACAACAGAACACCACATTGCATCAATGGTTCTTAACTATCCACAATCTAGATATACTTGAATCTCTTCACTAGGGTGAATAAGCATGCCAGCATTGCAAAGCCACTGCCAAACTTTCCAAGCTCTCATCAAAACATTTCCGTAGCTGAAAAAACAAAACACATGCACCGAATCTCACCAACATCCCTTCCCCATAACCTTTTCTAAGCTCTCTACTACATACCTGCCCGACTAGACATGCATTAAGCAACATTTAACGAACTATCAAAAGCTTCGATCAACGAGAAGTAAAATGCGCACCTTCTTGAACTTCCTCTCCCGCAGCACGCTCTCCAAACACTTGTGAGAATTTCCATTCTAACGAAGGCGAAGGCTTGCTCGACGACGAAGACGGCAACCCGGACGCGGGCGCCACAATTGCGCCCCCTCCTGCGATCATCCCTCTCTCACTCACTCCAACCTCACGCCCTAATGCCAAACCCTTGCACCTCCCGCTGCTGTCTTTACCACATTGCCTCCTCCAAAATAATCCAGTAACCTGTCCGGATCTACTACTTCATCATCACAGCTCCCTCCAAACCTCCACCACGACAATAATAAATCGCCACTTCAGCATCACGCCGCTCCAGCTTCCTCCTCCAACCAGAGTCTGCAATCTCATCTCATCATAACGCACATTGTCGCAGAAATATAGGCTGTAATGAACCGATTTGGCGCTCAAAATGAAAATCTAAAAGAGATAACGAGAGTAGTGTTTGTTAAGGTAATCGTGTGGTAAGCTTAGTAGCTATGGCACGATGCTTGCAGGTGGTATCGGGCTCAGCCGCCTCCTCTAAAAAATCCAGTAACCTGTCCGGATCTAACTACGTCGTCATCACAGCTCCAACTCCAAACTTCAACCGCCTCCGAATCGCCGCTTCAGCATCACGCCGCTCCAGCTTCTTCTTAAAACCAGAGTTAGTAATCTCATTTCATTACAACAAGCCTACGCACATTGTTGCAGAAAAATAGGCTGTAATAAATCGATTTGGCGCTCAAAAATGAAAATCTAAAAGAGATAATGAGAATAGTGTTTGTTAAGGTAATCGTGTGGTAAGCTTAGTAGCTATGGCTCGAAGGTTGCAGGTGGTATCGGCCTCGGCCATAGCCATCAATCGACTAAAGAGTCGTCGTCCATCGCTTGCGCTTGCGCATTAGAAGCTGCGAGAGAGAGAGACGACCCTCACCCCTGCCCATCTGCCCCGACGTGAAAGTTTCTCCTCGTTCGTGCCCCTGCCCGGATATCGGACGGTCGTCCGTGTTTCCTGTGCGATTCCGGCTGGGATCTGGTAGCGATCGGACGGCGGTGGGTTGCTGGAAGCATAGATCGCGCGACCTGCGGAATTTTGAAGAAGTGGGATGAATTGTCTGAGCTCTGTTCATCGTTATGGATGACTTTCGTTCGAAATCTGTGAAGTTTGATGGATGGCCTCTTTGGGAAATTGGATAATATCATAGGTGAGATGGATGATCTCGTTGGTGAAATAGATGAGAAATTTGTTTCGCTTTGGATGTTTTCGATTTAAGCTGCGAGAGAGAGGCGACTGCCCCGCCTGCCCCGAGGTGAAAGTTTCTCCCCCTTCGTGCCCCTGCCCGGTTATCGGACGGTCGCCCGTGTTTCCTGTGCGATTCCGGCTGGGATCTGGTGGCGATCGGACGGCGGTGGGTTGTTGGAAGCATAGATCGCGCGACTTGCGGAATTTTGAAGAAGTGGCATGAACCATCTGGAGCTCTGTTCATCGCCTTAACCCCTAAACACCAAGCCCCCTTTTGGTGGACAAATGGGATTTTGGGCAGGTATCTATGGCTAAACTACTTTGCATGATTTTTTGAAATTTTTATGGAAGATGGGGAATTCAAATATCTACGTGGGTATTTAACTTTTTCTTCATTTTGACATTTATTGAAGAAGTTAAAAATGAATTCATGAGAAAAGGTCCAAATGAGGCAGCCCAAAAATTTCTCAAAATTTGTATTAAAAATAACTAAAAATATGAAATAGGTTCTTTAGACTTATTTATAGGTGGGGAGCTTTGAATCATTCAATTTTCATAAATGAGATGAAATTTATGAGAAGTTTTTGTTTGCAGGTAGGTGTGATTTTGAGAGAAACCACACCTACCTACAAACAAAAACTTCTCATAACTTTCATCTCATTTATGAAAATTGAATGATTCAAAGCTCCCCACCTATAAATAAGTCTAAAGAACCTATTTCATATTTTTATTTATTTTTAATACAAATTTTGAGAATTTTTTGGGCTGCTCCATTTGGACCCTTTCCTAAAAATTAATTTTTAATTTCTTCAATAAATGTCAAAATGAAAAAAAAGTTAGATTCCCACGTAGATATTTGAATTCCCCATCTTCCATAAAAATTTCAAAAAATCATGCAAAGTAGTTTAGCCATAAGTACCTGCCCTTAATCCCATTTGTCCCCTGAGGGGACAGTTGGTCCTTTACGGGTTTTCTATTCGAAATATGTTAAGTGAGATAGATGACCACTTTGGGACAATGGATGATCTCATTGGTAGGATGGATGGTCTCATTGGTGAGATGGATGATTTCATTGGGGAGATGGATGATTTTATTGGGGAGATGGACGATTTCATTGACAAGATGGATAATTGTTGAGGAGATGGATGATTTCGTTGGGGAGATGGATGATCTCATTGGGGAGATGGATGATCTCATTGGTGAGATGGATGAGACTTTGCTTGACACAGTCTTTCCGTAGTCTTCGTTTGTTCTGTTTTGAAAGTTTTTAATGCTTGTTGCAGCAATTCCTTGGTACCGTAGTACTTTTACGGATTTGGGGCAGAAATTCCATGCTTTCTTAAATTGCAACTCCTTTTCAAAATGTTCCGAGAAATGTTGTCAAACTAACAAAGGAACTCTACAAAACATCAAGTGAGTCGACATCTGGAGAATGATGTGATTATTCATCACCAATGATGACAAAATTACATATTGAAATTCGCATTTATCAAATACAGGCACTAGTCCAAGTTTTCAAAAATATTTAGTTATAGTGTAAATATGTAGGTAGTCTTCAGTGTATGCATTCAAAAAGCTAGTTGAAAATTAGAAATGTTGGGTTTTTATTGATGGAGCTAAAAATCTCGTCAAATATTGTTTACATCATTTTGTCAAAATTGTAAAGTATTTGTTTGCTTATGTACTACAAGTAAAAAATGTCCAAATTGACACGTTTGAATTGACTAAATTTGTCCAAGTTGATAAAAAAGTGTCCAAATTGACAAAAAAAACACTCAAATTGACATGTCCAAATTTTTAAAAAATGACCAAATTGACAGATTTTTCTTAAAGATTGCATGTGTAGAGGAATGCATTCTTCATAATGAATTTTGCAATATAATTTGAAAGATGTGATTTTTTGCAAAATTTTGGAATAAAGCATGTTACATGGCTTAAAAACTATCTCTTTGTTTGTAACTAGTTTTGAGACACCCAAATTTATCCCTTCATTTCTAATTGATATGCGGACACAATTATTATTTTAAGAATATTTGGACCACTTAAAGTCAAGAGGTTTTGGGTTAACCTTTTAACGACCGATTGACTAATTCTCGGTCAATTTTGACTCTTTTCAATTTGTAAAGAGAGCATGTCAAGGAATTTGATGATGTGGCAAAGGGGATGGATTTGGGGAATTGAAAAGTGAAGAGTTTAGGACAATAACCAAGCCAATATGAGGTGGCATGTGGCCAGAGGGTTGAAAAAACTAAAAGAGTACCAGCTGAAAATACATCAGTGAATGCAAAAAGATGGCCATAAAAACTAAAGAGTGAGCATAATTCATGATGCATAACACTAAACCCTGCAAGATAATTCCATTTGTACAATCAGATCTGTGATAGACATCTGTATTCAATAACCCTAAAGTTTCCCCCAAATGGCCATACAAAGGATTGCCCACCCCTAGAATCAACCACGGTCATTAAAGGGTTAACCCCTCAAGGCCCATGCACTTTTCCTAATATCTCATAATCTATTCTTGGATGAACAAAATGTCAATATTTTGATAAGTTGCGTTAGTTTTTTTTAAAAATTGTAACCATACAAATTCAAACTAGATATGTTAGAGATCACAAAGGAAAAGAAAATACAGCAATACCACTTATGGATTGAAAAATTATAATATTTGATCAACAAGGTGTTAAAATTGTGAAAGTGATTTGAAGTCTTTCAATCCTCTTTTCACATCTCAAATTTAAAATTGAGGATACCAAAAAAATATGAGTATGTAAAGTACAACATGTGTAACCTTGATCAATTTACCACTTCTTAAAATCTACTCTACAACTTTTTAAATTAAGTTTCTAATGTGATTGTTTCTCCAAGTTCTAGTGTACCACAGCCTACAAGCTGTTTTCATTTGCCCTCTTTTACATTTCAAAATACAAGGCATTTCATAGAATAAAATTAGCATTTTACAATCTTATATCACTATCATTTACTTCATACTCAATTCCAATCAAGCATACTAGATTTTGAGTTTCACAAAAAAAAAAACTCTATTTTTGGAATTGTTTTACATCATATTCATGATTTTGTGTGATAAATGATTTTAAAAAATTGGTGATGAATTATTTGAGATTTGATTGGGTGGATGTGTAGGAAACATCTATATGCACATCTTTCCTTCTAACAAGCATCTCCAAAAAGTTTAAAATTTTCTTCCATGTAGATTTTAATGTTGACGTGATTACAACCAAATCTTGTAAATTAGATATTTCCATATGGTAATCAAATCTTGATATTTGACTTATACTATATGATTAGGTTTGAATCTTTGAACATAATAATAGGGTTGTTTTTCCAAAATCTAATTACAAAAATGTAGACATCTATTTTATAAAATTTGATCATGATCACTTCACTACAAGGGCCAAGCCAACCTAATTGACTAAAATCTGATCGGATTTTGTCAAAAATTCAATCCTTTAGGTCAGTATGATTTGGTCAATTTTTTGAGAGACTTTTGTCAGACCTTCAGTCAGTTTGGCAGTCTGCCACCTCATCTTCAAATGTAACTTAAGAGTTATCCTACTTGTGAAAGTCACACAGTTGTTGACTCAATCAACAATTGCTCATTTCTCCAAATTACTTCCACGTATTCATCTATAAGTACTACTTTCACTTGTGCGATGTCATTATACATCCTGTGTTGCTGTATTTGACCTCCTCTATGGTATTCACCTATACCTAAATTAAGATAAACTATTTTAAGCATACTTGGATATTGTGATGCATTTCAAGTAATATGATGACGGATGGATCCCTCCACCAGTCATAGCTATATTTCCGATAATCCTCAATTATTGTATCATAATTTATTAGGGCTTCTTTGTCATTCAAGTGATGAAACATACATATATATCCCCACACTTTATTCATCCATACATGGCCCATCATAATTTGCCGCTCATGAAATTTAAACAGGCTCTCAGTTTTTCAGTGCAAATCAAAACAAAAGACCGTGTTTACTCACACATATCTGATAAAAAATGCCGCGTATCCTCCCTCAACAAATTGAGAATTTCAATTGGTACTCTTCCTATTAGAAAGATTACGAATTCAAATGAATAAAATAATAACATAACTTCAATACATTTATAAAGAAACCACATGTCAGTTGAAATTCAGCACACGCTACTTCTATAGTACTTGATGTACAACATTTGACTGCACCTTGTCACAGTTCTAGCAACACCAACGGAACACTATATTCAGTCTACACTGTACTTCCTTCACGGTACTTGGTCACTGGAAACATGCATCATCTCTCATTCATTTGAGTAACATCATCTTTTTATTTAACTTGCATTACCAAGTTTGTTAAACTACAAAGATGTAATGAAATTCAAATCCAATTTCTTCAAATGGGTACCACTTTATAACCTAATTTTAGTAATTGTAGTTTGCCACGCAAAACAATTTTCAATGCAAAACTCATGACACATTATTATTCATTTATAGAACACAAACTTTTAAAAAAACACAAAAGCAACAACATTACTTTATCTTTGTCTTCATTATTTATTGTGCCCCCTATTGGTTGTTTAAATATAAACATTTGAAATGCTACATGAGAACTGCTGACAAAAACATTTCAAATTACCAGTACTTCATTACATATTCCGATTACAGCAACCATGTTATAACATCATAAGTGGTTGTCGTTGCAGTCATCGTCACCGCCCACGACCGTCACTAATTTCTCTAAAATTCAAGTACAACCAAGTATTAGTATCTCATAGTATTGCGTGATGCTCATTCACTGTATGAGAATGACGTAAAGAAAACTTCAAATGTTATAAAGCATACCCATGCATCAAAAGAAACAAATAATCAATCACCTCATTTCAAACTCACTTGCCTTTATTAGGTCTTTCACTTATTCAAGACAATTCATCATGATTGCTTAATTTCTAGAAACATTGATATTAGTCATGATTCCTTCACTTATTAATTTGAGGGATTTCACCATTTTAACAATTGAAAGTTACTTTGAAAAATATCATTATGCCATAGTCGATCCTTCTCCACCACAATATGCACTGTCGCCTCCACCAACTCCGTTTCTATACCTCCACATGCCATTCTTTCCATTGCATTTTGTAGAATCTTGTTGTGTGATTCGAAATTAGCCACTTGTCATAACAACTCCATCTCGTAAGGGCTGGGAGTTCTTCCTAACTTAGTCGTTGGTGCAGAAGAAGATGACTCCACATTCTTCCTTGTCAGTAATCTTGTACCTCCAATACATGAAGTCAATGCCACTATTTGCATCTAATTTGATGACAAGCATTTCCAACATGTGTTTCTGCATGAATATGCTCCTTCTCTGCTTTGGTAGATGACACTTCAAAATTCAACTCACACTCACCCCCGTTGCCGTTCATTAAGATGGAAGACTTCCCTTTGTTTTTCAATTGACCTCCATACCCTTTGTTGCGGGCCATTTTACAACGCAGCTCTTCCGGATCAAGTGATCTCTCCAACTGATCCTTAAGTCTGTGATGTACCCCAACTTCACCGGATGGTCCCATCTTCCCAAAGCTCCGACGGCTTGCGTTCGCCTTACTATAGTACTTAGATTTTTGAATGTGTGTAGGGCTGTGAACTTCCCTCGACATGACGTCCCATGTACTAACACTTACATCATCTAGTTTTAACTTGTTTCTACGAATAGCTTCAAATAACTCCACACGTCTCAAAGTCACACCTCTAGCAATGGCAGATTTGATAAATTCGAATCTCACTGCATATTCATACTCCCACGTCTGCTTAATCAATTGCTCTATCTCCTTCAATGCTGGTAGCGGCTGCTGCTTTATGTTGGCAATGGCAAGGTCAAGTCTCCTTGACAGAAGTTTCAATTCTTTCTTCTAATCTCTAACCTCATCACCACAAGGCTTTCCTGAATATTCATCCACTTCTAAGAAATGCCAAGTGAGACCTTCCCGTAATTGCCTTGCCCCTTTTTTCCTTTGAGCAGCCTGTGACTGTCTTCTTAACCTATGCTTCTTCACTTCATCCTCTGCTGTCATTGCTTATGGAAGATTAACTTCCGCATACTTCAAGTTATACTCTTTTGTTTCTTTGTCTCCATGGTCATTCTCCTCTCCATGAACACTTAGCATTTCGCATTTACGGTAAGGTTCCTGCATGTCAATATCCCAAACATTGTGGTTTTCACTAACATGGTAATAAGGTCGGCAATGACCGTCACTGTATCTCTCCTGCTGGACTATGCAATCATAAAACAAATTAGATTATAATACATTGAATTTGATACAAATATAGAAATCTTACACCTCAAAATAAGACTTCCATTACATATAACATGCGTATCATCTATTCTTAGATAGTTCATAAATTTTTATTGTAATCTTACATATTCCTACATGTGAATAGTTAACTCACATTTGCATTTGAATGAATGCCCCCCACTTACCACACACAAAACAAATATCATCTCCTCTGAAGAACATACTTTGACCTCTGCAAACTCCTAATTGGCACTTTGAATTTTTTGTTATTGCAATCTAGTTTCAAACCTTCCTTCATAATGGTTTATAGGAACTACTAAAATGGGACTGAAATCCAATATTTCACGTTAATTCTGCTAACCATTTAAAAATACACAATTATTTCATTTAATATTAATCACATCCACTACATTTCACCTACACTTACCTAGTTATAAATGAAGTGATGATGTCCATGCAATCCACAAAGATACTAACGACCTCTGAATTATGACAACTCATTCACTCTTCAATAAACAATGTGTAGCAGGTACCGTTCATTCATATGTAATAAGGAAGCTAATACTAAGGTCACTCACATGTACATTTCCATTTTCACTTACATGACAACATAAACAACAGTGACAGACTTCAACTTACAACTCCATCAATGATAGCTGCAAGATCCCTTACCACTCTACGCAATTTGCTTGATGGGGGTGGCAAGGGCAGAGTTCTCTTGTTTTGTACATGATGACTTCTTGCACTTTGATATGCTACCAGCTCTTCTAGACATTCATAAATGTTAGTGTCATCAATGCCAACATGTTGGCTGCCTTGCCCTCTATGGTTTGGAAGATAGGTATTACCCTGAAATGGTATGTCATTTTCAATATGAGTACAAGAAGCGGCCATCATTGAACTTGTATCCACCATCAATTCCACGGTGGGCCCTCTTGACATTCCTTGCTTGACAAAGTCAATTGTCAAAGGATTTGCACATGCTACTCTTGCATTGTAATTTGATGGCCTACCACATTCTGCAAAATTCAAAGGGAATAAATTAGTTTAACAAAATCTAAACTTTGGGCATGTGAGGCTTACTAGATAACCTACATAAATCATTCAATTCAATTAATGACAATTTAGATTATAGATAAATCGTAAATTATAATTCCATTAAATTATTTTATGGTAATATCCATTAACTGCATTCACATGTATTATGTTCATTCACTAATCCATTCATATTACATATACTTCATACAACATTATTTCATGCACTTACATATGTTTTTCTTTATCCAAAACTGTCACTTACCCTTTATTGTCCGGTATAGTGTAGGTATGCTATTACTGAAGTATTTGCTCCAATACATCATACAAAGTTCACCATCAAAGATGAGTGACATCATTCAAATCATTGATATGTGAAAATAAACTTCAATAACTGGACAATGTCGTAACTACAACACACCAACGGCAGCACAACTCAAATCCATGTGGTTAAATCATAATGGCAAATCTCCGGTTCTCATCCAAACAAACAAACATTCTCTAAAACTAATTTTGTCATTTCTTTGTACTTCATAACATCATGTCCTTAAGATGACACTCAACATTACAACCTACGCACACGTTACCTTCTTTTGACAATGGACCTTCACCATTGATGGAAGCTTCACCGGATACATACGTATCATGTCTGCCCGTGGATCCACCTTGTTGTTGTTGTCCTCTGCAGTTGTCCAAAACTGGCAATGATGAACAAAAATTTGCAGAGTTCAATCTCTTCTTCCCTATATTTGACCTCAACACATTTTGGTGGCTATGCAATATCGGACGTCCATTGCCAGATTGTAAGAATCTTGCTCTGCCCTCATCGCTTCTGTAAACTTGTCCTACTGGAAAATTTGTCAAAGCAAGTATTGTGTTGGCAATACTGGATACATGGTGAGAATATCCCCTCTTGACTCCACGGATTGCTCTAGAAGTTTGAGCAGATCCGTACCCTTCATTCATAGACAATGCTGCATCGTCATCCCAGTGCCTCATCTTCTGTTTCATCTTGCTTGTGTTCATTGAATGCGCCATGCCTTCATCAAAATAAATTGTTGATGGTTACTAATAAACACTTTATCTCTACAAATAATTCAATAAACATCATCACATGGGACTAAATGCCTAATACCTTCCTTGAATTATCGCCACATTATAATACAACAGTTGCTATTAAGAAATTTTCTTTATACATACACAATGTATAGAGTACAATGTGCTAGACATGGTACAGTCTCTACCCAAGCAAAATTCCAGTATTTAAAAAACTGTCATGGCATTTCCATATATCAAGAGAACTAGTAGTACTAGACATATTTAAACATTGAATACAATATAAAGTTTTTCCCATTCACTTATTACAATAAGAACATGAATTTATTTTAAATTTTATTCAAATAAGTGGTAATTAATATGTAATTATCTTACTAGTTTATAATTTTTGGCAGAAATTCTCTTCTTCATTACAATTTAGGACAATGAATTACTTATGAAAGCATTCCCGGCCTATTATGTTTTCAACGATATGAAAATTGCCTACACCGTAGCAATGCTGAATCCATCTTCACCTCACATATTGGATTGTATGATACGTACCCATATCAAAGACGATTTTATGATACCACTATGGGACAGATTCACTATGTAAATTTTGGTTATTAACATGCATTTCATACAAGACACTTCTAGTACACTACAAGAATGTCAAATCACACGACAACTTTCACCTATTGTATAAAGTCATACGTCTTTTTTTTTTCCTTGTATGTTCATAATCTTGTTCCTATGCTTCTACGAACTACACAAATTTCTACAATTACTTTAATATTTTTAAAAACACCATGTTATCTTGTTCTCATACCCTTTAATTCTACAACATGTCATTGCATTATACTTAATGCTAAAGCAGTTGACTTTGCTTCATCTCTCTTTATAAATGACTACATGATTTCTATTCTTCCTTTGGGAATCGAAACCCTTGTACTTCATATCCTTATTAACATATATTACGTGTATAATACCCCATTCAATTTTATTGACAATCCTCTTCCAATTGCACATGAGTAACATATGTAGGGCCTTAACTTCATACCCATTGCCATTACTTCTATTCAATTATCCTCATTAATCTTTGAAATTCAAATCATGTTTCAAATATGACACCCAACCCTCCTATGATAAGTAAATATGCCACAAAAACATGATATGTTCTAAAAATGCTTGCAAGAGTATAGGTTCTTTCATACCTTCACATACAAATCATTCCATACGGCTCATCTTACATACATTATGTATTTAAAGGCCATGTTTATCATTTAAAACTAAGACAAAGTACTGTTTCACTTCCAAGCTTGATCATTTCTGAGTTTTATTATTCTTTAGTACTTATTACTCGCACCAGACTCTCTCTTCAGAAATTTACGCATTCATATTACCATGTTTGTTTTATTTCAAGGGCCTCAAATTCTGATTGCATACCTATCACACTATTCTTTATAAAACTTTGTATGCAAATAACTAAGTTGCAAACTCACCTAGATTATAGGAATGCATCTTCATCCACTAAAAACACTCGATTTCCTTAATAAAAGTGAGTAGACCTTACCTGCATACAAATCACTACATTCGCAAGCACATTTTGAGTACATGCTCCACCATCTCCTGCGTTGTTTGACCTCTATGTAAAGCTCATTTCATAAGCTGTAAAATATTATCAAATACAACTGTGGATCCTCTAGAAATGGTATATTTACCAGGTGAAAATGTTGTGAATGTTGAGTCAATGCTTCATGCCTTATTCAACATTTGGAGAGTACAACTAGGTCCTTCTTCCTCTTCTTCTTCTAGTACCTCATGTACGTTCTTCAAGCGAAAAAAGCTCCTTTGTTATCTTCAGCTGTCACCATGCCTTTGGAATTACTCAATTCAAAAATTCACATACATTACATGATACTCGTCCTCCAATTTCATTCAACTTGACAAACACTTGAGAATTTCATTTTATTTGTGAAACACCGCTGATTGCATTAAACACCATGAATCACCAACATAAAAACTCTACACTAGATATAACAGGGTTTTGCAAACACTAAAACTCCCCAAGTATGTTTGAAATATTACACAACTACACAAATATTGGCAAAAATGAGGATAAATAGTTTTAGAGAAGACTGTGACTCTTAGAGTACACGACACTCACTGCCTCCTTCTCTTCTTTGCTGTGAACAATAGCCATTGTCAAAAATCCCACCTACAACGATGAAGATGGTGAGGGGAATGGTTACAGAAAAAGCAGGTCTTCCGCGTCTGCAGAAATTCTTGTCCACACTATAGTAGCCGCCTACCAAACACAGATAACATGCTGACAACCATGCAAACATTGATACAAACAAATGACAAACAATCAATTTACTTCAACGTATGTGGTTAGAAATTGGTAATTCTAACTTTGGAATTCCTGTGTTGCTGATTTTGTAATTTTAGCAAAATTATAGTTCCACAACGTCCGTTGATTATGACAGAGGACTAAATTGATCAGATGTGAGTTCATTGCGCTTGCAAATGAGGAAAACGCCAAAAAAACCATAAGCTACGAAAACTAATATGCCATTTACATAGTAACTTGCATATATTCTTCTACAAATAGTACATGTTCTATAGTTTTGCTAATTCATTGGTACAGTGATTCACAAATTTCATTGTGACATACAACTTTTAATAAATATATTAAACCGGAAGACACGTTTCACGCACAAAGAGACATCCGTTAGAAGTATTCATACCTATCAGATTTTTCTTTTTCCCCTTCCATACTCCCCTCTTACACCACCTCCACTTCCAGAGGTTCATTGCGTGAACCAAATCCTTCAAAGTCCTTTGCCACAACATTCTCACGACAGTGTTCACAAACATGGCACAAGAACTACGGAAGCAAACAAAGAATACAGCCGTATGCTCCTGATAACGACACTACGCAACAGAAAATCGAACAAAAGAGCTAAGCTGTTCAGGCCTTTTGTGATGATCAAGTTGCAATCCATATTTCATTTCCATCGAGTAAAGCTAAAATGATTAGTAAGTGATAGCTTGCCCTATGACATGTCACCAGTGACTGACGTGTATACCCTCATTGATGATCAATGATGGCAAATGAGAGCAACAAGTCTTGTCATAAAGGTGAGTCTAATTTCCAAGGATTCGGTCGATTATGGCTATCACAAGTGTAATCATTATTTTATCAGGTACTGGGTCTTTGTTTAGGGTTTCTACTTCCACTATGTTTGGAAAACTTCTCTCATACAGTGAGTTGTTTACCTTGCATGAACCATGTCGCACCTCACATGTACATAGTTGTCGCAAAATACGTTTGTGATTGTAGTTGCAGCCATCTATATGCAATTATAGCTCAATGTCAAAAGACCTCAGAGCATTGCTCGCGTTTTTTGAAGTCAAAATGGAAAATTTTAGTACAGTTCAATGGATAGCGGTATTTGACAGTAATCGGGAGTTGAAGAGTGTACTTATCACTGATACAATCAAAATGTTGTTGCCGTCGCATGCAATTGAATTTGAAAATTTGGGAAGGCAGTATTCTGAAGTATAGGATCTGTTTTCTGCTATTCATCATCTAAAGAACTCATCAATCACCACTTGCATTTTCAGCACACACCGAAGTCATTTTCGTGTAAGTCCTATCCTTTATTTGGTTCTTCATGGAATGCTTTTGTTAGCTTACTTTTGGTGGAAATTTCAAAATTATTGTGACTTCATTCTTGGAATGAATGAAACTGAGTGTCCATCAATCTCTACATTGAAGTGTTTGTTTAATTTCAGTGTTATATGCACATGCTGTATATGCACTTAAAATTTTTGTAGATACTGTTTTTTCTTGATTATGCTCAAGTTTAGGGTGACATTTATAAATTTTTGCTTTGGAGATGAAGGTCAGGATAAAATTTGGAATTTTTTGCTTCGATGTCTCTCTCTAAGTATGCAGGACTATGATAATGAATAAGTAAACAAACTACAATAATTTTGAAGTCAATTATCTAAATCCCAACTGTTTGTGGAATGTTTCACACACTAGTAGAAATCGCTGTCCAATCTAATCGCCTGAAGAACAACTGCATGTTCCAAACTATTGCATGCCCACTAATCTACCACTTTGTAAATATACTCTCCGAGCTTCAGTTGTATAAGTTGTAATGCACTCCTTCTTCTGGTCACCAAGAATGAAGTTTTTAACGCAATACCGCTCACCTACCTTCATCTAGCAATATACTTCTGGCTCTGACCAGATTTTTTGGTGCGCAGACCACCGTCTGACATCAATGTCAGGTAGATGCAAGTCAATCGTTTATGTAAACAAGGAGTCCTCCTAAACTACTCTAGTGCTACTGAAAAATGATTACAAAAAACAATTTTTTGTTTAAGCTAATTCTATGATCAGATTCTATACATTTGAAAATTTTGCATGTATAGGGGCTGCCCAAAGGCAAATAATTCACTGTATCCTTTATTTCAATGTTAGTGTGAATGTAAGTGGTCTGCCAAGTTCTATTGTAGTACTATCTTAGTAGTTTATACATTTTTAGGTTGTATCTACCAAGTTGTATTGCAGTACTCTCTTAGTAGTTAATATACTTTTAGATTATATCTGCTTGTGTTGTAGGGACGTTTCAGCTTGTCATATTGTAGTTATTTGTAAAACTTTAAATAACTACATTGCTATCTCTGTTTAGCAACTCAGTTGCAATGTATCCAAAGCCAGTGAGTCACATTATTACAATTGAAACGCACTAAACATATTTGATATTCCCTAGAATTGGTGCTAGCAAAAAGCTCTCACCAATGTTCAAATTGCTCACAGTCGTAGACAGGGAATCCTTTTCATGGTAGCCTTCCATTAAGTTGTCACATTCTATTCATAAGCAACATGCAAGCACTCATTGTCTTCTAATACTTTGCACATGCTAGTAAATTGTCTATTGCAAACAATTCAATGGCTCCTACTAAAGACGGTGCTACTAGTTGCCTCGGAAAATGCTGTGGTGCAACAAGACTGCTAGAATGTACTGTAGTTGTGATAAAAACATTTGAAGTGTCAAGTACTTCCCTCCGTGCGCGTGCTTTTGCTTGTAGAACAACCTTCCAACCTGGTCTACTTTGAACATTAGAAAAGTACACTTGCGTAGCTTGGCTAGAGAAGATAAATGGATCCAACGTTTTGGGCAGTTTGTGATGGAAGTTTACAACTAGGAATCCGGCTTCATCCCAAATGTATGTAGAGTTGCCTCTATTATTGTGTTGTTTGATCCACTCACTTCAAAGTAGAATGATTGGATTTTGAAGACAACCGTAGTCCAGTTTGAGGATATCTTTTAGTATCCCCACGTAGTTAATTGTGACATACCTGGCATCTCCTGTGGATACATGAAACACAAATGCAATTCCACTATCACATGTTTGCAAGTGACCGGTATCTTGGTCATCAACTCAAATATGCATCCCATATGATTTCATTCTTTGATAACGTTGTGCTCTCTATGATGGTTTTCTACACAAAAACAACTAGTCCATGTTCTCTGAGTTTTTGTGCTCAGCAGCATCTCCCTCCACTGTTTTCATCGCCCAAATCTCAAAACAAACAACGTTTGCATTTGTGGCCTTCTCTAGCTTCCACCTCCTAGAAGAAGGTAGTCAATTAGTTAGATGTAATGATTGAAAAGGGATATACATCAAACAACAACTGTTGACTCAAACATGACAAAAATATAATTGCTCATAGTTGTATCTCAATAACCATTAAATCTTTGTAGTTGTGAGATATTGGCAGCTCAGTTTTCTTTGCCAAATATGCATATCAAAAACTACTCTACAAGTAACAAGATTTTGAGACATCAAACATTGCAGTCTATAGGAAAGTATTCTCGTGAAGTCAAAATTCATTAATACACAGGCGACCAATTTGGATGGCGTACATTGATTTTCGTATGAATTGCCATCGTTACTATTAGCCCATACCCTCGATCAAAATTGCAAAAACGGCTAAACTCTCATCTTTGTTCATGACACCCAGTATTACAGCTCCTTGGCAATGCTCTGTTTCAATTCACTAAACACTCTTGGCATTTAGAAGGGAATAAGTTTTTTCCTTATTCAAATAACAACTGCATTATAGCTGTGTTTTTGATGACATATTGGTGTGCTGTGTCTTGCAAAGTATTGCTTAGGACATACAATTTCTCAGCGCCCTCCAAAACTTCTACGGCATCTCCATATTCCTCGTCAGCATCCCAAACCCTGCGTTGTAAAATTTCAAATTTGTGGAGATACTTTGTCACTAACCCAAGGCACTCATCTTTGACATAACCTTTCGCCATTGAAGCTTCAGGTTTAGCCATATTCCGCACATACCCCTTTAGGGTTTTCATATATCTTTCTACTGGGTACATCCACCTGGTTGCAACTGGTCCACAAGTATCCAATTCTTGCACGAAGTGATATGTCAAGTGAGTTATTATATCAAAGAAAGATGGAGGAAATTCCATCTCCAACAGCGCTATTGTCTCTGCAATGTCTGATTCTAGTGCCAAAAAATCAAAAGGATTATAAACCCCGGTACAAATCCTTCGATAGATTTGGCATGTCCTCATGACAGCCATCCTTGGACCTAGTTGTAGTAACCCCTTCAAAGGGAATGACATTATCTGTTGCATTAACATATGATAGTCATGAGATTTCAATCCCCCAAAATTTTTATTCTGAATGTGCTTATCCAAGCCAGATGAATGTCTAGTAGGTGTTTTTAGTTCCTCGATTGTGGTAGCAAACCTTTTGAACTCTTTGTTGGTGAGTACATATGGTGTTGCTGGTTTCAACATTTTCCCTCTGCCCCTAAGATTATGGATTAACCAAAGCTGAGGTCAAATATTCCATTATTGCAAGTCTCGCCTAACTTTGACAGTGTCTTTCTTCCCAGTAATTGTCTTCAAGAATTTTTTTGCAATATTCATCTCGTAGTGCATTGGGTCTAATGTGTAACGAATCAACAATTCCTGCAGCCCAATGATTGCATGAACCATGTCAGTGCATTCCCTTCAGTGAAACAACACCGTTCCATTTCAACTTAGCAAGAAAAAGGAATTTAATCTTCTGAATATCTATGCAACTTGCAATGTAGGCAGTTTCACTTACTCCTTCCTATTGTACACATAGTAACTACTACAAAATAACCTTCATTAAACTACTTAGTTCTTTTGTAGTTGCTTATTTTTCCACAACTTCGTAATAACAACTACACTAGTACTCCTTTGGTACTGCTTTACAATAGAGCAGTTGATTTTTAGTCGTGTATTTTAGAGAGATAGTACTCCATTACTAAGTCTGAGTTACAACTATAGAGAGAGTACACAAACACTATATAGACAACATCTTACAACTAAAGAGTTGTTTTTTAGATGTAGAGAAGAATGCATACTCATTTTAAAATTGCAACAAGAATTCACTACATATCGCCATAATATTAAGCAGCCATGAGCAATTTCACAAAAATCAAGGCCTTACTCTTGCTCAAGAATAACTAGAACAAAAAACAAGCCAAAACAATGAGAATCACGCACTGACCTTCCAATACGGGAGGTTGTTCAAAATGGATCTCCTTTTTACCCCATGTATTTTAGAAGGATCTCCTTCTTTACTGCCAGAGGATTTCCATGTCTTGTACTCTGCCGCGTATGTTTGTCGCTTGTCACTTGTGTGGGCATGGTACGCTCTTCCAATTCTCCATTGAAGTGCTCCTTCATGTTCTCCGATCTGTACTAGTGTCCCAATGGCAACCATCTTCTTGTTTTGCCTTAAGTTTGCTTGCTCAATTCTGTTGAGTGTTCAGCACCTATAGCTGAAGCGCATACAACACATCTAGCATATCCTTGATGTGCAAAACCTCCGACTGTACCGTAACATGGATAGTCGTGGATGGTCCATAGCAAAATTGGGCGAAGCTTGAATTCCTTGAAATCCACATTTGCATTTATATCATACGCATCCACGCCGCTCCACAGTTGCAAGAGTTCTTCCAGTAACGGGTCCATATATACATCAAAGACGTCAGATGTCATCGATTGCTTCCCTGGAATTAATAATGAAAGATAGATAAAAAACTTTTTTGTACAAAGCCATGGTGGCAAGTAATAGTTTAGCAACATTACTGGCCACGTCAACCATGATGATTGTGTCTGCTTGTAGGGATTGATCCCTTCTGCCGCTATAGCAAAATGAACATTCCTATGATCATCACCAAAACTTGGATCCACGTTCTTGTGAAAGTAATTCCAAGCTTTTGAATCATAGGGATGTCGCACAAGGTTGTCCCCACCAACTCTATTACTGCAATTCTCGCAATGCTAATTCATCAACTTCAAAATCGAGGGACTGCGGAAAAGTCATTGCAATCTAGGAATTGATGGAAAATGCCTCAATACTTTTAGTGCAAATTTTTTACATACCATATCTGAATATCAAGGTCCATCGCATTTAGGGTAGTTTTGTGCTTAAGCAAGGTCCCCTTGAAACAATACGCATCTGTTGTTGCAAGTGTGGATTGAGTTGTACAACAATCCCAATTTCCTTGTCAAACTCTTTGCTGCATAATAATTGTACGGAAGATAGTTGTCGGAAGGAAGAAGGTGGCAGTGTAGAAGCGTCAACAACTCATGTACAAAACTGTTGCTAACCGCATGGACAGTGCAAACGTTTAGAAGTAGTACTATTGCTGCAAGCTTTGTACTTCTGGCTCCTTCATATAAGGGTTTCATTGCCTCCTCTAAGACTAGGAGTTCAAAAGCACGGTCAAAGACAACATTGCCATCGTCGTCTGCAACAGGTTTGTTGTAACCTTCACTTACATCATCGCCACCAGAATTGGAAGGTATTTGTGCATTTTGATGGATATCATCGCCCAAATGAAAAGCCTCTACCACCTTCGCATGAATTCTTTCTTCAACTTCAAATGCGTCATTATCATACTTGTGGTATCCTCTCCTATATCAATCTCAATTTTGACTAGAGAAGATTCTTAGGGTGGGTTATGCACTTCTTCCCAATCTTTGTCCGAGGAGTTTGGAGTGCCAGGACCTCTCCAAACTCTAAATTGAGGTGCGCGTCCATTCTTAGTAAGGTGCTGTTGGACGGTTCTCAGTAGCCATTTCCTCTTGCCATTACACTCACAACACGGACAATGGAGACGACTCAAGTTCAAGAAAGCAGCTCTCTTCAACTCTCTTGCCCACATTCTTTTGTCTCTTAGATGTTGTCTTTGTTTGTTAGACACTGGAAGCCTAAGCGGTTCTATTGTTTGCATTTGCAGTTTAGGGATTCCATGCTATAAATCTTGTATGCAAATGAACTCTAGTACAACTAGATGGAGGAACCAAAAGTTATGACATAGTTGTATTTTAGTTGCAAACTGTATAACGACTACGTTATTATTGGACTTTCACTTTTTCTAAGTTACAATATTAGTAAAGATAAACTTTATTTTCAGTATGCCTCCTGTACTTACTGAGTACTTAATGATAAACTTGAATAGCAAAACGGCTAATGAAGCAAGTCTAGTAATATAACCTAACACAGATCACGTTCCATGTACCTACTATATTTACGCCAGCCAACTTTCTACCTTTGGTCTACAAAATTACTGGTATATAGAAGAGCTTCCAAAGAGTTGGAGACCCTGTGCATTTCAATCAAAGCTTTCAACTGCTGTTGTGTTCTCGTAGCATCTTGGACACTGATTACGTAGTATTTCCCCCTTGGTATGTTATGCGGTAACAATACAAGGGCTTTTACGTATTGGTTAAGTGACAAATAGATCAACAGTGAGGTCATGCTAAACTCACTTTGTAGTTTACAACCAAGCTTGTATCTACAAAGTATGCAACGACAGTGCCAAAAACTATATGAGTGTTAGAACGGTTTGGTAGACACCGGAACACTGTTGCTAATACAAAAGATGTCTACGGGATCAGAGCAAGTGGAAGATTGTAGAGAGGGGGAGAAAGGTGCGTACAAATTGCAACATGATGCACAAATTGCTACCCTTGCGGAAAGATATCTTCCAGTCTAGCTTGCAAAACAAAAGTTGTAAGTATTACACTCTATAGCATTATGTAGCATCCTATGGTTTCTTTCATCATTTGAATCAACAAATTTTTTGGTCATTAAAGTACGGCTAACAGCCGCCTTGCATTGATGACACCAACATTTGTGATTGAAATTGAAGAAAATCTCAGATTCTACCGTTGCAATTGATCATGAGTTATATTTCAATATGTTTTTCAACCTTGTAGTCATTCATGAGTTGTATTTTAGTACTTAATTAAACATTATACAGAATAATGAAAACCCATGAATGCTAAAATAGTGATGTTGTAGTTTTTCATTTAAAAGGCTAACTTTTCATCCATTCTGGATTGTTGTTACACTCATCACTATTACTAAGCTTATTAGACACTCCTAGTTAGTCCATTCAATGGAAGTGATGTTCTGTGCCTTACTTCTATTCACATAATGACAATCTTACACATAGATGTCACCTCTTCTTGCGTTACTTTGCTTTACCATGCTTGCACTGATACAGTGAATCTCAAAAGCATTAAGTTCATAACGGAAGTAAAGTAGAAGTAACAGAAAAAAAGATAAACTAATTGTTGTTATGCAACACTAAAAGTGACTTGGCCCGGAGAAGGTCCCAGTATCAACCCTTGTTCAAAGTTCTTTGCTTCCCCCTTGTCCTCCACAAAGGAGTTTGCGGAATGACAGATCTGGTAGCATACTAACAAGAGAAGAACTAGGGCCGGATGGTGTGGAGTTGGCGACATTACATGCAGTTAGGTCGGCTGGTGTAAATTGCGGCATTGCGGATTTCTAAAATCCAATTCCAAGTGCAATCAGGCTTGCGAGAGTAAGAGTGTTGTTTGGTAAAAAGCTTGGAGTTGGCGGATTGGCAATGAACAAAGCAAGAGCGAGAGAGAACAGACTGTCGATAAGTGGAGCTCACGTCTAAGGACAACGCTCGTTCACGGTCACTAGAAGAAGGCTGCTACCATCTGGAGGAAGGGCTGTTTTGTCTGCCAGTATGGAATTTGTGCAAGGACATATGAGCATCGACAACGAGTTGAGATCGGAGGGGTCGATTTGTAACTTTCAGCGAGGCCCAAGGTCAGTCCTTCTTGCATTTCTTTCTGCAAAAAAGATGAGGTACAATCTTTGTGACTCGCGCAAGAATTGTATGACTAGAATTGAATGTTGTTGGGTTCCATATGTTGTTTATGGGCACTTCAAGGAGAAGTGTTGTGTACGGGTGTGTTGCTTGAAGACTTCAAGATCAAATGAGGTAGTGCCTTGATAATGCTTTGACTTTTGTGTAATACTTAGACATGGATAGAGTTTCACAGCAAATGCCTTATGCAAAGATGTTTGCTGTGTGTACGTGTAGTGCAAGTGCAATTACATCATTTTGTAAGTGTAATTGGGGTAGGATTTTATGTTGGCAGTTTCAATGAGGGTATTGTATGTCAAGGGGCAGTTTCCTATCTTATTTTCAATGGCTTAGTTATATTCACTTCTGAAAAGGCAGCTTCTGCCAATTTCTTACATGGATATGCAAGGGGCAATCCGGTTCAGCCTTCGGCCACTTTGCTACTCCTATGATTGTCAAGCGGGTTTGATTTTTATATTGTATGTACAATGTTAGTTTTTTCATGCACTGCCAATGGCTTGTGTAATATGTTCTGGTTTCATTGCTTGTGCATTTTTAGAAAAGAGGGGAGGAGGTTATTGAAGGGTAGAGAAGTTCATTTCTAATCATGATTGTATGTACATGGAAATGGGTTGGCTTCAACATAGCCCAACAGGACTTGCTTGCATAGTCGCCATCCAGAAGCATTTGTTTCTAAGTAGTAGGCTAGGTTATGTTATATAAGCTACGTTTCATGTACTCCAATACTCTCTCTTCTTCACTTGTAGTGCGGATATGGAATTGGGTTTTTTCTGGTTTGCCAGTGATGCTTGCGTTTGTAGTGGCGGTCAAATTATTAATAAACATTGTGTTTGTATACATGTACGGAAGTTGTGTTCAATTTTCTATTAAATTGTCAGTATTTTATGTTTAAAAATATAGCAACATGAGAATGCAATCTTTCTAGGTTGGTATATCTTCATAGTGGAGGAGGGAACCTGCTGGACGTTTATTTTTTAATTGCACTTTGTTCTTGTACGCATTGAGGGAGTGAGAGTAGGTGGCTGCTAGGAAGTGCTAGATGTGTTTGCCCCAGTTGCAATATGTCATGCAACTCCACTACAAGGTTTTTTTATGTGAGGACAACATCGGATGGGAGTTGGTTAATGTTGTTTGGTCAAATAGGTGGGGGAAGGGGGGAAAGAGGCGGAAATTCAGCTTAAGCGAGGTATGTTGCGCAGTCGTGAACTTCCACCTCTACATTGGAGCTCTAGTTTTGTTTGTTTTGGACATTGTTTGGGTCAAATGTAGACATTGCTCTTTGAATTCTGTTCCAGAATGCTGGGCAGTCTGTACTGTTTGTTGAGCCTGCCCTAAGAAAGGGACAATTGTGTCTTTGTGATTTAGTGTCCGCATTGCTTAAACCGCAGTCTAATTTTCATTACAAGATTTCTCATCTTGAAGTATGGCTTCATGAATCCGCACATCCTCATTTCTGTACCTTAAGTGACAATGCGTGCCCACCGCGTCACTTCTGTTGTCCATGCGCAGTGGACTGGGTTGCTCGACGCCCTTTGCCTTGTTGCGCAGCACTTGTGGATGTCATTCACTGCAAGTCCTAATATTTGAATGTTTGATTAGTATGGATTTGATAAATGTTGACATTCTCTTGGAATGTGCAAGAAATCACCTAGGATTACTGGAATCCATTGGTAGGGAGTTTGTCAAGCCAACTCGTGCACCGCAGCACAGGCAAAAGCGTGTGCGGCACAATAATCACCCTACCGTGGAGCAAACTGTCGAATCCATTGCTAGATACCTACAATGGCTGCAGAATCATAATGGATTCCCAGTTGAGCCAGAGATAGTGCTACCTGTGTAGAGTCCTGTAAGCAGACAAACTTCCGTCTACTCCATGGAGAGGACACTGCGGCGGAATAAGAGAAGGAATTCAGAGGATGCAGCTATCGCTAGACAATCTTCGGGGAGAAAACCATACAAGATTGATGTCCTTGTCGGTGGAGAGATCGACCAATCCTCCCTAGAAAGAACGCATGGGATGCTGCAATTCGGAATTTGGTCCCTTGACTCTTGGACATGAGTGTCATCAAATGGGAGGGACAGCAGACAAGTGCGATTCAACGTTTGCGGGCGTACTTGGACAGAGAATTTGATTACATTGGATACAACTTGAGTATGATAGGACTCAAGATAGCGGCAAGACGCTTCATGAAAACTGAGAGGGTCGCTTTAAAGAAAAAGTATAAAAAGGCGAGCTCAATTGTCCCATAAATCTGCAGCCTGACCAGTGGACAAGGCTTCAAATCCATTGGGAATCAGAAGCCCAAAAGAAAATTGCTGAGCAAATGGCAAACGCGCGCAGCTAGGTGAAGAATCTCTCAAAGGCAAGTCAAAGGGGAAGGTTTGAATGGAGATGCAGGCTCGAATGGAGATGCAGTAGGTCAAGAAATGCAAAGTTCACGTAGAGTTCTCATTCTAATTTCAATCCTACTTCTCAAGTATGTGTCTCATATGTGGTTAATGAGAATTTGTTGGTTGGCATATCTGCAGAGGGGAGAAGGCAGCAATGTATTGACAAGCGGCTAAGACGAAGTGCAATACTTGGATGGAAACAGGCCACATGAATCGATGAGGAAATTCTCAACCATGTGATTATGATAGCATAATCTTTAACAATGTATGTCTTGCCGCTTAGAAGCAATGGTCTAGTGCCATTGTAAAAGCAGATGTTGTATTCTAATTTTGAATGCAATGCAAGATTTGTCTTGTTTTGGTAGTCATGAACACATTGTTTTTTGCTTGCTGCATTTGTTGTTAGTTTGTTTTAGGGCAATTGTTGTTGCATTGCATTGCCATGCCTTTCATGTAATTATATTTTGGTACTATGTAGTAGATATAATTTGGTTGAGGCTATTGTCAGTATTGCAATTTCATGATAATAATGTTGTAATTCAATTTGTTTTAGGAAAAGTTAGCATGGTATCTCTGAGCTACATGATATTGTATTCATAAGATTCTCAAGGGCCATACAATTCTGATAGACATCCACATTAAGTTGCCTTGAAGAAATATAGACTTCATAAAAGAAATTGCATTAGCGAATAGAGTGCGTTTGTTTTAGTGATGTCCTAGCTTTGGTTGCAAATTCCTATAAGGCAGTAGTCAGCAAAAATAGTAGCCATTGTGAGTAGATAATAAGAAATGTATAAGAAGTTCAACAAATTCCTACAAAGCGTAGAGACTAGTCTTGTAACATTGTCGGGCTTCAAATCTATGCTCAATTCTTGCATGGGAAATAACAAAGGTTTTGTTGAGGCCAACGTCTCCTCAGGCTTGGAGAACCGCTCTGGTTCGCCTTCCCGTTTGGGGCATATGGATGAGGACCTCAAAGCTGCTCTTTCCAAGGTTGAAAAGTCCCAAGGCAATGGATCCATTAAACCTTTGCCTTTGAAAGAGAAGGGCAAAGCAGCTGCCGATGTAGGCGATGCTATATTATCCAAGCAGGCACCTCCACCTGACTTCTGCACCTATAGCTTGGACATTGAAGATGTAACCCTCATTGCTTCAACTTCACTCTCCAAAGCAATGGCCACGAGACAGTCTTCCAGTAGTGACTATTTCCAAAGATAAGGTGGAGATAGACAATACTATTCCACCGTTGGAAGAGGTGAGAGCCACAATTTCTTTTATCTTGCTTAACACATACTATATGCTCTTGCAATGTTTTCTTTACCATTGCTATGGATGAGAGAGGGCAAAATTGCATCTCTTTTGTGATGAGTACATTGCGTAGTTACTCTTCTAATGCAGTGTAGCCTACTGTCATGCTTCAAACTTTGAGTTGTAGTGAAGTGGTTTTCAAATACCTTGAGAGCACAAAGTCGGTAATCTATAGTAATGACGCAATTGTTAATGAGAGAAGTAGTTGTGTGTTAGTGATTTGAAGAACACGTTGATTTTGGTAAGGTATGTTGCTGGTACTATTATTCCAAGCATGACATGCCTCTTAGTACTTGAGCTCTCTTGTTATTGTATGGAATTAATGCATAAGCTATTTGTTGTCCTATTGGAACCAGACCTCATAAGAGAAGGTAGGAACAAAAGTCTTGATTGAGAAAATCACGGCAACCACAAAGGCAACTATAGCACAAATAGTAGGTGCGCAGGCAATGCCAGCCTAAGTGAGAACCAGAGCTAAGCTTATCTTTGTTAACGTTCATAGAACGTTAGCAGATTCATGTGTGCTGGGGGATTTGAGGTACAAAATTCAGAGGCCCACAATCCAAACAGGTAGTCGTGGTATACTATTCTGTCCATGGCTCTTAAACTTCTTTGAGAACATATTTCAACACTTCTCAGTAGCTTTCTGGGGTAGCAGTAAAAAGAAGTACATGGACAACGTGATTCTTGCTTTGTTAGACAGGGTCAAAGGAGGAAATAAAACTCTCATATTCATTTGGGGAGTAGATGAAGTTCAGAACATGACAGGGAATAAGCCAATAGAGAAGGTGTTCCGCATTTTGCCACAATGGAACTACAAGAACACCGTAATTGTAAACCACTCGAGATCAAGAATACAATACAATCCTACCGCAAATATTATAGTGCCTCCACCTTTCTATGCCTCTAAGTTGACCAAATTGGCCAATGATAAAGCGTACCTACAATATTCACTCTAGCATCACTTGCAAGGATTCTTGCAATCTACCAACATGGTCAATTTCTTGACCTAGTATCCTTAGTGTTGACATGTAGATGAGACTTGGGACAAATTTGTACCACTGGGGCAAAAAACTAGTAGAAAGCTTAAGGCTTTGGGCACATGGCACACGGTGAAGGAAATCTTCTGATTTATTTTCTTGAAATGACTAGGCTGGTAGCTAATGTTATTTGATGTCATTTATATTTGGTTTGGATTTGCAAGAGAAGATAGTGACACAAAAGAAGGGGAAAACTACAAATGCAAAGAAAGAAGTGGAGAAATCATCACACAAGGTACGCAACTTGCACTTTGACATTGCATGTGCTATAGATGGTGAATATGTAAATATTGTTGTAATCTTCAATTTCATTTTAGTGCCAAAGTTAACAACAAAGTGGATTAGTTACTTGCATTTTGATTATTTTAGTTCTCTGTTATGCAAAAAAATTTACTCATGAACCTAGACAGTCTTAAGCAGAAGGTGACATTGTCGGATTGAGAGGAGCGCGCCTTGAAAACATGCAGGATGTCTCGCTGCAATCGTGCGTCGCTGACTAAAATTGACGCCAGTCTTGATTTTCACTTTTCAAATCTTCAGTTTTCTGTCTTCTATTGGTCAATTCTATGGCTGGCTCTAAAAAAATAAAGATCAAAGTAGGAATAAAAGCCCACTAGATACAAGACGGGTAGATTGGGACAGCAGACACAAGCTGCCGTCCATATGATGGGATCCTAAAATCAAATTCACGATCTACTGGCCAAAATTTCAGATCGTGAGAATAGAGCAAGTCTTAACCATGTGGATGATCAATCTCACTTTGTCATCACGACAATAACTAGGATTAAGTTTGGTTTAACCCAAATTACCTGCAATAAGGCTTAACAAATAGAATGAAAATGAATTGACAAACGAGCCTCTAAAACCAACTGGAAATAACAAAGTCACTTCCCATATATACATAAAAAATAAACCCAAAACATTCTTCTAGAAGTTTTCATATTTTTAGGTCTTCAAATCTTCATGTCTTCAAATCTTTATGTTTTAATAAAAACAATGGGAGAAAATCACAAGTAACAAGTTCCAGAAAAGCAGCAACCTTCTATTTAATGCCACAGATGGTTCAAAATTTCAAATGCTAAGTGTAATAGCAATTTGAAAAGCTCTTTCAATTTTCTAACATTAATTTAAATTTCAACTCAATCTAAGCTACCGCCCAAAAGTTATGCGAATTCAAAGTACATGCTCTTCTTCCTTATTGCAAATTAAATACTACTTTTATAAACATCTATAACTTTTGTTTTACACATCATTCATAAAAACGTGATATCAATTTAAAAAGATAATACCACCAGTTACAATTTCTAAAATTTGTATTTCAAAATAAAACTTTGTCCAAAAGTTCTAATCAATCAAAATGTGAGTATCAATTTTTTAGTGGGCACCCAAATCCTTAATTTCTACCCACTATAACTTCTTCAATAATACTTCAAATGAAATAATCAAAGACAATTTGAAAAGTTATGACAACAAACTATCACTCCTAAAAATTTGAAAAAAAATTTCATAATGTCCAAAAGTTGTAGCTCTTCAAAGTTTTGACCTTCTCCTAACAAAAAGGCAGCCATCTCCAATCCTTCACATCTTCATAACTTTCTCCTCCAAGCTTTAAATCTTCAGTCTAAAGACTTTTTAAAAAACTAAAATTAAGATGAACACCCTTTCAAATCTTGTTGCAAAATGATATACAAATCATAAGCTATGGCTTGTCAAAGTCTCAGTCTTTCTTCATACTTTGGCTTTTTGACTCTAAAATTCAAACACTCATAATTTTTGCATCACAACTCCAAATCAAATTTGCAATTCATTTTGAAAAATTAATCACATATAAAATAACTGTTTTAAATTTCAATTCAAAATCATGTAAATATAGAAAGTTTTCTCACATCAAAGTTTTGAAATTTCTTCCCTCTTTTCACCAATACTCATACATTAACTTCCAACATACTAAAGAATCTCTCCTCCTTAATTTCAATCCTATCTAAGATAAGGAGATATGACACATTAGCCTGTGCCCCTCTCCATCCTAATCTACAATAGATACCAAATCTCTTTTCCTTTCACACCTTTCTCATTCACTTCTAAATCCTTAATATTTTTTATTCAAACAAAAGCAAAAATTTTGAGCATTCCAAAACATCTAAATAAACATATAAAAATGATTAAGTTACAAAATAAACACCATCGTAAAGTGGTCACGTGCTTTTGTGAGCATATAATAGCGTTAAACGTTTGTTTTCAGTTGCCAAGTTATAGATTTGGTTGGCTAGAGAAGCGGTTGTCTCTGGCCGTCCGCCGGTCTGAGTTTGAACCTCATTAGACTCGTTGAGTGATAATGGCGGCCCACAACTTGGCAGCTAGTGAGGCAGGAAATTGGCTCAACCAATCCGCTACCTACCCCTTTGAGCTATGCACGTGACAAAACAACGCAGCGCACTGGAATCTAAGACCACTGCGCTGTCACCAAACCGTGATTTTCACAACAACCACCTCTTTTGTCTCGATTGTTGATTTATGGGTATCAACACAAATATAAATAAATAACGAATATCTATATGATGGAGGGATTTCCATCAGGACAACAAGTAGAATTGTTAGCGGTTTGGGAGGCGTTGACAAGGTTCATTTCAAATTAATCCCGAAGAATTGCTTTAAGGTGGATGTTATGGAATTTTTGAAAGGTAATGTTCTTCTTATATGCTCAAACGCAACGGACGATCAGAAGATTGTGAGAGATGTAATACAGATAAATACACTGTGGGATCAGAAATTCACGAAGCTGGATTCTTGAATAGCAAGGTTAGTTAAAGCTGCCTCGTTAAAGCAAAAAAGTTGGATAAAAGTTGGCTCATTGAAGCAGCAAAGTTCAATAAAGCTGACTTGTTGCAGCAGAAGAGTTCCATAAAAGTTGCCTTGTTGAAGCAGCAGAGTTTGATAAAGTTGGCTTGTTGAAGCAATAAGGATTATTGTCCAATTGTTTTGATATTTGAACAAGCATACATTAGGTTTTTTCAATGATTACACAAACATATTACTAATAGTTCAAGTACCGTATTGCACTATCTATAGCAAAGGATTTCAAATACTATCTTATGTATAGCAAAGGACTTATAGTATTGCTCTATATGTAGCACTAGATTTCAAGTATTGCCTTATATATAGCAACGGATTTATAGTATTGCTCCATACGTAGCAGAGGTGTTTGAGTGCTGTCTAAGTATAGTAGTGGTTTTCATATCTACAGCACATGAGTGTTTTGTGCTTCCAGAATGCAACTCGTATGTATAAATCATTTTAGTGTACAAGACGTATTTTAGTAATTGCAGAGTCAGTGCCTTTAAATACAATCATTTTAGCATCCATATTAATAGGGGATTGGACTATTACGTGAGTAGATCCACATTATTTGCAATGGCGTTGGAACTGACTACTTACTTCCATAGCATTGGCAAGCAACCCTTCTCTAATTAACTGGTGCCCTTTTTACAACTATGATGCATCTGCCCACTAACTTCCTCCATGTTGAACCAAAACTATGTAGCGTCTTCTTACAAACTTTGAAATAACTAAATTGTCATGGCCTTCTCTTGTACTGCAACTAAACAACGACTGCCTCCTAACTTCTGTAGTACCAAACTAGTACTATCTGGTATCTACAAAGCAACTCTAGTACAACTGATGTGTTAATACGGTAGTTCTCTAACTAAAAGAAGGGCAACTGCTTAGCAATTGTGTTCTAACTAGAACAAAACTTGTAATACAGGTATAACATCAATTTATGGAAATGGTAGTAGTTGCCAAGACAAAGCTTACTAATTTTATAGCTTCCTCGGTGGTCCTACAGTTGTACTAAAGATGTAATTAGTAATAGTTACAAACAAAGAAATATGTACAACTACTAAGCAAAAAAAGGAACAAATGCAGAGTGTGCATGCAAGAGTATGCACAACATATAATCATTCTTAAAGACTAATAAACAACAACACATGAATTGTACTACGCTATTGCAACTAAACTCATAAGGCGGCAGGTGATAATATTGTGAACTTACCATATTTATGTCAATCTATACCATTAGCATTGTGCAGTATCTATAATTCAGCACATACTTCTCAAACCCCTTGTTGAATGCGTGGAAGAGCAGGGTCTTAATAGCAGGTCAGTACGAGCTAGAAAACTCTGTGTAGGCTAGTAAGTTCCATATTTTTCTGTGCCGCGCCAAAGAAACTCGGGCACTTAGGTCCGTGTCCATGAAAAAATGAACATATTGACAATGATGAACAATTCTCTAGCATACAAATGAAAAGTATCGCAGTCTTAGATACTATCCAACATGTCCTAAACTATAGGTTCAAAATAACTATGCTGCAACAAAAGAGGTCTTGCGGCTGCCACAATAGTTTGTGTCTTACCACAATTGTTTGTGTCCTACCACAGTCGTTTGTGCCCTAAACAACTATAAGGACAGTTGTATATAGTTGTTTTTTGCTTGATTTTTACTAGTGACAGCATAGACACTTCCCGCCTCAACCGGGCTTACCACATTGAACTTGTAATTGCTTGCCAAGACAAAGTGGAGAGCTACAAATGCAATTGCCACAAGTGCCATGGACTGATAATTCAGCCACGCAACATTGTACAACGCCACCATCAACTATATGGTTGTGATATTTTTCTAGTGGAGCCACTCTTAGTAAGTAACTCATTGCTATCCACGTTTGTGTATCCACCTTTGTTTTTGATTGAATACATTTGCTACTGTTCTTTTTACTACTCCATAAACGTAGGAATTGCTATTTTTTTCTTTATTGAGTACACTTACGCAGGTGTAAAAGAAATATTAAGATAATATGACCTAATTTCTACACCATACAACATTTAATAAGCCTATATATGAAAATGAAAAATCATTGTGGCATTACGTCATGGACAGTTTGTAGTGTCTCTCCGTAACAATTTTTTATAAGAATACAATGTTTATTTTACTGTTAGTTCTTTTCATCTTACTCATGCATCTCATAATTCTTACATCAAATCCTAGAGAGTCATGAGTCATAATATGTTTGAATGTAGAAGTCATCACACATTCTAGTATATCCAATATTAAGTAATGCATTTCCCATGTTAATAATTATGATTTGTATGAATCTACACACTTTAAATTAATCTTCGTGTGCTCTCTTTGATAGTAGCATACATAATTATAAAAAGTAATTACTTTTATGTTTTTTTAAAAATATGTTACAATACCAGCCTTACTAAGGCTTACATTGTACTAGATTTTTTTCATTACGTGTAATGTTTTAATAAATTTTCACACTGAATGCTATTTACCTTGTTCTTGCATGTACACATTTAAAAAACACACACACACATATACATATATATATATATATATATATATATATATATATATATATATATATATATATATATATATATATATATTATGTGTGTTATCTTGTAAATTTTAACATTAATTAATTTAGGTCTGTCATAGCCTCTTTGACAAATATTGTACCAAGGACATCAAATGTACCGTGTCCTAACGTCATATTTGTGTATACATAATGCATGTGAACGACTTGTATACAGCCAATGCAATTGAGGACAAGGACAATGACGGTCATCCTTCAACTGGAGATGACTTTTTCATTGACAGCAATACATCTGACTCTTTGGACAATGACCAGGTGGACCCGACCATTAATTTGGAAGAAATGGTTCAAAACTCTTTCAATTGAATAGACGAGATTCATGAGTCTGGATCTGAAATTGATGGCACTGCAATCGATTTTGAAGACTTGCCTGCAGCAAAGGAAGACATAGATAATAACCTCTTAATTGCACTAATTTGTGGTGCAAGAGAGCCGTTATATCCTAGAGCAACTACTAATTGCTTACAATTTAGCATTGTTCTGATGTTGTTGTGCCTATTGTTCTCGATCAGTCATCGTTGCTTAGATGAAATCCTTAAGTTCCTTAAATATGATGTCTAACCGGCAGGGAATAAGTGTCCAAAAAACTCCTACGAACTAAAAAACCTTCTCATGAAACTAGAGGTCTAGCAGATGAGACCATTCACTATTGTGAATGCGGTCAGACACTGTATTGGAAAGAGAACAAGAGTCTATTGAATGTCCATCATGTCATAAGTCACAATACATCCAAGGGTCAAAGATTGTTCTTGTTAGGGTTTTGAGATTCTTCTCTATCATTAAGAGACTAAGGAGGTTGTACAGATGCCCTGAGATTGCCTAGCATCTAACTTGGCACAAAGATAACCACTCAAATGATAGGAAGATGAGGTCTATAGTGGATAGTCCACAGTGGGGTTTTTTTGAACAAACATTTCTAGCATTTGCTAGAAAGGATCAAAATATTAGGATGGGCATTTCCCTGGACGGCGTCAATCCCCACAATTTACATTCAAGCAAACACTCTGTCTAGCCAGTTTTAACGATACTGTACAACCTCCCACCGTACTTAGTGACGAAGCGGTTTTTTATGTCGCTAACTTTGTTAATACCGGGATCATTAACGCCAACAAAAAACAACATCAATGTTTTCCTTCAACCCGTAGTTAATGACCTGAAGAAACTATGGAGGGGGGTGAGTGCTATTAACAAGTCAAAACCTATCGAGCCACAGCAACATTTCAAGCTCCACGGTATTTTGCTCTGGACCATCAATGATTTCCCGGCATACACTCTTGTGTCAGGGCAAGTTGGCAAGGGATACGCTGGTTGTCCCATTTGTGGTCCTAAGATTGTTGTGGAGCATTCCAATGAAGCAGACAAGATGTTGTATTTGGGGCATTGCAAATGGTTACCTCAAAATCATAGGTGGAGGAGCAATCGGGCGGATTTTGATGGCAAATGCAAATTTAGGGATTGGCCAATCCGTCAAATTGGAACCAATGTAAATGAGCGTGGAGCATAGAGGCAAAGATATTTGGACTGTGGGGGACGTGCTAATGCCAAAAACGACCCACTAAAAACAACCCACTAAAAATGACCCACTAAAAACAACAGGCGTTAAGAGGGTTAGTGTCTTCTATCAATTACCATATTGGTTGGTATGTATTCTCTTCACTTCCTTTCCCTTTTAAACATTGTTTCTTTGGATTTGTTTATTTGCAATTGGCCTAACATGTTCAAGGTTTATAATTTCACAATTCCAAATATGTGAGCACAGTATATTGAAATATGTATGAAAGTATATATGTAGTAAGTGTGTTTTTTTATTATGAAAAAATGAAATTTAAATATGAAGGAATTGTGTGCTATGAAAATATGAAATGTCCAGAACTCCATACTAGAATTACGATATTCAAAAATATTAGTTTGAAGTTGTTGATGATTAGGATTCTTGATATAAATATGTAGAATTCATTGTGATAATTACAGTTACTTAAGGTATGTGTGGAGTGATAAGTACCTCATTTGGAAAAACATTTCCATAAGATTGTGAATATATTATTTCAGTTTGAAGTGTCACTTGTCAATCAGTGATCCTTTAAGGATCAGTAAATTTCTTTAATATTGAATTGTATGATTTAATTTTATGAGTACATTTTGCATAATGTGGTTGAATAAGTATATGGTGCTAGACAGGTTAAGAATTCTTGTGTAAGTACGTGGCATTTTTTTAATATTTTGTTTGACAATGTATTACAGTTTTTTTTTTTTTTTTTTTTTTATTGTTTTGTAGTAAACTCATATAGCTATCATAAGAGTCATTGTAAGTACGACAACATGTAGCCTAATATTTTCATATATCATTAATGGTGCTGTGGATTTTTTTAATATCTTTTCCTGTTATTGAAATCAAAAATCCAAGATTCAATGGAGAAGGATAATCTGGTATCAAAGGAAAAATACTTTTTAGTATGGTTGTTAGTAAATAGTGTAGATTTAGGATAAGTTGTTGGTCACATGAAGTCAGTGTTCAAGTTCAGTCATTATTGGTATATAAGTATTTAAAGGAGGAAGAAAAAAAATCATCAAAAAGTATGTTGAAGAGATAAGAAGTCTTTCAAAAACACTCAATATTCTAGTGCAGAAGCTGTTGTGTTTTCCCAATTTAATTGCTGAGGTGGCAAATACAGAAGTGGATGTTAATGTGATACTCACATAGTCATAAGTATATGCCAGAAAAAATGACGGAAAATCTAATGTGCAATAATAATATAGTGTACTCTGTTTATCCAAAATTACGGTGTAACATGACATTGTTAAATGAAAGTAAGGAACATGGGCCAATGATTGATTTGGTCCATGATGTTTTAGTAGTGTGGAAAAAATTATTTCATTTTCATTTGTAACATAGTTGTAGTTTAAGATAGATGCCCACTATACTGAGCTACCGAAGTGTCGGACTTAATGAATTCTTCCTGTCAATTGGTTGTGTATTATGGAAGCATAAGTACACATTGCAGAAAGGAGTTATATGTTGAAGTTATAAATTTGCTGGACCTAATATTGGGTTTGTAAAACTGTTGGATGTAGGTAATGTTTGTAATCTTATGTGCATGCAAAGAACATTACAGAAAATGGTATATGTCATTAGCAGTATCGTTAATTTAATTCACTGTCTCTGTTGCACTGTTGACTTGTATTTTCAAATACAGACCAAGTACAAAGATTAGAAGGAGTGAGTTACAAAGTTTCAGGTATGAATTACTTAATAATGACATGTAAGAATATGTGTGGTATATTCAATTAATTTTATGTTCTTGATCTATTATGACTAGGCAGTAGTATTAATCAAATATGCAATGTGTAATGTGTTGAAAGTCACAACCATGCAGGTTTTGAACTTGTTCAGGTTGTATAGAATTCCATGGTGTTTTGTAAATCAATGTTGTAAATTACTAGTCAATGTGACGTATGTTTGTATTTTTTTTTATTTCTATACTTTTGCAATGATTCTTAAGGAATGTCATGAAGTAATGAATGAAGTCTGGAGTTGGTGCTTAGATGTTTAGAGCATGTGTGAAGTAATTGATTATGGACCCTAAACTTTAGTACCTCAATATTATTGATATTTTCAAAATCTTATACAAATAACATTAGACTACAAATGAGGGGATGCATTGTTTAACAGAGTGAATCAATACATTGTCAGTAGTTTGTGATTTACATACATATATTTGCAAAATATATGCATATTACTAGTTAGAGTTGTACTGGACAATACAGATTACCGTATGTAGATGAAATAGGCTATATTCTATTAACCCTGACTGAGTATAAGTGTGGAATGTTTGTAAGATTAATACAACGTGAAATAGTAGTGTAGAATAATGCACATGGATGGTATTATGCCAATATATTCACTTGTTCTACTGTTGTGATATGATTCATTTATATAGTACGTACTATATATTTGTAAAACTTTTACTGACTATTGACTACCCTGGCAATGCAGCTCCTACCTCTGTGTTATACATTGGAGACTATGCACGTAGAGAAAAACGTGTGTAAAAACGTATTGAAGACTCTATTTGGTGAGACGGACATTGTGAAATCTAGGGAGGACATGAGGGTAAGGAATATTTGCCCACATCTTCAATTGCAGCCAAATCCAAATGGATTGATATACTTCATGCCTGACGCTACATACGTACTAACAAAAGAGGAGTAGGTACAGTTCTTGTCTACATTGTGGAAGCTCAAATTCTCTTCTAATTATGTGACGCCTTTGAGCCAAAGGATCCAAGATGGTAAATTGAAAGGTCTAAAGACACATGATTACCACATTCTTATGGGGCAAGTCCTACCCCTATGTTTGAGGAATGTCGGGAACCCTACCGTCAAGGGAGCAGTTATGAGGGTGAGCAGGCTTTTTCGGAAGTTATGTGCAAAGGTGGTGGATTCTGACATGAAAGACCACATGTTAGAGGAGGTTGCAGAGACCATGTGCATTTTAGAGAAGGTATTTCCACCTTCCATATTTGTTATTATGATGCACTTGTAGTTGCACTTAGTATAGGAATTGTTTATGTGTGGCCCAGTCCATACTCGGTGGATGTAACCATTTGAGAGGTTCATGAAGGTTCTAAAGGGGTATGTTAAGAACAAGGCAAAGCTAGAGGGGAGCATGGCATGTGGATACACAAGGGACAAGTCTGTGGGCTTCATGACAGAGTATCTCTTTTAGTACACTCCATCCAGGAGAAGAGCATGGGATGAAGAGGAAGAACCAACAATGGTAGATGAAGTACTGGAGGGCAACAAGTTCAACAGAGTGATGGATGGAGAATTCAAAAAACTCATTCATGGCTTTGTGTTAGACAATACCATCCACATGGAGTCGTACAAGAGGTAACTTATCATTCTCATTCCCTGTAAATATGTTTATAAAACAGTAGACTAGAACAATCATGTACGAAACAGTTGCCGATGTAAAGAGCACACTACAAGACTTTCTATGTATGTTGTATGTATATTGTAGGCAGTGCCAGATGATGTCATTGTGACTCAGCATAAGTGGCTTCAGTAATGGAACTAAGTAATTGCTGAAATGATTAGATTGCTATTAGTTACTATAAGAAGAAGAGAACAAAATACAATCCGTCTTCCAAGTGACAGTAATTCAAAGTTCGTAATGTTTTAAATTAGTAAGTGAAATGATTAATGGATGTCATGTAAGGATATAAAATACATGTATGTAATGAAGGAATTAACACAGTATTTTTAATCAGGGCAAAAAAAAATAAAAAAGACATCATCCTAGAGTAATAGGGCCCGCAAATACAAAGTAATGACATGGTATAGGATGAAATTATTTATAAATTATGAATTCATGTACTTGAATACAATGTTTAGTTTAACAGATTTTATAATGAAAGAATAAGTGTTCAGCAAGAACTGGAGGCCCGAATTCAGACCTGCAGTCCAATACTCCCTAAACCTATGATTCCTTTGAAGATTACTGATTGTCAATGTTAGTATAAATTATTGCTTTGATAAAGTACATTATCAACATGAAGCATAATAATCATATTACAATATTCAGCAGTATTGTGTAAGTAAATTTCTAGTGGTGAATGAAGTACAGTATGTCTAACGGGGGGTTGTCCGAGTGCCTAGTCAGTATATTTTTTTAAACTTTGAGAATTTATATCATCACTTGTTAATAGAGTGATTGAGCCAAAGAAATATGTGGCACACATTATTATGTGGCCATGAAGATGGTGTCCTAAAGGTTTGTATTCCCACGTGTTTTGTTAAAATAAAAATCAAGAGTTATTGATCAAACAAGAGACAAGGAGGTGGTGGTTGGTGGTGACTGGGTGGTTGGGTTCTCTTGGTGGGGGTCCACAAACTGTAAAATCATGTTTTTCTATTCTCATACCAAACAAATGAGAGTATAGTTGTAATGTTTAATTACATTATGACTCAAAGGATGCCATGTTGGAGATTGAGTGGAATGCTGAAGTTGAAATGGAAATGTATGAAGGGGAGTCATAGTGAAATTGTTTCATTCATTGAATAAATTGATGTGAGAGTCAAGGTCAAAACAGATGACTTTCCAGAATGAGTATTTTCACGGTAGTCAACGGTTGCACTACCTATCCATGCACGACACATGAGTCTGACTAAATCTTTTCTGTCCCATATGGTATTCAATGAAAATTAATACAGACATACCTCAATTGTAGCTTCATAGGGATGGCATAGAGGTCAAAGAGAAACCTTTGTATTCAGCTATGCTTTACAAAGAGATTAATTGAAAGGGGTCCAGAATTGAATTGAAGATTGTTCTGGTATCTTCACTGCAAGAGTATGACATTACTGGCTCTGTTGAGCAAACATGTAATTATCGATGAGTATGATGTGACGGGGCTTATGCTTGACAATTAATTTCTCATGGAGTGCACACTATTTTTGCAAGAGGTATGAAGAAGCGGTGCATAACCGCGTCCGTCATAGACAGCAGTTTCAACTTGAAAATTCTGGACGAGGGAGGAGACCAAGATTTGCCTATCCAGAAGCCTTACATTTGTTACCAAATTTTGCAGAATGGGCGGCTGAAAAAGTTAGACACGATATGCAATCAGGGGTGAATGTGGACGTCAACATTCAAGACACGGTGAAGGGTCCTCTTCCTATAGCCAGTGCTTACAAATCCATGTTTGCTTATGGCACTCATTATAGGGTATTCAACGCTAAAATGAGTATGAGAACAACAAACAGTGGAGTTGCTATAGTATTCACTCAAGTTTGCAGGAACGGTAGGATGGATCTTCACCCAATGACCGCCAATGTTGAATATGTTGGCCATTTAGTCAAGATTTTGGAGTTGGATTATAGGGGTTATTGTCTGGTTGTAATGGTGTGCAACTTCGTGAAGGCTAACTACAGGGGAGAGAATGCCACAATTAAAAGGGACAGGTGGGGCTTCACAATGGCTAACTTTGAGAGGAGAGCAAGATCTAATTGTATTGATAGCTTTGCTTTTCCAAGACACGTTGAACAGGTTTTTTATAGCAACATAGAAAAAAGCGCAAGCTGGAAAATTGTGTTGAGGAAGGAGGTTCAAGGTAAAAGGGTTTTACCCAACACTGATGAAGACAACAACTCAGAATGCTTGTTCAACATGGGACACGACAAGGATTATGTGGGACTTTGACTAGAAACAGAAGTTCATGACAATTCACAAACGGTGCCTAGAACGGGGAGGAATGTGGCATTCTAGGAAACCCTCACGGCAAGCAAGGGTTGAAGTGGAGGAAGACTACACCAAGGATGTCCAAGTGGATGTGGACACGATGTAGGAAGGGGGATTTTCCTCAACCCGACGACACCAGTCACCGTTGAAAGGGGGCCAAAAGAGGACATCATATCGGTCGTGCACAAGGTGGAGCACAGAATACGGGACCCCTAGGAGATGATAATCATCATTCCAGCGAAGGAGAGGAGGAATGGAGAATGATGGATGAAGGTTGTAGTAACCCCGTACAAAAGCGTAGAAGAGAACGATTTACATCAACACCGTCCGTTGAAACCTTGGCAGCAAGAGAATCTCCTGTTGAAAGTAGCAGTAATTTAGGGAGTGAGGACAGTCAGGAGTAATACACCATGAACAGGCTTGATAGAGATGCACTATACAATATGATTTGGGCATGCCCGCGTGTATGAATATTCCCGTAGGTTTCTCAAAGTGGGTCCAACAAGTAATAAATAAACTACCGTGGGTTATGTGTACAAAGTTGAAGAGTAACTTGTTTTCACATAATGATATACACTGGGATCAAGTTTCAAGTTTTTTTTGAATATTGTATTTATTTTTTTTAATTTCTTATGGTAAAGGTGCTCGGAAACCGCATTTGAAACAAGAGAAGGAAATTGCGAGGAATTTTGACTTTTTTCCCTTTCGAGATCTTTCTAGTTTGGACTGTCTCTGTCCTTGTAATTCCCTGAAAAAGTGGAATTTGTTAATTTTTTATAAATTGACAACCATAGTGACAAAGGAAATGACAAGGACATCATTTTTGTCAGTACGGTCATGTTTCTGTCAATTTTTAGTCGTTATGGTCACCTCACCTTCTAGTGCTTTAGCATTAAAATCTACATAGAAGGAAATTTTAAACTTTTTGGAGATGCTTGTTAGAAGGAAAGATGTGCATATGGATGTTTCTTGCACATCCACGCAATCAAATCTCAAAAATTCATCACCAATTTCTTTTAATTATTTATCACACAAAATCATGAATATGATGTAAAATAATTCACAAAAAGTAGAGTTTTTTGTTTTTTGAAACTCAAATCTAGTATGCTTGATTGGAATTGAGTATGGAGTAAATGATAGTGATACAAGATTGTAAAATGCTGATTTTATTCTATAAAATGCCTTGATTTTTGAAACTTAAAAGAGGGCAAACAAAAACAGCTTGTAGGTTGCGGTACTGTAGGCTCATTTCCAAGAGCTCTCAACACTAGAAAGTGAAGATTTGCAATGGACACCTTTGCTCAAAATCTTAAATAAGAAAATCATAATTAGTCATTTTCAAAATTAGACGTTTGATACCAAAACAAGACTTCAACAAGAACTTTTAAAAAAAAATCATTGTAATTAATCATGAAGAAAATTTAGGCATCCCAAATTACAAACAAGAAGGGACAGTTTTGGTCCCCTTGGGCCATGAGGGATTAAAGATTACAAGTAAACTCTCTGTTAGGCAAAAGGGACCAAGGGAAATCTAAAGTTTTGATTTTCAAACTTTTTGTGGATTAGATTGTATTTTATAGTTTCTAGTATTGTCAAGGGATGGATAAGCATCATAAATCTTTGATTTAAGACTTTATTAAAAGGATGGATGGTTTTTCAACTAAATATTGTTTGTATTATGGTCAAACCCCTATTTGTTAGTAAGAAAGAAAATAAACTAAAAATTGGTTTAGTCTATAAAGGTAGCTAGATATATAATTATTGTATTTATGCATGTGTTAAAAAATTTCAAGTCATAAAATAAAACACTTTTTTTAGAGTTTTCATGGGGTTATAAGTATAGAGTAACTTATGTCTTACAATGTATCTTTGTAATCTTAAATTTTCTTGTGTTCAAGCTCCATCTAATCTTAACCCCTAAATATCTAAGTGTGTCGTTGCAACCAATACAATATGAGGAGTTTTTCTTGTATTTGGAATAGATTCACACCTTTACTACATTTGAGATCAACAAAAAAATAGGAGAATAGATCAAAGTAGTTCTAGTGACCTACATGAGATTCCAAATTAAAACTTTTTAGTGGTAGCAAATGCCAATTATACGCAACATATATACTATGCCCTCTGGTCATTTAAGGGTTAAGCATGATTTCATCATGAATAAATAGTACCAAGCTTGCCTAACCTAATTCTATTTTATTTTTTATTTTATTTGTAAATTATTAAAAAAGCAGTACAAGCACTAGTAGAATTGGGGGAAAAGACAACTATCATTTTACAATTGCTTAAGAGTCGTTACGGACATGGCATGACTTTTAAATGACTCCCAGCAGTTGTATCACTAACGCAGTTGTCTTAGAGTCACTTCTTAGTTGTTTGGGACTTATTTCAGTGCAGTGACATTTTTACGACTGCAAATATTTCATCCACATGAAAATCATCCTCTACCTTCAAAACTTTCACTACCTCAGCCCCCCTTGCCCTTCTTTTTCCTTTGTAGCAAGAAATCTTTTGCACGGTTCCCAATGTTGCAATAAATTGCCTCTAACACATACTTGTCAGGGGGATCCACCTATGACATATGTCAAATTTTCATTAGTTAAGGTCAATTTTTTATTATTTTATTTACCTAGATTTGTTTTTGAAAAATATGACACATGACGGACACAGTTGTAAGACAGTTGTAGTGCAATTATAGCACAATTGTTATGAAGTTGTTGTGTAGTTGTAATAAATTATTGTGTGGTTGTAGTCTAGTTGTACTTTGGTTTATGTGTATATAATGTTTAGTTGTATTGTAGTTGTATTGTAATTATGTAATGTAGTCGTAATATGGTTAATATATAGTTGTAATGTAATTGTTGTATAGTTGTAGTTTAGTTGTTTTATCATTGTAACACAATTGTAATGCGATTGTAGTGTAATTGTGGTGTAGTTGTACTAGAGTTATCTACACTAATTTTGTAAATTTTGATATTTGACTATTTTAATAGTTACTTTGTAGTTGTTTTTTACTTGTTTTTATTTATTTTATTGTAATTACTTTTTGTAGGAAAATATACACTAGGTAATTACAATCATGCATACAACTACCATACAACAATAAATAGTCAACAAGTATTAGTTGTTATTCAATTATAATCCAACAGTTTTACATGAAAAAATTCAACAATACAATTGTAATGTAGTTGTAATGCAGTTGTAAAGCAGTTGTAAAGGGATGCAACAACACTGCAACACAGTTATGCTATAGTTGTAACATAGTTTATAACCAGTTGTAATATAGTTGTCAACCAATTTCGACAAGGTCACAGATCATTTGCAAAAATTGGTAGTCAGTACATTGAAATTTAATTGCAAACCAATTGCAATAGGAATTAACCTAGATCCTAAAATCTATTGTAGTTGCACTCTAATTGCACATTGTGCTTCTATGAATTGCAAACTCTTGCTAATAGTATGATATAAGCACACAAACCCTACTTTCTCTAAACTCTTGTCAAAACTTCAAAATGAACCTAAAAGTTGCAAAAAACCACTTCTGAAATTTGGATCAACAAGGATTAGCAACCATATAAGCCACATCACAAGATCCTATACACACAATCAGATATGATTTTTTGAAAACTACCTAATTGCACACATAGAGCTGAAAACCATTATGCATTCAAGAAGCAATCAACATTTCACTAACAACTCAAGATAAGGGTTTCAATTTTTTTCAAAAACTAGAATCTACCACATATCTAGCATACAAACATGCACAAAAATTGAGCTAAAACTCACCAAGATGTGGATTTTTGAAGTTGGGTTGAAAACTACCATTGTAGTAAACATCCTTCTACTAGAAAATCTACCAAAAACTCCTCAAAACCCAAAATCTAGCATGCTTGATGTCATTGGAAAGCTACTAGCATAAGGAAGAACCCTGAAATTTTTCAAAAAATAAAGATCAAATTCGAACCTACAGCAAGCAAATGAAACAAGCTAATACAAAAGAGAAGAGACTTTCATTCCTAAAAAATCTTGGCACAGCTTCGCCCTACAAGTGAGAAGAATGAGTGGAAGAGAGGAACCATCCAAGCCTTTTTATCCTTGGGTGCAAGGGTTCAAGGGTGGCGGCCACATCTCCACCCTCCAAACTACAAATCCTAATCTGAATCAAGAATCCACATTTACTAGAAGAAAAAGAGCAATAAACAATTACGCCACAACTGCACAACAACTAAATGACTATATAACAATTGTGAAACAAATGCAAAATAATTTGATTACAATTGTGCAGTTGTTGTATAGTTGTTGCAGCATAGTCATGTATTGCATATTTTTATTCAAGTGATTGAGTCTAAAAATACAATCTGATTTTAGGGCTGCATGCTTTTATAATTCCAAGGAAAATGTGTTTTTGGCAAATTTAACAAAATAAATGTGCTTAATGCACATTTGAACCTCAAAATGGACTACTTACATTTTAAAATCCAAATTGTGAAGCATAAAGAACAAATTAGTTCTAGCATTTAATACTTGAATCTAGTGAATTATTTTGGAAGAAATAAGTGAAATTTTGTACTCTAGATCTTCTATCTTTAAAATATAACTAACATTATTGGTAGTATTAGCATTTTTTGGAACATAATTCATTTTAATTTTCAAAAAATTTAATTATAAACTTCTAGTGATATTATTTCTTTTAATATTGCTATTGCAATCTAATTTAGCCTTTTGTAAGTTTTGAAGTACACTACAAGGTTAAGGTGATTAAGCTTAGAAAATACAATTTCAAAATAGGTAAACTAAATTTGTGATAGTTTCATACTTGCGTGTCTTTTAATATAGTTATTACAATCATTTGAATTTTAGTCAATAAAGTAGCATTTAAATTCAAAGACTGTTATAAATTTAATAACAATGTTTCATATCTTCTACATATCTAAATAGGATTTTTTTTAATTGAAGCATTTGATTATTACTTTTTGGGATTTTCCAAAAATAGAAGAACCAAGATAAATTTTAGAAAATGCATAACTCTCAATTAATATTTTGGGCTAATACATGATTTTATTTTTGGAATACATGGACTTTATAATCTATTGTAAAGTTTTTTTATTTTATTTCAATATTATTTTTAAAAATCACATATATATTTTTAAACCTTTTAGAACTTCAAAATGTTTTTTTGGAAAAATTTGAAATTTAGAAAATTAGAAAATTTGGTTTTGATAAACAAAGCCAATAATTTATCAATTACAAAAATTCCAATTAACTTAAATCAATGGCAATTGCTTTTGAGAAGCTGATTGGTTGATTATTCTAAAATAACAAAATTAAATGAAAATTTTCAATGAACTAAGAAAATTTTCAAGATAATTTTTTTACTTTTTAAAATGAACTCACCATGTTTTAAGTTTCTTTTACTACCAATTTAACATACAAAAATCTAGGTAGCATTACTATTTATTAGATTGAGATTTTTGAAGCTTCATGTTAATAAAATAAACAAATAAAAATGCATAATTAAATAATAGTGCTATTGGTGGTGTTTTAATTTATACTTATTGAAATTTATTAATATGCAAAAATTTCTATGTAAATTTTAGATCATAATCATAACTAATTTAGATTGAATATCTAAATTTAAAAAATCTATATAATTTTCTACTAATTTTTAGACTAATATAAAAGGAAATAGATAGTTTTTAGTGAAGATAAATTTTATGAAATAAACTAATTTAAAAAAAAGTAAGGTAATCATAAAAAAATTATATGAATTTTATATTAATGATCATAACTTTTATTGAAAGCTTTAAATATTATTAAGTCATTGTTAATTATTATGCAATTGTTTCTGGAACTGATGTGTGCATATCTGGGGTTTGATATATGCACATCTAAAGGGGGAGGGAAGCTAAATTTTAGATAGTTATCATCAACACGCTGAATTTGGAAAGTTTGATTTCAGATTTGGACTTAGGGATCTTGATTTTGCCTAAAGTCACAAAGAATGATACAATTGAACAACGTCCAGTGGAAATGCTTAGTCTTTTTACAAACAAGGGTAAAAATAATAATTTGCCCCTTAACTAAGCCTTTCTACTAGGCGTTGTTCAATTCTATCTTTCTTTGTGGATCTAGACTAAATCAAGGTCTCCAAATTGAAATTTGAATTTGAACTTTCCAAATTTAGCTTGTTGATAATAAATATCTAAAAAGTTTACCCCCCCTTCAGGTGTGCATATATCAACCTTGGATGTGCACAAATTCCCTGGTTTATTTGTTTGCATGTTTATTACCTCTTATTTACAATTGTAAAATAATTAGAGAATAGTCGCAATTAATAATATTGCAATTAATTACAATTGTGGTGCAATTGTTCAATTAATTGAATGTTTGTCACTTTACATTTGCAACTCAAAAACAAATTATAACACAATTATAAGAATGGTATTGAAATTGATTGCAATTGTAAAGCAATTACTATTGGCAATATGCAATGATGTTTGTGGTGCTTGACTTTGCAAACAATGTTTTTAATCAATAACATCACATACTTGTAAAATATAAAAGTTGAAAATGGAAATCAATCTAAATATTGTACTTTTTTAAAATGGAAAAGTTTGAAAACAAAAAGGAAATTGACATAATAAATGTAAAAAACATGAAAAGTTTGTTAATGTGTAAAAAAAGTCTTCAAAAAAATAATATGCTTATTTGGAAAATTAAAAATTAAATTTTTTTTTCAAGATTCATTAGCTATGAATTCGCAAATATTTGTTAAAAAATTGTTTCTATATTTTAAACATTTTTGTTAGTTGATAGGAGTATAAATTGTATAACAATTATCTATATAAAAGAGTTTAATAAAATCTTAAAATTAACCTACAATCACTTTAAAACTTTGAGTATTCATCTTTGATGCAAATCAACAACACAAAATATAATTGGAATGGATATTAATGCCTTTGATAACAAAATATGGCAAGAAAAATTTACATGGACAAAAGATTAAAAAAACATTGCCAAAAATATGAGTGTTAGTCATGATACAATTATTTTTGAGTGATAATGTAGTATTAAATAGAATCCAAAAACAAGTAGGATGCAACTACAATACAATTGCTTTAACAAAACAAATTACACCAACATCAAAAAACATAATTGCAATAGAATTTGCTATCCAAGATAGCAAAAAAATGTCAATAAAAATTTACAAGCACAAAAAATTAAAAATATTTTTCCCAAAAAAATGACACTCATAGTCTAGTTGTATTTGAATAGTAGTGCAATAGCAAAAAGAGTCCATGAACAACTAAAAAGCAATTGCAGTACAACTGCTCTAAAAGAGCGCATTCACATTGACATCAAAAGACATAATTGCAACTGAATTTGTTGCCTATGGTAATAAAAAATGGCATGAAAATTTCGGAGGAGCAAAGAATAAAGAAAGTTTAAAAGAATGTGAGTGGTAGTTTTGATGGGGTTGTTTCTAAGTAGGAAAACAAGAATAGGAAAACCCAAGAACAACTACGATGTAATTGCATCACCAATGTCCTAACATAACCCATTCACACTAACCTTGAAAAGGCGTAATTGCACATGACATTGTTGCCCATGACATCTAAGAATGTCAAAAATAAGTTACTTAAGCCAAATTTAAGAAATTAAGGGAATTTTTTAAAAAAAGAAAAAATTTGTACTTCAATCGTTGTTTAGTTGCCCCACAGTAGTGTAGAAATGTTAGGATAACTACATTGCAATTGCATCACCAATGCTTTAACATAACCCATTCACACTGACCTTGAAAAGGCATAATTGCACTTGACATTGCTACCCATGACATTTAAGAATGTCAGAAATAAGTTACTTAAACCAATCTTAAAAATTAGGGAATTTAAAAAAAAAAAGTTGTACTTTAGTCGTTCCTTAATTATTGCACAGTAGCAGAGGAATGCTATAGCAACTACATTGCGTCTACATTACCAATGCCCCAACATAACCCTTTAACATTGACCTCAAAAATGCCAATTCAAGCATTAACAACTGCCTAGGGCAGAAAGAAATTGCAAAATCTGATTACATGATTGAAGTAAAGAGAATGTAATAAAAGAAATGAATTACAATCGTAACACAATTGTTAGTGAGTAGTATTGCAGTAGAATCAAAACCAAGACACAATTACAAGACAACTATGATGAAGAATATGGACCGCATCCCTAATTTTCATCTGCAGACTCACTAAAATCATTGGTGAGGGATGAAATTGTCAGACGTAGTTGTATCATAGTTTTGCGTAGTTGTAAACACAATTGTAATACAACTTGAGAGAGTCCACGTTAGCATTTTTACTGTTCAATTCTCTTTTCAATTGCCATGCACTTGTTTTTGACAGGGAGTTGTAAAGGTGCAGTTGTGTTTTGCCTCATTTCCTACTAGTGAAGTGCAAGTTGGGTACGTATTATCATAGTTACAACTTGATTATAGGCTAGTTTGTCAAATTTTGTAATACTTTGTATGAAATTTTATTATACTTACCATTTTGATGTTTTTAAAGAAGATTCACGTTTTTTATATTATTTTGATCTATTGTCTAATGCACCTTAAAATTGATGTAAATTCTTCTAACTTGGTATCTTTGAATAGTTTCATCTACGTCAATATTATAATTAGAAAAATCCTGATATACCAAAAAAATAAAAATACTGTGACTTCTTCTTGAGAATTTGTAAACTAGTAACTTTTGTTGTATTTATGCCAACTTTACAATTATCAAGTCTAGCCCCTAAACTGGATCCCCAAGTATAATCAACAAAAATATAAAGGGGTAGGAGAAGAAACGTGAATGATGCATTCGTTTTCAACTCCTTCATTGCATCAAGAACAACAAGTTTGTAGTAGCTAGTAACAGTTAATTTGGTTATGAGCAAGAATGGGCTTTAAACACAAAAACCACTCTTGTATAATAGGTGGATAACAGTCACTACAATAAATGCATTGTTGTTTTGAAAATATTTATTCATTGTTTCCTTAGGATACATTTGAGATCAAAATGATAGATACAAAATGAAGAAGGTTAAGTTTTGTAATTCAAGTGAAACAATTTACACCAAAGGCAAATCTTCACCTTCATCCAATATGGTACATGAGATGGTAGATGGATTATGTCTTAAAATCTTGAGGGTGCTAAATTTCTCCCATATGGGATTATATAATCTTCAAAGTATTTCAATATTGAACGGAAACATAGATGGTATTTTAATTCCAAGAGTAGGATGGGTCTTTATGTTTCATGCTCACCTTTTGAAAGTTATCTTTCAACCTTTTTGTTTGAATGAGCTCTTAATTGCTGGGACCGTTTTTTATATCCTCATGTGGATCATTTTTTAAACTCCTCTGAAATATTTATGTTATACCCCATACCTCTTGTTTTTATCACCTTTGGTGTGAATGTATCCTTAGTGCATGTTGTTTTCCCTAAATGCAAGTAATTACGTTACTATAGGCTCTATCCCTATACCATTGGTTTGTTTTTGGGTGAGATGCCTACTCAGACTTCTTCACAATAGCTTTGCTTGATACTCAACCTCCTCCCTTGTCATTTAGAGCCAATAAAATCAGATATCTCAAGCCATTTTCTCGTATAACAAGCTCCAAATGAAGCTTATAAGAAAAATTTGAAAAGTACTTCTATATTATGCCGTATTTTAAATAATATCTTTGCAATTTTCAAAATTGCAAAAATACCCTTGTAGATGTTCTATAGAGCACATACTTTGCAATGATATTTTGAACTGCATGCACACTCAAGGCGATGCTTCCATGTTCAATTTTGCAAACACTCTGTTCATTGAGGTGTATTTTTTCAGTTGTGAAAATAAATACTCACATATACAAACATGCAAATATGCATGTTCACTAAAAAAACACATATAAAAAGAATAGGAAAATGACCTAATAGTGAAGAACAAAAGCAAAAAGAGAACTGACTTTAAATCATGTATAGATGGTTGCAAGGGTGGTTATGTATTTTTTCTATGCAAAATATAGGTCTAATTGAACCACAATACAATATTGCAAAATCTCTATAGGAACATCTGGCAATTTTTAAAAGAGAATTACTACCGCAACACCCTAAATTGCTAACTGGACACTCTGGTGAGCATAAAATGTGATTTTTAATGCTGATTATTTTATTTGAATCAAAAGATTTATTTCACATTTATCATTCTAAGGCTATACTAAAAAAGAAGAAGGCGTGTTTGAATTTGAAACTAAAAATGTAGGACTTTTGAGTTACTACTTAAAGCAAAAATACATCAAAAAATAGTATTGGCACAATAATATATCAACAAAAATTTAGTTTGTCATATTCTCTTTCAAGGAGGTGATAATGCCGTGATTGAATGAATGATGGACCACTTGAATAAATAAAAAAATAGCACTAAATTATTGAATTTCATGCTCACAAGGGTGTCCCGTTAGCATTATAGGGTGTTGCAATAGTAATTTCCTTTTTAAAATTACAATAACATCTTTTTAGAGTATGGCAAAATAAAAGGAAACTTTTTCAAAATCTTGTTATTTTATAACAACAATATATGAAAAGAGTTAAGATATGTTCACACTTGGTCTTGATAAGAGTACTAGCAAAAGAAAATTAGATGCAATTGGACACACATTTAGACTACATTCATATTGCTAATACCCCTCCTAACACCAAGTGTGAACATACCCTAAAGAGATTGATAGGTTTCCATCAATTCCCCTCCCCCATTTATACCTCAAGGACCATACCCTAATTCTTCCACCAACAAATACGTGAAACTTCATGGATGAATAACATCCATCCCTTCCCTGCCCTTCCCTTCCCTTCCCTTCCCTTCCCCGCCCTCCCCTCCCCTCCCCTCCCCTCTGCTACCTAATCTGCTTCCCAAACCTCACTGCAAGGTTTTGCTGCTGCAATCCACCTCCTCCTCCTCCCGATTCCTCCTCCCTCGTCCTTCTCGACACCCTACACAAACACCAACCTCACACTCCAAACACCTTCTTTCTCAAACACCTGAGCAAAAAACCTTTCCACAAGCAATAACAATCCCGAGTTTTATAGAAACATTCCGGATAGTTTGAGACAAATTCTTTTTATTCTATTGTGACCTCGGCCATTTAGTTACCAGCAATGGCGTCGCAATGTCAGTGTCTCTCTTTGCAGTCGAGGCTCTTCTCTACTACTCCTCTTTATGGTTCCTCTACGAGCTGTGGCGATGTCAAGATTGATCAGGTGCACAATCCAACTTCACTTCTTTCCCCTTGCGTTTCTTATTCACACGTTCCTCTTCTCTGTCTCTCTCTCTTTTCCTCCGCTGGCTTTCGTTTGTCGGAGTCTTGATTTGGAAAAACTTTATAATTTTAAAAAAATGAAGAATCTTGTTGCTTTATTTGTTTTTGTAATTATGTTAACTAGAATCTGCGAGCAGATTTACACTGTAGTTTTTCTCTGATTTCTTTTCGCCCGGATGACATTAATGTGTGGAATCAACAACTCCTGGTACTCTTTCTCTGTTTGTAACGTTCGTGCTTGTTAAACACGATTTCTTCGCGTTTTCAGCCTTTTTCAGGGGTTTTTATTTTTAGTTTTGTTTCTTGTCTTTACCTCGCGGCTTCATTCGTCGGAGTCTTGATTTGGAAAACTTCCTTAAGTTTTTAGAAATGAAGAATTGTTGCTTTTTTGTTTTTGTACTCATGTTAGCAGAATCCGCGAGCAACTTTCCACTGGAACTTCTCTCTGATTTCTTTTGCCCGAATGGCGTTAATGTGTGACATCGACAACTTCTGGTGCTCTTTCTCTGTTTGTAACGTTCATGTTTGTTAAACACGATTTTTTCCCTGTTTTCAGCCTTTTTCAGGGGTTTCTTGTTTAAGTTTCATTCCTTACTTGTGTATTTTTTTGTGCATTTTCAGGCTTCTGTCGTTCTCCGAAATCAGAGGATTCAACCACACCGTCGTCTACCTCGTCGACTCTCACACTCACCACTCCCTCGACCTCTCCTCCAATGCGTCTCTTCTGCTTATAATAGTCAAGACTTTTCCAAGAATGGAGACAAACGACAACAACAGAGTAGTAGTAACAACCTAACATCGAATCTGATGGCGAAGGCTCCGGAGCCCATCCGAGTGTTCCCGTGGGCGACTGCGGGGAGTTTGTTTCTGCAGAGAGTGTTGCACCAGGTATGGAGTGTGGGGAAGTGGTTGGCGATGCCGGTGTTGGCAGTGTCGATGCTGAGTGAGCTCTCGTACACGTTCCTGCAAGAGCAAGTGCTCATTGTTCCTGCTGGCATGCTTGGTGGCATTGCGTTTGCTGGAATGATGAAGGACACTGCTGTAGAGCTTTCTTCTGGCTTGGAGGTACTTATAAGCTCTTCTCTAATCATTCCAATGTTTTATGTTTCATGTGAATGTGTGCAAACTTTGTGATGTAAGGTAGTATGCTCTAAAACCGTCACTCAAAGCTCTTCTCTAATCACTGCAATGTTTTATGTGAACGTATGGAAACTTTGTGATGTAAGGTAGTATGCTCCAGAACCGTCACTTTAAGGGCTGGTTCTGCCTTTTTTTTTTCATGGGCTTTTTGAGACGAGTATTTTTTTTTGGGTCTAATTTTTAGACAAAGAGAAATGGATGCCAAATGTAACACAATTTTTTTTCATGTTTTTTGAAGCATTATTGGATTGTTAATGAATTTTCAAAGTTTTCTATAGGAGGCACTTATTTATGATTTATGATTCTAGGTCTCCCATAAACAATTCCCTTACGACTTATAAAGAGATGAGGTGAAATCAAGGAGTGTGATTGGCTCTTGCAATAGAATACACTTTCTTTTTTTATTAGTAAAGAGGGTCCTTTCAAAAACCATCTCATATTCATTCTTGGGTCTTGGGATACCAATGGGACTCTTTATTTGAGAGGGATGCAACTCGAGCTTCCTACCTTAATGGAATTGTAATTACTGAGTTTGGCATTTAGCACGCTTTATCTTGCTTTTTCTAGTTTCTTGTTTTATACTATTCTTCTCTTGTATATATCAACACCCTAATAATGAAGTTTTATTTGTGAAACTGCTATTAAGGTGGTAGAAGGTGCTAAAAACCTATATTACGAAGTGGTGTAAGCGTGACTTAAAGTACGAGCACCCATAAACGTCAAACTAAGGGTTTTGAACATGATGACTATTAATAAACAACTAGCAAAATAAGTTTGTACTTTCAAATGTATTATTTGGATATTGTGAAAATATGTTATGAATTTTTAAAGAGCAAATTGCCATTGCACCCATAACCATTTTTAAGAGTTCATGTTCACAAGTTGTACATTCTTGTCATTACATCTATTTACTTCCGATGATTTTCCAAGATTTCAGAAGTGACAATTATGGGGACACTGATGGGTGCTCCTACCTTATGACTCTTTTTACTGTAGTAGTTGAGGTTTTGAAGAGTTGAGGCCATTGAACCAAAAATTTTGCCTAAAACCCCAGGAAGGAAGGGTCCCAAACACTCCTTATAACACAAATATAACATCGATTAATTTTGAAGACTTTGAGACCCAAGAGTTAAGAGTTGTGGAAATTGTTTTCATTTTGTGATGTTGACTATCCAAAAGTGCTATTTATTTTATATAATTCAGATAACTATATATTTTAATGAAATTTGACAATGATCTCAAAGCCATGATTTGACCCTCTATTATAGGGTCCAATTTTTGGCTTTAGATCATGTCTTTTCAGCACTATAACATTTCTTTGAAAATTTAACCTTGACTCCTAACGTGTAGGCCAAGGCCTGAGGACTTATTCTAGAATTGAACCAATGAACGGCGGGGATGTTCCACTTAGGGTAGAGCGACCCTTAGCTAAACGTCTATGATCACTAATCTATAAACAAAAACGGAGTTATCTAGTGGTCTACAACCTCTTACGTTGAAACTACATCAGACACTAAAAGATAATCATTTTAAAAGTTGATATTTACACATTTAGCTCTTGTAGCCAAAGATCTTTGCAGCTCTTTACATTTTCCAAAAATTATATTCCGAAGTATGTTCAAGTGCTTAAAGCAATGCAAATAGTGTCCTAAGGTAGGAGCACCCAATACCAAAAGTGTACCTAATGGCATCACTTTTTGCACAAGGTGGTCATTCTAGAACCTAAATCTAGGTGCATTGTAGATAGCTTATTGTTGTTGACCAAAATGATAAGCTATTTATGATGTACCTAGATTGAAATTTTAGAATGGCTATCCTATGTAGAGAGTGATGTTATTAGATACAATGTTGGTAATAGGTGTTCCTACCTTAAGGTAGGAGGCTCATAAACTAACCATCTAAGGATTGAAATTGAATTTTAGGGAGGTGAATCTTCTTGAAATATTTTTAATAATTTTTTCTTGAAAGACAAGGAATTAACATGTAACCCTAGTTGTTTCATGTTTTTTGGAACTTTTTGAAATTAGTTATGATATTTTGAAGTTGAAGTGGCATAGGGCTTTAAAAACCCTTCACCTCCTCAAATGTACACCACATGTACATTGTTGAAACCTATTAAAAATAACGTGTACAAAGGATATACGTTTCAGAAGGTGGGCGGTTTATGAGCCTCCTACCTTATACCTTGTTTGGTCAGAGATTTGGAAACGTTTTTTTTTTTTTTTTGTATGTTGCTGATGAATTGCTTGTTCTTTGTCATGTACAGGTGCGGCAAGTACCTTGGCACCTAGTTCTGTTAGGCTCATTTTTTGGAGCGCTCAAGTTTATAGGCCCATATCTCCCTACTTGGGGCCGAGTCAGCGTCCCTCATTTTGCAAATGGTGGATTATGGCATGTGATCAAACTTGTCATTGACTGGAGAAAACAGCACGCTGACAGGACAGTGAAGCAACGCTAATTGTCTTTACGAAATGCTGTACTTCTATTTTCAGGAATATTCTCTTTCTCTCGCTCTATTTGTACTGAATTTTGAATGCTTTCTGTTGAGCTACCTACTTTATAGGTGCATTGTTCAGTACTCTTTTAGTCTTAAAACCCGTGAAAGTAAGGCTCATTTTTGGGATTAACCCGTTAAAGACTACACACATTTTCACAAAATCCACTAGAAACCAGCGTAGCAAACTTGGCTGTGTAATTGTATGGACCTTATTTTAATAATCCAACCATACAAATGGAAAGAATATTTTGTTTGTTATGAAGTATCAAGATTTCAACAAGATTTATTGTTAAAGGTGAAATATTATAATGATTGAGTGAGTTGTAGGAGGAAAATCTCTAGTTTTCATGCTTGTGTGGTTTTGGATATTACTCCATACAAGTTTTGTTTGAAAAGCGCCTTATATTTCTAAAAAGTAGGGTTTATCATCTCCAATAAGACTAGTTTTACACAATATGGATAAAAATAACAATCACAAGGTGTAGCTAAGTGGACAAAAAGGGTCAAAATTCCCACTTTATTTGCTACCCAAAAATGACTTTACTAAAAATTTGATAAATGCTATGGAAATCCAATTGGTGAAAACAATCAAGAATTGACCTTACATGTAGGACAACAAATTTTTAAGATGAAATAATAGCACTATTTCAATAGATCTTCAAATACTACAATTATACTACTATTGTATAGAGAAACAATGTGTAAGTGTATTTTGTAAACAACTTGAGATCTTTTTGGATTGTGCAATTGAAATTTGGCATTCTTTTTGGATGTTTGATGTATTGTGTTGTTGCTTTGACCCATCTTTGACCAAATATGGATATGTATTTTGAGGCCGTGTTGTATAAATACCATTATTTATCAACTCACATTCTCGACTCCATTGTTATTTTTTTGGTTGGATGCAAAATTCTTGTGATCACAAGTGTTCTTCAAGACCAATTTCCAAATTGTTGAGCAATCGTATTCTATAGGCCAAAAACTACTCTATTGAACCAAAATGTGGTTTGGTGGTCTCTAAAGGGTTAAGATAGTATGTTGTAATTGCAACCCTCTTGGATAAAGCGCCCCATAGGTAGCTTAAGAATGGATATGAAGTGGTCCTTGGATGGACCCCTTCACGTCATAGAAAGAAAGGTGTATTCTATTGCAAGAGTCAACCATACTCATTGGTTTCATCCATTTCTTCACAAGTTGCATGGGGATGGTTTATGGGAGACTTAGAGTCACAAATAGGTGTCTACTATAGAAAACTTTGAAAATTCATCAACAATTCAGCAACGCTTAAAAAATATGAAAAAATTGTGATATGCTTAACATCCATTTCTCTTTATCTAAAAATTAAACAAAAAATCTTCATGCCCTTAAAGTGATAGTTTAACCCCTAAGCTCCCAAAAGACATTATAATGTATCTCAAAAAGCTAGGTCAACGCAATTTTGACTGATATAATCTCATTGCTTCTTCCATGAAACTACCTCCAATTGAACCTAACACAATGGAGACACTTTCCACTAACAATTCATATGGTCTGATCTTGTGGATTGTATTTTTCAATTCACAAGAACTTTTTGATTGCAAGCAGGTAAGACGTTTTAGGTTCAAAGACTGGGCGCTCAAGGGTTAAGAGCATACTACCTTATTGCCCAATTAGTAGATGCTTGTTTTTGCAAAAGACTTGGCTAGAGGATTCCTTTGCGTTTCAAGGGCAAGTTAAATCCATGATCTCTAGAGTTTTCATTACGCACAAGCCTTCCAAGGGAAAGTTTGTATAACACTAATTTTTGTAGGAATTCTTGCTTAACTCTTAATTATCTCATGGGCATACTAGATATGATGTTGTATTATTGGCATTTGCTACTAACAAGAAGTTTTGATTTGGGGATCTCAAATAGCTCACTAGAACTGCATTAATTTGTACTCCAACTTCTTTGTTAACCCTTAACCCCTCATCGCCTAAGGCTAAGAGGGTTTAGGGCATCCTTGTTGTTCAAGTGTTGTAAGTCTCAATGTTAGTGGAGTATGAAAATCGCAACCATACAATCTTGTAGTGTGCATGTTGTAAATGATGTGGATCAAATTTGGGATCATTTGACCACATAGAATGGAAGATTATATGATTTAGCAATGAAAAAAGATACTAAAATTTTCCTAAAAACACATTTGGAGGTGAAATTTGATTCCTATACCTACTCAAATGAAAAAAAATTAAAATGTGAGGTGATCAAACCACTATACAAACACATTGGTGAAAGAAAATATCAATTAATATACTCATTTTGTGTGCAAAATTGTTTTGAAATGTCAAAAAATAGTGAAAAAAGTAGCAAAAAATCACATCCATGGCTAAACCTCCCTCTACTAAAATGCTTCTCATTCACTCATAACTTCTTGGATTGATATGAAATTTTAACAACAAGAACTAGACTAGTATACACAACTTATCCAATAACAAATATTGAAAAAACAATTCCCATGAAGAAGTTATAAGCCACCAAAGTACACTATATTGCAAAGATGTGTGGATTTTGAACTTTGAGTTACTCCCAAACATTCAAGAAAACTTGGATTGACGTGAAAATTATGAGAAAATTACTAGACTTTAAGGGGAATAAAACCCAACAAATTTTATTGGAAAAAAACATTTGATGAAAAAGATACAAGCCCCCAAAGTTGCAGCCATCACAATGCAATGGGGGTGAACTCAAATTGACCCTATGAACTTTGAATGGCTTTCACAAACTCAATATATATTAGATTGACCTGAAAATTTATCCATAGAAACTAGATTTGTATGCGCAACTTTGCTAACAAATTTTATTAAATTTGGAGAATCAGCGCAAAAGTTATAGCAATTCTAATAGCAAAGATGGATTGCTAGAGGACGGAAATTGTCCCCTTAGGCAATGAGGGGGTAAAGGACCATAGGGCATAATAGTGTATATGCCGCCGTATAATTAGTATTTGCTACCAGAAAGAAGTTTTAATTTGGGATCTCATGTAGCCCACAGAAACCACTTTGATCTATTCTCCGACTTCTTTATTGATCTCAAATGCAGTAAAGGTGTGAATCTATTCCACATACAAGAAAAATACCTTGTATTCTACTAGTTGCAGAGGCATGCTGCGTCCTTTAGGAGTTAGTCTCAAATGTAATAAATGTGTGGGTCCATTCTAAATACAATGAAAATACCTTGTATTGTGCTGATTGCAAAGTGTCTTTTAGACTCGTAAGGGTTAAGGAACATTCATCCTCCAACCATTTCTTTACACTAGATAATAAATTCTCATGTGGGAATCTTTGAGGAGGTCTCATGATTCTAAATGCTCGGATAACAAGACCTTAAGTTAGGAGGTCCATAAAACTGTTTCTTTAAACATACCTATACCTCATCAATGACAATAATATACATTTCAAAAAACTTGTCACTCATTCTTAGATAGGAGACACATTTAGAACATAGTCAGTTTATGGACCTCCTACCTTATATCAAAATTCCTTATATTAAAAATTCCTCTATGAGGATCCCTTACCCTATTCTTTGACAGATTTCTAGAGACCTTTGAATTTGAATAGGCGTGCTGTATGACTTTTTTTTATAAAAAAGAAGTGGGTTGATTTTCATATTTGTGAAGTAAGAAAGCTATAAGACACTTTAAAGTAGAGATTTGTTTATTTTTGAGGTTTTTGAGGTTTGTAATAGTCTGGTGGTGGCATTTTCTTTAGGAGCTCATGAAGTTTACCGCTTTCTTTCATGTCTACCAAATCTGCAACCATTGAAAGGGAGAGCTTCATTAGATTGTGCTTCAAGAATTTGACTTGGTAGATTAAATGCAAGCATAAGCTTATGTAACAAAGAGGTATGAGCTGATATTGTAGACATGTTAATGACTATTAGTAATATATCAAACACACCAATAAAATGCGGTCATTTGTCAAACTTGCCAATGATTGGTTACACAATTGTTTTGGGTTTTTAATGTGTCAAACTTGCAATGGTTATAGTGTGAACCGTGGATGTTCTCAATAAACATGTTTCATTATTGGTATGTGTATGTCAATAAAGTATCCTGGGGGGAAATTAAGGGGGCTTGGTCCTAGATTTGCCAGGGCAATTTAGTGCCATGTGTACATTAGGTGGTTATTAAGTTTTTTGCTTTTGATATGATGGAAAGTAGAATTCAAATGGAAAAAGGTCGTTTCTTGGGAAAGTTTTATGGATATCCTTGAAGTTTGTCATCTTTGTATACATTCCCTGTTTTTTCAGGAATGGCACAAATACCCTCGAACTATAATTTTTGAGCATTTGTTACTTACCCTTATTTCTTTTGTGACCAATGTTCAGGCAAGCAGTGTAATAGAATGGAAAAGGAGCAGTGTGCGTACACGGGAGAAAGAAGCGGCACATAAAGGAGAAAGAAGTGGCATGCACAATAGAACAACTCTTGAAATTTATAGTCCAAGAATATTTATGCAATTTCTGAAAAAACAAAAAACTAGGGGTCTCTATGCAAATATAATAAACTTCAAGGGTATCCATAAAAATTTCCTTTCTTTCTTTAACTATAGGAGTAGAGAGGAATTTAAAAGTTTCAAATAAAGTGAGCAGAAAATATTAATATAAAGAAGAAACTATATTGTGTATTGTTGATGGTGACAATGTGTCATTGAAGTTACTGTGATTGGATGCTCGCCTCTAATATAGATATTTCTATTTTTGATTCAGGTAGTAAGCTAGAGATTACTCTTTTAAAAGTTCTTCTTTAAAGGACTTTTAGCAATGTCATACGCAAAAGAAATTGTGAAGTGTTTGGTGGTATACAAATGAATGGAGTTCAATGAGAAATAAAATGAGTTAAGATTGCACAACACCTCTGATCAATTGTATTTGAAAGGGTTAAAGTCCATTTGCACTAATTTCTAAAGAGGAAGTTGAAAAAGATGATGTTTGACTTTTGAAAACAACTTGCAAATCATTGTAAGTTTTGAAACATGATTCTACTATTTTAATGAAAGATAATTGTTTTTTAATCTATTGTATCTGCTTTGAGCTTTTGTGAATAATTTGATTCAACTCTTTTGTAATGAAGGAATTTTTTAAAGCTTTTGGGATACTTAGGATTGAAAAAATTATGAATTTTTGCTATCATTGCTAAAGTGTTTTATTTAGTGAGTCTTGGTGCAAAGATAAATCATGGATTGAGTAGTCACATAGTAAGGTTTTTCTTTATTTATTTATTCACCTAGATTAAGGAAATTTCTTTAATTGCCTCTATACATGAAAATGAGTAATTTGTTGAACTAGATATATTTGATAGATGTTCTTAATTTGTACATCCTAATCTATCCTAATAGTGCTATCATTATTATTGTTGAATATAAAATACATGGACATTAACATTAGAATTACCATAGCAACCACCTACAAAAAGGCCATATATAAAGACTTGCGGAACTGTGCGTCGACCTGTTATTTTTAACAAAACATCTTGAATATACTCTCCGTCATCTAAACAACACACTTGGGTAAATGATTGTCCATGTGATGGTTTTTACTATTGGTAAATTTTCATGAAACGTTCACTAAGTTCAAAATTTAATGTTTGACATAGAATTAATAGATAGTTTTATGTTCTTAAATAGTAGTTATGTAATCATACACAAAAATGGTTTAAAATAGTCAAAATGAAATCAAAGCATTTATGAGCAGGTGAGAGAGTAGTTGAGCAAGTTGCAAGGGAGAGTGAGAGAGTAGTCGAGCAAGTTGCAAGGGAGAGTGAGAGAGTAGTTGAGCAAGTTGCGAGGGAGAGTGAGAGAGCAATTGAGCAAGTTGGTAGGGGGAGTGAGAGGACAGATGAGCAGGTGCAAGGGAGAGTAAGAGGGGGTGACGGGGGTGCGGCTAAAATGGAGAGAAGGAAACTAGCTGCCGTGGCAGCACAACCAGCAATCGGGTGGCTCAACGAGCAAGTGACAGGGTTAACGCCTTGTGAATCTGTCGGTCGGATAGTTTTATGTTCTTAAATAGCAGTTATGTAATCTTACACAAAAATGGTTTAAAATAGTCAAAATGAAATTAAAGCATTTCAAGACGCAATACCTCTTAAATTGAGTTCTACAACATGAGGCCTCACAGACTCTTCCAAAAAAATGGTTTTGGTTTTTTTACAAAACCTGCATAATTTTTGTCATTAACATATCATAAAATATCAATCATCATACATAATTTCTAATTGTAGATTTAACTTTTTACATAGTAAGGTAACAAAAAGGATATACATATATATAGGAAATTGCTAAAGCCACACCAATGCGAGCATGTAATTTGAGAGTTTAATGCTATTATTTTTAATGTTATTTTTATTCAAATGATTGATCATTCATTCAATCAGGGCATTACCACCTCCTTGAAAGAAAGCTAGAAAAAATTAAAAAATTGTTGAAATTATATTGCACCATTGCTGTTTTTTTATGTTTTTTTGCTTTAAATAATCTAATAGTTCCATATATTTTGTTTCAAATTCAAGCATTTCCAATTTTTTTGAATACTACCTTAGAATGATAGAGGTGAAACAAATTATTTGATTCAAATTAAAAAAATCAACAATAAATTCTCACATTTCATGCTCAAAGCACACCTTGGGATGTGGCATTAGCAAATTTGGGTGTGACTAGCAATTTTAGGTGTGACTTAAACAATTTTGGGAGTAACTTTAACAATTTAGGGTGTAACTTTAACAATTTTGGGTGTAACTTTAGCAATTCCCTATATATTATTTTTCATATTCTTAGACATGCATGAACATACAATATCTTCAATAAAGTGCAAATTTTCATTCAAAACATACATTTATACAAGTTATGTTTAATTTTAATGCTACAATACTTTGTAACAACCGTAATAAAACAAATTGCTTACGGGCAATAAGACTTTGAAAAGACAACAATTGCATGTGTTTTGATGATGCGCTCAACAAAATTTGCAGCATGTGCTTGTTCCACTTCATTGCTAGGATCCTACACTTTAGAGTTTATTTATTTAATACTTCATGAGCTTCTTAAAATGAAAATAAAAACATTTTCTGTTATCATAAAAGAATACACAATAAAAATTATTTGAAGATTAGTAGCTCTTTTAAATCGTTTTGTTTGTATTTTAGGTTTATTAAAATTTGCACTATAAAAAAGCTTGTTCATATATGTATTTTAAAAGCAACAACATTCAATTACATTGTAACATGTCAAAATCTTTGAAAGAAGTTCATACATAGTTTTTACTTGGATCTTTGTCATCATTGTCTTTTTCCAATTTAGCCCTTGTATGCAGATTAGAAGCTAATTTAAACCATCCCATAAGAGAGTGCATTGCTTCTATTGAAGCTATCCAAAAAACCCTAATTTCTTATCTACTATAGAAATTTGCATTTGATTGATATTATTGTTGCTGCAATCTTCAGAGCTACTTTGTGATTCCAGTACACTTGGTAATATAACCATTGGAAACTTCCAGAAATTCCAAGGTTTGTTTGTTTTGTTATGTTTACAATTCCAATTACCTTTATTCGATGAAGTCCTTGCAATAAGCACTTTTGGTTGTTCAATTCGAATAGCAAACTTAGCCCATAATTTCAAACGATTTGCAAAACTAAACATGTATGGATTTATTTTTTATTGATAATAATTTCCATAGATCACACATCTTGACTTTCAAATTGAATTTCATTAGGAAATGCTATGGATAATGAATGTAGAATATCATGAAGGTTTTTACTTGCAACGAAAAGATCTATCACAACAATCTTCAATCTGTAACACAATCGAATGAATCGATCAAATATCAAATTGATTACGAAATATAAAGCACTTCTTCATTCATTACTTATGAGTACTTTTGAAAGATTTTAGAAAACTTTATTTCTTAATTAACCTAAAAAAGTGCAATGATCTGAATATAATTACAAACTGAAATAAGGTTTTTTTAATACCCTATAAAAATTTCAGCCTCACATTATTAGATATGCATATTAAAAAAACACATCTTATTTCCTTTGATGTTTATTTGAAATGGACCATGTTTTTTCTACTATTAAAGGCAAAAAAAAAGTTTTCAATATGGTCCATAGGACCTCAAAATTGCAACTGTACACACTAAAGGGTTTGCTTGAATTTTGACTTCAAATTCAGAAAGAAACTCAAATTTACATTTTTGTACTATAGTTTAGGCATATGGGTTTGAAGGAAATGTACCAAAAATCTTGATATAATAAAATTTTATTTATGTGTTGTAATGTCAGTCTTTATAATCCTGAATTGATTAAAGAGTTGACATAAGTGACAATTTTTAAAGAAAACATTATTTTCTCCATGTTATTTAACTTTTTCAAAAGGTTTTAAATTATACAACTTTGATTTTGAAAGAAAGAAGATCTCAAAATTAGTCAAAAATAATTTTTTTGGGTAGATTGAATTGATAGGATTTTAGCACAACTCCCAATATTGAGTGGCTCTGCTAGCTAAGGTGAGAATTTTATTCATATTTATTAATATTTAAGAGCCTTTGATTGCGTGGCCATTTGTGGCCAAACATGCAATCCTACACACAAACAAAGCTCCTTTGTCACTCATTTTAGAAATATATCCTTAGAAGTTTGAGGAGAAATAAGAACTCCCCACAAATGCACAAGGATTCATCCAAGTTCTACAAAATGAATTCAAGATTGTATTGATATAAAAATTCCTCCAAACTTTTGAGAGGTGCTCCACAAAAAGGAGCAAAATTCCTTGAATTTAAACATCTATATAGATGAAATTTATCAAATAGAACAAAAAATAATAACAAATGAATTTTTTAACAAAGCTAGTTAAGTACAACAAAAGTTGAGCCATATAATGTGAAAGATGTATTTTATGTGAGTCTAAGACAACTCTCTACAAGGATCAAAATATAAGGTTTCTAAACTTTGTGAATGGTGCACATTCTATGAGGATTTAGAAGTTGCCTATGTCAAATGGCAATCTGTAGTTGCATTTAAGATATACTAAAGGATTATAAATATATCCCTTCTATACAAGATTTAAAAAATAAGTAAAATCTTATTCAAATAATTAGATTCTATCACAATTTTGAAATGATTGTTTTTGTTCCAAAAATATTTTGACCATTTTGAATTTATGAAACCATTCAAATTGCTTTTATTTTTTCTTAATAAAGTTTAGAAACAAACACTTTGATTGATATAAGCATTAAAAGATTAGTGCAAGTGGTTTGTTTGTTCAACTACTTCTATTGGTCTTGTAAACAAGTTATTAATCTTCATTACTGCATTCAAAATAAAGGCATGATATATTCATCGAAAGTCCAAGAAGAAGTGTGTACAGTACTTTGAAGGTTTAACACAGTTTGAATAATTTTATCAAATAATACTTAACTCTAATGTGGTTTTATATTAGAAGAGAACCTGCCTAAAAGATGGTTCACTTCGAATCAATAGAAATTAAAAATCAAAATAGCCATTGAGTGTATTTGATTTTAAAAATAATATCAGGAATTCAAGAATTTAAAAGAAAAATAAAGGTATTCTAGCTGCATTAAAAATCTTTGTAATTGTTGTTTTGACTAAAAAATTTTAGGTAGTTTTAAATATTCATTAAAGAAAAAGAAAAAGATAAAAACACTTGTTCATGTTGATTTAGAAAAAAAAAGATTGAGTTACAAAACAATGAAAAATAAAATGAAAAAGGAGATTTAACATTGACCAAGTCACAGCAACAATGTTTTAGATCACATCAAACAATGTTCTTCACAAATAAATAGAAAATTGAAAGAACTCGATTTTTTTAACCATTGCATTTATATTAATAATCCTTGCTATACTTCTTGCTATTCTAATAAAAATTGACCTACTTTACTATTAAAATATAAAAGTACCTAGCATGAGTCTTGTTTCAAATAATTGGAAATGCATCTTATAATTACATCTTTGAATTTTAAATGGACAACTTCACTTAAAAATTTGCCAACTTGCTAGTTTATAGAATAGGAAAAAAGTAGATAGATGAAAATATAGATATTTAAAGATGGCAATTGCTAAATCTAATAATTTAATAACCAACTAGAAAATAAGCTAATTTTATAATCATTTGTGGAAAGACAAATACTTGAAATAATCAACAAATAAACTTTCAAAACATTAAGTCTAAATTTGGATCAATATTGTATCAAATTAATTAGTTATTTTCCTTGCTAATAAGTTCTACTTTTTTTCTGTGGATCATGTCATATTGGACACACATTGGTCAATTAGTGAATATTTTCATATTTTTTTCCCATTATAGTTTTATTGAGTTCTACCAATAAGGCATTAAATTAGTAACTTTGTTGATTTTTATAAGCTAAGATTCCAAGTTTTCCATATATTGTTTGCTTAAAGTCTTTATACAATTCTCACCAATTTTATGTAAGAACAAAGTAGAAGAAGTACAACTCAAAGAGGAAAAACAAAAAATCCATAAAAAAATAGATCAACATTGAATAATTCGTTGATTGATTGAATGATCTATCAATAAACCATTTGGTTAATTAGTTTTTGACAAAAGATCTGATTTAGAAAACTTTGAAAAAATGTAACTAGGTAATTGCGTTGTTGCCTTGGACAAAAGATTAAATGTTCCAACGATTTAGTTAATGGGATAGAATCTTACTTTAAGGTGAAACAATCTTAATAAGATGTTGATATTCATCCAAAAAAAGAAGTTTGTTTTGAAGAATAATTCAAAATACTTTATAAAATTAGTATCATCTTCAAAAGACAAACGTTTATTTATTTTAATGACATATGCTCTACAAGCTGGGGTCAAATTCATTATGTGTTGAATTGAATTTGTGTTGATACCTTTCGTATGGTTCCAAACATTAATCTAAAAAAACAATACATACTTGCATTTTTTAATTTGAAAACAGAAAAACGCCATAATTTCCAAAGAAACAATGTTGGTTGTTCAATAGAATTTTGTCGACTTTTAAAATAATTTAAGGTAAAGACATTATTGTTTCTTGATTGCATAGAAATATTAAAACTTATTCCATTTCTACATGACTTGCATGTATTCAAAAGATTCTTTTATTTTAATAATCAAATAGACTTCAATGTGTTATTTTTGTTTTAAAGTTTTGCCGTAATTTTTTAAATTTTTGTGCCAAAAGTGTTCAATATCAAAATCCAAAAATTAGATGAATTTATTTTATTTTATTTTATTTAAAAACGAATTTCTCCAATGTTCTTTGTTATACATATTGATTAAATTTTTATGTTTTCACACTTTATTAAAAAAACAACATATTTTATATAGCTTAAGTAAGAGACAATTAACAAAGATCCATATGCATATATCATATAAACACACATCTATGTGACTACAAATGAAAACCATTAATAAACTTTAGCAATATGTTCACAAAATGTATTGGTTCACCTCAATAGAAACAGCAAAAACATCGTATTCAAAATTTTATTTTTTTGCAGCTTTAGCATCTACTGTAGGAGCATCTTTTACATCTTTATTTTCATTTTCATCTTCTAAGGCAAGGTCAACATCCACTCGTCCACCAACATACATGGAATCAAATTCAACCCTTTGACGAAAATTTGGTTCCCAAGAAGAAACATCCAAAAGTTGAAAAGGTTTTTGTTTCCTTCTTATGGGTCTAAATTTATGAAAATCCTCAACCCACCATCTTGTAGTATACATGTCATAAATACCAAGCCTTTGCCCATCAGTTGACTTAATAGAAATCAAACCATTACCAGCACATGATTCAAATGGTTTATTAGTAAATTCTTCCGTATAAAACAAATTATGATAAACACAAGGTGGTGTTTCAGCAATCCAAGAAAAAGTTCCAGTTGGTTTAGGATTATCACTAAATCTATCATGCTCAATGTCAATTTGAAAGATAATTAGTCTATTAGCATAATATGGTTTCCTTGTTACAGCAACAATAATCTCCGGACTCTTTACACCAAATGGTTGAAGCACAACAGGACAACCCAATTCATTTTCTTCATAACCATCTGGATGGAATGGAAACACAAGCGCTGTATCATCATCTGGAACCATTGAAATAAAAAAAATGGATGGATTCTCTGTCAAATCATTACAAACTTTTTCATCTTTGCCTAATGCTCTATATTGGCGTTCTTCTTTTTCTAAAGCTTCTTTGATATTACCCAACACAATTGCACCAAAACAAACCGCCATCCAATCTTTATTAACTAAACTTGTCAATAATGCTAAGCTTGTTCGACCCACATTGTTCAACATTGTTTTGGATGGACATGGAATTGGGCGAATGTAAGACCATTTGTCTTGCTCTTTGGAATTATAAACACAACACACAATTCTATTTAACTCATACCCATCAAATTTCATTTCTTGTTGATATCCCATGATAAGTACAATATAGTGACGTGTTGGAGGAGGGGTCACTATTGGTATGCGTCCAAAGCACTCAAAGTACAACCTCCATAATCTTTGAAACCTTCCTTCAATAAAATTTTCAACTTCTTGTGGTATATTTATATCATCAGATGCATGGGTGGAAGAACGTCGTCTAGAAGGTCTTTGACCTTTTTTCATCTCATTTTCAGCATCTAATTCATCCAACTCATCATCTAAATTGGCATGAGTACTTTTTCGTCTCTCTATTTTGGCAAATGGAATGCTCATTTTTCTAGACAATTCTTTTTCTAAAATAGTGCCTCTTCTTGAGGCTTTTTTTACAATCTCCTCAATACTCTCACTTGGTAGTATTGCACTTGGATCTTCTTCATCACTAATGAATTCTTCAGGTGGTGGGGTAGGTGGTCTCAATTCTGCAAAATCTAAATAACGAATGCATGCTGCTTTTGCATTTAATGACATGGTTCTAACAAATGGTGGAAAATACATAAATTCTTGAGTTATTGGATTGCAAATTAGGAGTATACTTTGTCCGGGTAAATAATTATCTCTCAACCATTTTTCTGCTTCTATTGGAACTGGCCTTCCTCCAAAGACAAGAGGGGGTCTAGCAGTTAAAGGTGACAATTCACCAGACTCTTCTTCTAAAACACCAGTCCATAACATTCCTCCATCACATATTAATAAACCTCCATCACCACCAATAACTCTTTTAACTCCAATGGGAAGAAATGCCAAACTTGGCATTGTGTACCAACATCCTTGGATTTGTTTTCGATTATGCCTAGGTGGGAAAAAGGCAAGAACCTCAAAATTGTCAGATTTGGTATCTAAGATTACGGGTGAGTAACTATGGTACAACCTTTTCCCTTCATTTTTTAGCTCAAAAGGATCCCAATGGTTTAATTTGTTAAGTTGTGGATTGTCGTTATCAAATGTGATTGTAATTCCTCGTTGTAATCTACCCCATGCTCGATGAAGTAGCTCAATAGGACCATTTGAAAATATAATGCCTAGTTGATGTGGTGTGTAATCTTTCCAAAAATCACCTTCTTCTTTTGTTTTTTGATTAAAAAAAGTGAAATCACTCCAGGGTTGAAGTTCAATTGGAATTATTTCTTCTTCACCTTCACCTTTTTGATTGATTTCTTCTTCTTCTGGGGGTTTTTCTCCCATTTTGATTTTTTAACTATATCGTTTTCAAACAAACATTTTTAACTTGACCTCTATTATTAAGGCATTTGTTAAAATTTTATATCTTCATTATGGAATTTGTTTAAGATTATTTGTTAGTCATGCAGTTTATAGGAATATTTTGAGCTACAATATGATATCAAAAATTGTACTCAAAATATCAAACTATATCCTCAGTAAGGGTATAAAGCTTGGACATATGATTTTACAAGTTATGTTGTCTTGCTTGAAAAGTAATGAATATATCATAGATGGTTTATACATTTACATTATTTCAATTGAATTTCAACGGTTAGAAAGAAATCATTTTGAAAGTTATGGTAAATCAAAATATTAAACAAAAGGCTTGTGTTAAACCTTTCATACTTTGAATAGTTGTGACGCTCAACATTGAAGCATTATAAAGTTTCAACCATTTTATGATTTTGAGGCTTCAATGTATTAGATTTTCAACCAAGGAAATGAAAAATAAATGTGAATGCATGTAGTGATTTAATTTTTAAAATTGAAAGTGCACCTTTTTTATACTGACGTTGAAATATAGCCATTTAACTACAATTTTACCATGGTAAAATTGATTCATGAAATCCTTTATACATTGAATGATTAATAATTTTTTTCATATTAGATAATAAACAAAGTTTATGATATTTTCAAATGGCAAATTTCTAATTTAAAAAAGATATATATATTGAGGTTTTTGTCATTTCTAGAATTTTCATCTTAAATCTATATTATGAATGTTTGAATTATTTTTAAAATTTTCTTCAATTTAAAAAGTAAATCTACTCCATCAAATGAAATCTTGAGGAATCTTCAACTCGTAGAATCATGATGTTTTTACTGAGTTTGTTTAAAAAGGAATAAGAAATGCAACTTTAATTGGATATCGTTTAAGATTAAGGTGAGATTAAATAATTGAAGTAGTTTTGAAGATTTTAGCTTAGAAGAATCTAAAGTATAAGATTTTTCAAATCAATTATATTTTGTATCAAAGTTCAAAAGTGTTGTGAACTTTTGTATATAAAATTCTACTAAGATAATCTAAAAGCTATCAATATTATAAACCTCTTACACCAAATTGATCTTGATGGAAAAGTATGATATCAAATAAGTTACCTTAAAATTAAATGATACCAATAGCACTATCACAAGCCAGCTAAAAACATTCAACCATTGTACTTATTGTAGGTAATGTTAGGTCACCTACAAAGCATGACACTTATAACCAACAACTTCCAAATTTGAGTAACTAGTTTATTGCTCTTCTCAAAAAAAAGTTATCAAAAAATCAAGATCACAAAGATTGAGCCTAAGTTTTGCTCTTTTTGCTGATGGGATTGTTTTTAAGCTAATGGATATATGTGTTGTGCTTTTGTATTTCTTATAGCAGTAATAATTGTTGATTATAAGTGTCATGCATTATATTACCATGACAATTTCTTTTACTGCCATAATGCACTGAGGTCTAAATTCTCAAACATATATAGTAACATTCTCTTCAATTTTATATGATGTTGAGAAACAGCATTCAAATATGTATGTACAATTACTAAGAAGAAAGCAATGGGTATATTCTTGATTCTTAATTTGTCCTACATCCATTAATTCTAGTGTTGGTTATTTTGTTAACCCCTAAAGGACCGTTGTCCCTTCAAGGGGTAGGTTGGACTTTGGGCATGTACCTATGACTACGCTACTTTTTGTGATTTTCAGAAACTTTTACTGAAGGTGGGGAATTCAAAGAGCTATGTGGGCATCTAATTTTCCTTCATTCTGACATGTGATGAAGAAGTTGTGCATGAATTTAAGAGAATTTGGAGAGGATTGCCCATACGGGCAGCCCAAAAACTTCTTTAAAAATTACTTTTAAAAAAAATACAAATACAAAATTGGTTCTTTAGATTATTTTATTTATGAGAGGCTTTGAATCATTCAATTTCAATCAATGACATGAAAGTTATGAGGATTTTTTGTTTGCAGTTATGGAATATCTACTCTTAAAATAAACTTTGAAGTCCCTTATTTTACTCAATTTTCAATATTTTTGAAACAAAATTAAACGAAAGGAAGTAGATTGTTTATCACAACATTATCACCGTTGGGATTTGCATTTTTCATTTCCATAATTAAATTCTTAATAATTTAGTGTTTTGACTCATTCTCTACTTCTTTTTACTTACTATTTTTTCCCATGTCTTTTAAAGTTCCAATTGATTTGAAAATTCTCACACATACCTAACTTCATCTCCTACTTGGAAAAAATAAAGTGCAACTTTGGGTAGAGCAATTTTTTTGTTATAAGAGTTGTCAAAGGCTTCTGAAATTTTTGGGCAGCATGGAAAAAAACTTTCTTTTCACTTTAGATGTAAATATCTCACTCCTCTCCATTTGAAATGAGCTGATTTTTTTTCCCACAAGCACCTCTTCTAGTCTGGGGCAAGATCCTATGGTTGGATTTCCCAAAAACAATACATAAAATCCTTTTTTTCTAAACCTCCTAGAAGTGGCAGTTTTTAGTGATTTTGGCAGGAAAAAGGGCTTAGTCCTTTAGGGGTTCAAGATAGTGTTAGAGGAATTCTTGAGCTTCACATGCAATTGCCCTTCATTTCCAATATTTAATTGGTTTTTCAAGTACTCATAATGTTGTCTCTATCAATACCATAATAATGTCTTTAAAATCAAAACCTGTTCTTTGTAGTAGTTTCAAGATACAAATATATTTCATTTTCACTAATTCCCAATACATTAAATACATGATGTTCTCAGATACTAGCTAAGTTGCTTATTTGTTTATTATTGTTTAATTATGCCACACTTTTGCTTGGTAGCAATGTGGGACAAGGCTATTTCGTGACTGTAAAATGGTGAGGCTATGAGTGACGAGCCAAGAGTATGTGAGCTGGGACCAATTTTGAGCTCAAATCAATGTCAAAACTAAAAAATAGCTAGTTTTTCATCAGATAAAATTTAAAATGCATAATTAGATAGCCCCATGTACAATTATAGGTAAAATTTAGTATTTTGACAAAAAATCTAAGCTCATGGCTCAAGGATCACGCACAAGTAAAAAAACAAGTTCACAATGACTAAGTGACAATGACTAAACCATGACTGTCCAATCATTTTACAATCATTTTGTAGTTGTTGTTTAGTCATTGCAGTCATTGTTACTTAGTCATTGTGAACCTGTTTTTTTACCTGTAACGGTACCCACAGTTTAGCATTCTCCTATTTTCAACCAATTGGATGCACATAAAACAAAGTAAATAGAGGAGGTTTTTGTCTCTAAGATAATAGTGCAAGCAAGGAAATTAAAAAAATGCGCAACACCACTCACAAGACCAACATGAATACCACAATTGACTAGATATGGACTACCCAAAGTCCATAAATAATATCCCAAAAATTGCTTTTGGTTTGCAAAAACATTGAGAAGTATGTTCAAATAAAAGAAATTGCAATATGTTGGAAATCTGTATGTAAAATATAGGAAAATCTTCAATATTCAAGGACGTAAGAAGTTCATAATTATATGAATAGTCCATAACTACATTAAATAGTGCATTCAATTTGCCCCACACTAATTTCTTGACATTTTGCACTATGCAAATACTTATTGATACTATAATAATTTTCATTAATAACTATAAAAATAAAAAACCTTTAACATAAAAAAGGACTTGATTACAACAATGGCGTTGGAGAAAAACATACTCATGGCATCTAGGTTGTAAACCATGTGGAATCCTAATATCTAGAGAGCCACATATGCTTCCAAGTGGCCAAGCAATGAGTCATGAGGTAACTTTTAGGGAAAGGCAACCTAAATGCACTAAGGTGGAAGCAAGCATACCCAATACTGTAAGTAATTATGTGACAAACCACAAGGAGTCTAAAGAAACAAATACTTTTCCCATGTGGGAAGATAAGAAATATTAGAATTGCAAATTTTTCATTTTATTTGTAAAACTGAAAATACTGTGAATTTTGGGAGTCAAAAAGTGCTTTGAACCCATTGCCAACCTCTAGACTCATGCATTTCCAATAATAACTAAACTACTTTTTGCTCATTACTTCCTACTTTGCTTTGGGACACATGGCATGACTAAAGTGGTTCCAACCTTGAAAGGACAAAAGAATCCATTCCAAAGCACCTATCCCTACTAATATTGGATATAGCACACCGTAATAACTACAAGGAAACCATGGTTGAATCTACAAAAAAGTTGACAAAAATCGTGACCTAATCTACAGTATATTGTATATTAGGTCACAATTTTTGTCAACTTTTCTAGATTTGACCATGTTTTCTTGTAGTGAATGGTTGGGTATGGGGCATTGTTGCCTATGGGTGCTTCCACCTTAGTTCTTGTAGTTAAAATGTGACATTGTTGTAGCGTTGCTGCTTTTTTTTAGGAAAAATTTCATTGATACCCTTGAAGTTTGCAGTATTTACATAGATACCTTGGCTTTTTCAAAAATTACACAAATACCCTTGGACAAAAAAATCCAAGTGTTTGTTTTGTTGTGCATGCCACTTCTCTTCTTTTGTTATGAGTATGTTGCATCTTTTTTATTTCATTACATTCCCTTCTTTCAACATTGGTCATGAAGGAAGTACAAGCACAACAAATAAATGCCTAAAATTAATGGTCCAAGAGTATTTGTGTAGTTTGTGAAAAAGCAAGGGTATCTATGTAAACATTGCAAACTTCAAGGGTATCCATGATATTTTCCTCTTTTTAATAGTCAAGAAGGCTCCATTTTTCAAAGTTTGTTTACAATAATTGTTATAAGGTAGGTAGCTCAAATTGCGTCCCCTCTCATGAAAAGCATCCCATAGGTAGCTCAAGAATAGATATGAGGTGGTTCTTCAATGGACCATCTTTAGTCATAGAAGAAAAGGTGCATTCTATTGCAAGAGCCAATCATACTCCTTGATTTCACCTCATCTCTTTACAAGTTGCAAAAGAGCTGTTTATGGGAGACCTAGAATCACAAATAGGTGCTTACTATACAAAACTTTGAAAATTCATCAACAATTCAATAATGCTTCAAAGAATATGAAAAAAATTGCATTACATTTGGCATCCATTTCTCTTTGTCTGAAATCAAACAAAAATCTTCTTATCTCAAAATGTCCTTTGGAAAGGCAAATCAACCCTTAAAGTGTAACTCTTCAAGCTAACTACACCAAATAGTGCATTTAGGTTGCTTTAATAATTAGGTTGCCTTACAATGGAAAGTTACCTCATGACTCAAGGCTTGGCCACTTGTAGACGCATGTAACTTTTTAGATATTAGGATTTCACGTGTATTACAACATGGACACTGCTAATTTATCTTTTTAAAATTGTGTTATTATTGCCAAAGCCTTTAAAACTTACTTATAGCAATAAAGATATGTTCACACTTAGTGTTAAAAGGGATATTAACAATAGGAATGGAGTCTAAAAATATGTCCAAATACATCTAATTTCCTTTGCTGCTACCAGTCTACCACTCTTAACACCAAGCGTGAACCTAACCTAAATGAACTATTTGGTGTACCTTACTACAACCATTAACTATGACTTTATAAGTTGAACTACGCCAAAATAAATAAATAAAATCTATTATTTGAGGGCCAAAGCTCTACTTGGATATGAAAAAGTATAAACATAGACAAGGTTGGGGTATCGGGAGAATCGAACTCCCGACCTCTTGCACCCTAAGCAAGAATCATACCACTAGACCAGATACCCTCTTCAACCGAATTCATGCCTACTGGAGCTTATCAGCCGCAGACATCGCCCAGGAACTGTTATGGTTAGATAGTCGGTGGATCTGTTTATGAACTTACTCTTTCATACATATTCCCTCAAATGGTCAATACATATGGAAGTGGGTGTTTGCAATATTTCTTCTTCTGATTAAGCCAGAGATTTTCTTACCTCGTGAAATTAAATAATTTATTAAACTACTTAATATACTACCACCGACGGAATTATGTCCCCACCTCTTATCCTTGTACCTCTTATCTCTGTGTCCCTTATCCCCATGTTTTTTTTTGGCCAAGAAAAAGTTGTGGTGTAATTGTTAGTGATGGTGCAATTGCCAATGATATGTTGTTAATGTTTAGTGCAACCATGGGTGATTTTACTTTATTTCATTTATAACTTTCCAATCCCAATCATGCCCAACCCTATCCCAGTCATGCTTGACCTTAACTGACTAAACCCATAATCAATAATATACAGTAAGTGCTTATCGTAAGGGCATTCTCATGTGTTTAAGTTGTTGGGAATAAAAGAAGAGCCCAAGTAACTAGTGGTGCAAATGTCGGACAATACCCCATATCCAATCAATCGGGTGGGCTATTTCCAATCTAAGCAAAGATAGGTGCATTGGAATGCATTCTTTTGTCCTTTTCAAAATTGGGACCAAGTAAGTCATGCCACGTGTCCCAAAGTGGAGTAGGAAGTAACAAGGGGAAAGTAGTTTAGCTATTATTTGAATCACATGAGTTTAGAAGTTGGCAGTGGGTTCAAGGTATTTTTTGACTCCCAAAATTCACAACAATTTCAGTTTTGCAAATAAAATTATGAAAAACTTGCAATCTCAATGTTTTTTATCTTCTCACACATGAAAAACATTTGTTAGCCTCGAACTCTTTGTACTTTGTTGCAGAATTGCTTAAGTTATCACGTATGGGTGCTTCCACCTTAATCTCCTTGATTTGCCTCCTAGTTTCATGCACTTGTGCATGTCATTACCTTCTTCTTGACAAGTGCTCATCAAAATTTCAACTCCTCACGATGACAAAAATATCTTGCTGCTTCAAAGGATTTTATTATGGAGAATTATCAACCGACAAGTTGGGTGTTGATGATCTCCCGATTGATCTTCCGCATGGTTGCATGGGAATGTTATCCATTTTGCAACACTAGAATAATCACAAAACTAAAAGAGGACAGATAAAGTAACATGTTGTAGCAAATAGCCAAATCCGAAGATACCTAAAGCTGAAACAAAAGATATATACCCATAACGGTTAAAACCAAATATTGGTAGCAGATACAAAAATTTCATAGACAACCAAGTACAAGGAATGTCAGGGTAGAACGACTTGTACTCTTGTAGGGCCAGCTACTCCTGAGTAGAAAGCCACCACACAAATGCTACTTCTACCCCTAGGGGGGTCTTATTACTCATCATATGCGCAATCCTCTGCAGCAATGACCATACCATGGCTCTAGCCTAGCATATAATTAATATCTATACAACTCAATCTCTCCCAAAACTCAAATCTCTCCCAAAAGATAAATAAAAAGAATAAAAAATAAAAAAATTGGTCCGAGGCCGACTCTCTCTCCTTGCATTACAAAAATGAACTCAGGCCTTTGGTTCTCACCCTCAAATATTTAAGAATATATGTATTCTAAAAAGATAGAGAATCCTTGGTAAGGTCTAGGATCCTCCTCCTTTTGAAATGGGTATTGAAGAAAAGCTCTTCAAGAGAAGCAAAAGAAGCATGAATGAAGAAGTCTCTTGGGGAGCAATTAGTAACACAATATCATGGTATCTCATTTTTAGAAGTAGATTTAGTAGTACTAGAAGACAAAGAACTAATGTTAGGATTTACTACTTAGGTCAACCAGATGCAAATATGATTTTTCCTAAGCTTTTTTCTTTTCTAGAGGTGAATTTTATGACTCATAAGAGGAAGGAAAATACTTAGAAGAACCTTAACAGAGAAGTGGCTCTATTAACCACACAAAATGAACGTAAATAGTATGTGATAACCTTGGTGCCCTTTATTTGGATGTAAAGATTCTATGATGCAAGAGAGAAGATGCTAAAAGGGAATGTCTATATACAAGATAGTGGAGGGTGTTTACTCTAACCCTAACAAGTTTGAGGATGTTACTAATTAGACCAAGTGGATGTAGATGTGATATATCTTTATTAAAAAGTGAATCTCATGTCTCATAAAGAATGAGGAAAAGTCTATGGAAGCGCAATATATTTGAGATGATTTTGACCAACTACCCCAAATGGACATATATATCATGTATTCAAGTCTTATTCTTGATGCCTCCTTTCAGAGGTAGGTTTTATGACTAAAGAGAGTAATGTAAGACAAAGAACAAAAAAGAGAACAGAAGAAAAAGAATGAAAAATATTGAATAGACATATAAATCATGTATTCAAGTCTTATCCTCGATGTCTTCTTTGGAAAGTAGGTTTTATGACTAAAGACAATAATGTAAGATAAAGAATAGAAGATAAAGAATGAAAAATATTGAACTTAAGACCAAGATAAATATAAAGAAACTTGTTGTTTGGTAAGACGATTGTTAGGGGGTGGTTTTACTAGTAAGAAGTTGATAGTGAGTAGTGACTACTAAGCTTACTACCCTTGAGTGTTTTATAGCAAAATGGTGCCGAAGCAAAACTAAAGCTCGACGTTGTTCTGTACACTCGAGATATAATGGCTATGGCTATGGCGCTTCACCAGATGCCGATCATGCGCTCGCCGCCTTCTTGTGCACTGGCACGGAACATGCTCGGGGTGTTGAACGCCATGGCCACCTCGCCAGACGCGGAGACGGCCACCAAGCCTCCCATGTTCTCTGGTAACTTCTCATGCACCACTTTGTACACGGCTTTCCCGAGCGGGAGCTCTTTGTATTCCATGATGGCCGCCACTTCTTTCGCCACCGTGTGTTTGATGAACTCCTCGCCTCGGCCTGTGCCGGACACGCCGCAGAGGTGGTTCGCGTATGTTCCGGCTCCTACTATGGGAGTATCCCCTGTAAAATAGACAGTCGTGGTTCAAAAAAATTGACTAAGATTGATGTGGAGCGCACAGAGTTTGGTTAGAGATTAGAGATTGAGGTAATCTATGAGTTTTCTTTGTAAATGAAGTTGCGGTTTATGAAAGGTTGATTTGCTAAGAAGATTTGAGAGAAATTGAAGAAATAGAGCGCATGATGTTAAGGCTGGAGATTAAGGAATTTGTTAGAGTGTTTTTGCTGTGGAAGTGACTCTTGTAAAAAGACGTCGAGGTTCAAGAAAGAGAGGAAGGATTGACTAGGATTGACGTGGAGCGCCCAGAGTTTGGTAATGGATTAGGAATGGAGCTAACCTATGCGTTTTCTCTACAAATGAAGTCTCGGTTTACGAAAGTTTGGTTTGCTAGGAAGATTTGAGAGAAATTGAAGAGTGCATGATGTTAAGGTTGGAGATTTAAGGGAACTTATCAGAGCGTTCCTTTTGTAAAATGAGTCCTCGTTTATGAAGGATCGATTAGCTAAGAAGATTTGAGAGAAATTGCAGAAACAGAGCGCATGATGTGGAGATTAAGGAACTTATTAGAGCGTTCCTTATGTAAATGAAGTCACCGTTCGTGAAAGATGGATTAGCTAAAAAGATTTGAGAGAAATTGCAGAAATAGAGCCCATGATGTGGAGATTAAGGAACTTATTAGAGCATTTCTATGTAAATAAAGTCGCCGTTGACAAAAGCTCGATTAGCTAAGAAGATTTTAGAGAAACTGAAGAAACAAAGCGCATGATGTTAAGGTTAGAGATCAAGAAACTTGTTAGAGTGTTTTTTATGTAAATAAAGTCGCCGTTCATGAAAGATCAATCAGCTAAAAGCAGATTTCTAATACGAAACGTACTATTTTGAAGGTGAGGGAGCGTACCAATGCGTCCGGACATTTTATTGATAAGACCGCCGGTGGAGGTTGCCGCCGCGCAGTTTCCGGAGAAGTCCACTGCGGTACAACCTACAGTCTCGAACTCTGCCTTGAACGCCTGCTGATGATGAGCGCCGTGCTTTTTGTTACGTACAAGCTTCTCCGTCATGGCGTATCCGTTCTCTCTGTGGATATGATCAGCGTGGACGCTGACATGATTCCCGTTACCGAAGGTGTACTCGTCGTCGTCGCTGCTATTGATTTCGTTGGGAGCGAGCTCGGGAATGTCAAACTAAATGAAAACCAGGAATGGAAAACTATGTCAGCATCATTCAACACCGTTGCCATGCCGTGAGTGTCCATCAATTAACGCAGTGAAACTTGAATGCCGGATTTGAGACTCACCGTTACAGTATTGATCTTCTTTGCGTTCTCCAGCTTCTCCCGATTCTCGTCTGTAATGAAGTTGCTTGTATCCACAGTCTCGACTCCCTGTGAAAAGACAAACAGCCGTTAAGAGCTTCAGCACCCTTGCAGGCAACCTGGAGCTCTTAGAAAGCAGGTATCCAGGGTGCATCCACGAATTTGAGATGCGCCACATTTGTCCTCAGGCAAGTACAAGTAAACATTGAGAGTGAATCAGAGAGGACATGTATCGAGTTTCAATTGTGGGCCTCTTTTATCAATCAATCAACAAGTTTCAGTTGTCCTAGATTTGGACGCGCTAACAATTCACCAAACCTTAAACATTCTAGTGTTCAAGCTACAATTGATTGAGCAAGCCTTGTCTTGTTTGGGGCGTTGGTACGTCTTGAGTTGAGGTGAGGCGCGTCAAAAGGAGAGACCCCGGACCTGTTGAGCATACAAGGGTGCGGATGCTCTGACACTTGTAGAAGAACATAGCAGGAGGCTTAGGGAAGCGGCAAAAGTTTTGATCACTTTTCTTCTGCTATTTGGACAGCATTAAGATATAAAGGTGTGAAACCATGAGGGTTTTGTTTAAGCAATGCAAGGCGGGAGCAAGACAGTGCTTAGAACAATACGAGCAAGCCGTTCTTCCAACATTCCTTTGAAATGATCCAAACGGCATATTATTGTTGAAGTAGCGTGCTACAACAACAATACTGGTTGTCATTTCAAAGAGTTCTAACCACAAGATTTTTACAACATGTGACTGTCGATTTTAGTCTTAATATTCTTGCAATATTCTTGCCGTTGCATTAACTACAAGAAAACGATGTCAATTCGGTCATTTTTTGTAGATTTAGACTTGTTGATTCGGAGATTTTTTTTTGTCAATTCAGACACTTTTTTGTCAATTCGGACATGTATTATAGATCCAGACGTGTTGATTTGGACACTATTTTCTTGGTGAATTCACTAGTAAGGAGAAGCAATCTGTACTGACCTGGTCTCTTGCAAAGTCTTCTGCTCCTTGGAAGGCAATGTACACGTGAGGGGAATTGTCCATCACTAAGCGCGCCAGCGACACGGGGTGTACTACCGTGGAAAGACCAGAAACGGCGCCACAGTCTTTCGTTCTACCGTCCATGATACACGCCTCCATCTCCACCGTGCCCTCCTTCGTCAGCACGGATCCTGTTCCGGCGTTGAACAGGGTGTTGTCTTCCAATGCCCTCACCTGCAGTAAGTCAGACACATTGCTCAACTTCATTAACTTTCTATCCCAAAAAACGTAGTAGCCAAGCTGCAATACTTCCGTTCAAGATTTACTGTATACAAAATCAGATCTATGGCCACAGGAACAGCGAATGCTACGCAGCAACTTTTTTGTGAAAATGCTGCATCAAAACGGTGTCAAACGACAAAACTTTGGAAGCGACTCTGAAACTGGGATCTACACCAAATAGTGCATTTAGGTTGCCCCATACTAATTTCTTCACATTTCGCAATATTTACCAAGATTACAGTGACTTTTGTCAATAACTACTGTGATAAACAGTGGAGGAAGCAAGCAGAGGTTGGGTGCAACCTTTGGCAATAACTAATGTGATAAACAGTGGAGGAAGCAAGCAGAGGTTGGGTGCAACCTTTGGCAATAACTAATGTGATAAACAGTGGAGGAAGAAACAATGGAGGGAGCAAGCAAAGATTGGGCACAACTTTTATCAGTGATAATAAACGATGGATGAAGCAAACAGAGGTTGGGGTGCAGCAACAAGCGCCAAAATCAAGGAGCAAAGAAGCTGAAGAGAGAATCAGGAATTACTGTAGCATAAAAAAAGTTACATGCCCCCTCCAAGTGATCAAGAGACAACTTAAATGCACTATTTGGTAAGTAAAGTTTGAGTTGTGACTTATAAAAGTTGCAGATATTTTCCAGTAGATTTACTATAGCTCAGCAAGAAAGAAATCTTTCAATGGAGACATTTCAGTAAGGATGTAGGATGGATGGGCGTTACTCACGACGATCTCCACGGCTTCAACAGCAGTGCGGTGATTCTCAAGTGCAGCAACGCCCATGTCCAGGATCTCATTAAGAGCGGCTTCGGTGCGCATCTGCCAGTCAGCCGTCATCTTGTCCTTGGCGATCATTCCTGCGCCGCCGTGGAGTGCAATCGCCCAGGCACCCATGCTAGCTAGCTGCTGTCGATAAAAAAGGGAGACCCAGAAAAAACAGAGCAACCGGGATACAATACTACGCTCACAGCTGCAAACTAACAGCTTGAGCGTTGCCGACAATTCAAACCAGCACGACGACCTAAGCTTTGGTATGTTCACCCCTTCCAAGACCACCCCTTTCCAAGATCACTCTCTATTTCTCTGACTATTGCTGATTTCTACAACTCCCAGCTCACTGCTTGTTCACAAAACGAGCACACAACAGAGCTCACTATGTCGTTGTCTATGATATCCACCAACCAGGTACTTAACTTACTACACCCCCTTGAAGAAAAAAAGCAGACGAAATAGCACCGCCAGCTGAGTTGGGTGAGAGTTCTAAAAGCCTCAGCAATGACAAATTTCTATGTCTTGTCGTCTTAAACTTTCGCAGCCAGGTCTCTTCTCTCAACCCTTCAATTGCAGCAACAAAGGCAATGTCTTTCAGGTTCAACACCTCATAAAACAAAGCCGGATGAAGCAAATTCCTCCAAAGCTGCCTGCAACCGGACGGAGCTGGTTCACCGAGCTGTGATGAAGCTGGGTAGAGAGTGACCGTATAAAGCTCCCCCAGACAATGGAATTTGGGAGATTCTCTCTCCACCTCTCAAAAGACGTCCTTTGCGAATATCAGCAGCAAAAGCAGAAGCTTGGTTGAGAAATGCAGACTGACTAAAGGTTTTCACGAAGGAGAGATATCAATGCGGAGGTGATGAAATGAGGTGATGGCGTGAGGGTTAATATACAGATGGGCGGCTCGGTAGGGTGAGTGGGTAATTGGGCTGGCAATATTACCGTGAGCCCAGGTAACTTAACTCCGGGTTGGAGAAGCTCTAACGTTTGCTTTTGCTTGCTTGTGGTGGCCGGCTCAGTTTACTGCACATAAGTTACGTTGATGTGGGGCCAGGGCTGAAAAGCTCAAGTGTTTTTGTCAAACAAGGGTAATAGTAATAATTTGTCTCCCTATTTTTTTGTTGTTGTTATTTAACCCTTAAATGACTAAGAGGCCCTTTGTGACCAATACAATATGGGGTATTTTTCTTGTATTTGGAATGGATTCACACCTCTACTACATTTGAGACTAACAAAGAAGTTGAAGAATAGATCAATGCGATTCTAGTGGGCTACTTGAGATCCCAAATTAAAATTTCTTATTGGTAGCAAATGACAATTATATGTCAGCGTATGTTATATGCCCTATGGTCGTTTAGGGGTTAATTGTATCCTCCTCTAGATCAATGACTAACGCAGAGTCTCTGAATCCAAATATGAATTCAGATTTCTCAAATTAGCGGGATCTTTGAATCCAAATATCCAAATATGAATTCAATTTTGTAAAATTTAATCTCCCGATGATAAATACCTAAACTCTCACATCTTCTGGCGGCTGAAAAATAGTACTTTTCCACCCTGTCCCACATCGACGTAAGTTATGTGCAGTAAACTGAGCCCTTGGGGTTGGAGAAGCTCTTTCGCTTTTGCTTGCGTTTTGCTGCTCGTGGTGGCCAGCTCAGTTCATGCGAGCGTGTGTCAGCCGTCACGATGAGAGTTGTCTGTGACTTGGATGCCGTCCGTTCGACTCCCTTGATGGACTATTCACATGAGTCGGTTTGACGGCTGCTGTACTTTTAGGCCGCTTTTGGATGTAAATAATTTTCATCCAAAAGAAATCCAGTACAATATGGGGAAAAGGGTAAAATACCAGCAGTCGATTTTCGACGGGCTGCCCGAGTACGACAAGTCGACAAGGATCCCATTTCTGACGGCCAGAGCACTAGGGTTCGTACCATGGTCCACGTCCAAAGTGCTCAAGTCCCAATTCAACACCAGTTCCCAGATGGGAATTGATATGTGTACCATACTCTTTCAATTACTGTGCCACACCCTAGAGTAAATTTGAGATTTCTATGAATTTGAAAATTTGGAATTCAGATTTGGACTTAGAGACCATGATTGAATCAAGAACTATAAAAAAAAGTTGCAATTCAACAATATTCAATAAGAAAGTTTAGTTAGGGAGAAAAGTGTTACTTTTACTTTTGTTTGTAGAAAAAAATATATTTTTTCATTGGGTGTTGTTGAATTGCAATTTTTTTTGTGATTCCAGACTAAATCATGGTCTCTAAGTCCAAATCTGAATTCCAAATTTTCAAATTCAGCTTTTTGATGGTAAAAATCTAAAATTTACTTTGGGGGTGTGGTACAATAATTGAAAGGGTGTGGTACACATATCAATTCCCTTCCCAGATTATTGTTGAGTTTTATAAGACAGAAAGAAATTATACAAGAGGTTTGAATATTTCATGCAAGAAATTTATTGAGACTTGGTTATGGAGTTAGGTTTCCAATGTGGAGTAAGGTAGGAGGCTCTAAGAGCCAGTTTCCATGGGGGTTGGAGGGGTCCGACTTGGACGTCCAGCCTTCAATTTTATAAAAGTCAAACTATATCCTTAGAGGTTCTGGACCCAAAATCGGAGGTTGCTTTTTGAACTCTACGCATTCTGATTATTTTAGGATTTTTTCTTCATTCTCCAAGTCAGCTTGGATGGGCCTCCGATTTTGAGCCCCCATGGAAACTAGCCCTAATTCAGAGCACGCTCTAAAATGGAGCACCTCCTCAAATGTTTTCCATTTGTATATGTTGATTTTCATAACCCTTCAACAATGTACATGCAATGTACATTTGAGGAGGTGCAGCTCTATGACCTTTCCACTTCAAAATTTCATGATTTATTCCACAAAATTTCAAAAAATATGAAACAACTTGGATTAGATGCCAATTTTTCTTATCTTTCAAGGAAAATTTACTGAAAAATATTTCACCTACCCAAAACTAAGTTTCAGCCCTTAGATGCTCCATTTATGAACCTCCTACATTATAGAGAACCACAAATTTTGTGTGTATCTTGCAAATAACTTGCAGGAACACCATTTTCAATTTTCAATTTCAAGTTTTATTATTTTTCAGCACATTTCCATGCATGGCACCATAACTCTTTTGACATCTTCACAATTTGATTCCAATGCAACATGGAAGTTGGTTCTTAACCCCTAAAGGATGTTGCCTACCAAAAGTGTTGTTTGTATTTGTACAAGAACCATTTAGTACATAAAGAAATGACTATATGACAAATATTAAAAATTCCCCATAAAATCCTAGTTGACAAATAGTATGTCTATGACTTGGCTTGAAACTTACAACTCCAATGGGGTTCATGTGCTACCCAAATACCCCATCCGTATACAACTTGGGAGTTTGTATACAAAACAACAACATCCTTTAAGGGTCTATCATAGTGGAACTTGGGGCCACCCCTTAAGAATTCAACGTAAGATTGTAGTAATATAGTGTGGTTCATAGAAAATTAGAAGGCAATGTTTTGAGATTCTAGAGGTTGCATGTTAGTATTATTTTTAAACCATGAGATTAGCATTCTCTTTTAGGCAAAATCTAATACATAAAAGTGGCCCTTGTCACACCATGTAGAAGTAACTTGGATCTTTTGAAGTGTGAAGATAATTGCTTCCTCTTTGTATTCACTAAATGGGGCAATGTACAAACACTAGAAGAAAAAACTATCCTAAATGACTGGTTCACAACAATGACAAATGTCCTATACAACTATACAATGATTCAATTACAATTATTTAGGATATTTGCAATTGTTGTGCATCAGTCGTTTATTGCAGGATTTTTTCTAGTGAAATCTTAGCGTCTTTTAAATGGTCCCTAATAGCAACTTAAACAGCATCCTAAAGTTCATGAAACAACATTGAAAGCTTATGAATCTTTGGATTCTTTCTACCTTTATTAGAAAGGAATCTTTTAAGAGACAACTTGTTTGCATATTCATTCCATGTCTATCTTTTGAGTTATAATGTTTTTGGATGAGGTACCGGACGTTAGAAGAGGCAGGCACCATTCCAAAAATATAAGGTGATTCTTTTTTTTATGTTGCTTGGAGCATTATAAACAATTATCAGAGTTTGCTTACCTTAAAAAAAATTGAAACAATTAATTATTGAGTAACAAAATAGATTTGCATTTGTACTTGAAAGTCAAAGTTGATTATGGGAAACTTTCATGAATATCCTTGAAGTTTGCAATTTGCATAGAGATCCCTGCTTTTTCAGAAATTTTGCAAATACCCATGGATCATAATTTTTAGGCATTTATTTGTTATGCTCATACTTCCTTCTTGACAATGTTGATGAAGGAGTTATCTGTATTTCAAAATTAATATTGATTGTTCTATGGTTACATATGAGTTTCAAAAAGAAATTGCCTTAGGATGTTTGTTCTTTTAACCCCTAAATCCCTGGGGCCTTTATTTTGTCAAAAGACACTCAAAATTGCCACTTCTATTGCAAAGAGTAAAAAAGTTTGAAAATTTGTCTTTTTGCATATCTAACCATAGGATCTTGTACTAGACTAGTATAAGGATGTGGAAACAAAAATTTAAAAACTCTGACTGCATAGATTGCAAGATATTTGCTTTTAAAGTGTCAAAAACAAACAAAAAATTGCATCTTGAATGACTAGATTATTTGACTTAAATCTTTTTTAACTTCAAGTTTTTTCACCACAAATTTTTGTGGTTTATTTTTCAATGGTGAAAAATTGAGTTGAGAATCTTCGGAAAAAAATCAAAACAATAAATACTTAATTTTCATTCTTTAAAAAAACATTAGATAGAAGAAGGTATGAGATTGAACAAAAACTTAAATTGTTAACAACCCTGCAATGGAACTGAAATGCAATAACCCCAATGGTGAGATTGTTTCAGAAAGCAAACTTCACCTTTTCCAACAATTTTTTTGAAAGAGTGTTAAAACTTCATTCAAAAAAGAAGTTTATAAGTTATTTTTTCAAGAAGATGCTTGAGGTGCCCAAAAAACAAGATTGTCCATAACTTTCTCATAGTTAGTCCAAATGGAATGAATCAAAGCTTTAGATGTAGGAAAAACTATAACCTATGAGAAGAAAATACTAAAAAAATCAAAAAAAGAATTTGTAAAAAAAATTTATGCCCAATCTCCATACATTTTTGCTTATCTAGGCATAACTTTTGCTTTTGGTCATAGATTGGAATAAAAATTAGATTCCCCAAAAGCTAATGTGTTTTTCTATCTACAAAAAAGGTTTCAAAAAATCAAAACAAACATTGAGGCCATAGGTACCTGCCCATAATCCCATTTGTCCCCCAAGGGGACACTCAAGGATTTAGGGGTTAAGTTCAATTGTTAACTAAACATTAGAAAACGTATGAACCCTCCACAAGGCCCTTAAGAATGGTCTCTCTAACATTTATTGGGCCTAGAGTGGGTACATTAAAAGCGTGTGTGAAGTGTCTCTACCTTGTATGACGTACATCACTAAAACTATGAATAGAAAATGGCAATCTAGTATCATGTCACAATTTCTTAATTATTCTCCTACTATTGTACACAATCATAGTTACCCTCACAAGTATTAGGTTAAAGGTTTTAATATAGAGAAAAAGGACCATGGTAATATGTACATGTAATTGTGATGCCCAATGAAAATTGAACATGCTAAAGTGAGTCATGATTATACTCAAAGACATAGTAGGGTGTAAGAAATTTATTTTGTTCCAAAATAAAAATTAAAACAATTAAGGAAACCCCTTGAAAGAGCTTTTTAAGGGCCTTGTAGAGGGCTCATATTTTCTCTAATGCACCATGTTAATGTTTCTTTGTTTGCTTTGAATCGTGCAACCAACCCAAACCAAATCGCTTGTCAACGGACCATGTTATGACAAGCTTATTGTTGAGGATTAAAGAGTGAGAGGATTCTACAAATTACTTGATTTCAACAAAAGCTTTTTTCTATTTTTTTTTAAGAATTAGGGAATAAATGCAATAGTTCAATATAATGTAGGTTACAACACTTGAAATGAATAATGCACAATAATTGAACAAAAAGTCATTTGTAATTAAAGATGACAACCTCAAGGTCAAAGGATGTTCATATTTTTTCATAATTATATGGTTTTTGCTCTTAAAGTATGTAACTTTTTATTATACTAAGAACGATAAGGAATGCTGGATTGTTTTTATTATAGAAGAAGGCTGCATATTGAGAGTCAAGTCAAACATAACATTTAGTAGCAGCAATTTGAGATTGCTCTCCATTCAACTGAATGGTGTGGAATATGTGGAATATTCCACACCATTCAATAGCTATGCGGATACTTGTAAAAATATGTCAGAGAGTTTGAGTGGTAGGGTTTGCTATGGAACTTGGCTCAATGGTAGGGCTTGCCATGGAACTTGGCTAAGTTTACTGCACATATTGACGTTGATGTGGTGCCGGGTCTTTTTGTCAGGGCTAGTGGCAGCCTGCCATGAAACTTAGCTAAGTTTATTGCACATAACTTACTGTATGCGGGGCCGGTAATTGTTAGGCTAAAATAACCATGTCCTTTGGCTGCCCTTGCTGACGAGCTGTCCAACATCAACAAATGTGCATGTGCAATAAACTGAGCCATGAAACTCCACCTTTTATGAAATTTGGATCCACTTGCATGAATGATACCTAAAGAATGATACCTGAAGAGAGGGAAAGACAACCTCTCTTTAGGCTACTGAATGTTATGAAAGTGGCATAAAGAGTAAAAAGGAACTATTCCCTAATGGAGCTAAAATCCACAAAAACAATTAGTATACTACAAAATTCCAAAATCCAAAAATTCCAAATCCATTGTGATTGTTTGTATTTAAAAAAAAGCTGTTGAACATCGTTCCTACTTGGAATCTTTCAAGAGAATTATTTATTTTTATTGTTTTGAAAATAATTAGTTCAATCTCTACTAGACTTTTATCTTTGATTCTTTGGTGAATCGTTGTATAGTGCATGACACTTAGAACAAGCCCCTCTTGAAGTTGAGCAAATAATATAGGGAATTGATCTATGCACACTGGGGTTGATATCTGCACACCAGGGTTGATATTTGCACACCCCCCTTGGGGTAAGTTTTAGATTTCTACCATCATAAAGTTGAATTTGAGAATTTTGAATTCAGATTTGGACTTAGAGACCATGATTTAGTTTAGAACCACCAAAAAAATTGCAATTCAACAACATCCAATGAAAAAGCTTATCTTTTTACAAACAAAAGTAAAAGTAACACTTTTTCCCCTAGCTAAACTTTTTCATTGAGTATTGTTGAATTACAATTTTTTTGGTGGTTCTAAAGTAAATCATGGTCTCTAAGTCCAAATTTGAATTCAAAATTCTCAAATTCAACTTTATGATGGTAGAAATCTAAAACTTACCCCAAGGGGGGTGTGCAAATATCAACCCTGGTGTGCATATACCAATTCCCATAATATATTGTTTTGTCAAAAAATTTATCAAAAATCCAAGACACCAAGATGAAGCTTGAATTTTGTTCTTTTTAGTGGTGGAATTGCTTTTGAGATAATGAAAGTATATGTATTACTTTATTATTTCTTGTTGTGACAGTCTAGTTGATTATAATTGTCATGAATTTGACTGGTTTTTTGGCTAGTAGTTTCACATATCACCGGCTTTTTACAATTTTGATCAGGTGACAATACACCAAATGCCAGTTCTCCCCAGACATTGGTTTGCGTTCCAATATTTTTAACTTTTTATATCATAAGGAGGACTCTTTATAGATCACCACTTGATACCCAATAAATCCTTTTTAAAATGATTTGCTGAGGGGGAGCTGGGGGACCCATTCCTATTGATTATGAAACTTGTGGAGACTCGTTCTTGTGACTACGGTTGAGGATCATGGGTCAAGTTATCCCCACCGAGTTTTCACAAGCGCCATGTCAACCAAAGCCTTAGGGCTGAAATCATTGCTAAAGGTGTGGTCTGAATCATGTGGTCCCAAATAGTTCCCTTTGGCCAATACATAAATTGGGGCTTTAAGTTATATAGATTTGAAAAAGGAGAAAATTTGAAAAATACCCCTATATTTGCGGTATTCCTACAAAATTTCCTTGTAATATTTGAAATTGTAAAAATATCTCCATATAGATTCCACATTACCATAGTGTGACTGTATTGTGGCTGTCAAAAAGTATACAACCATCCCCACAACCATCCATGCATGTACAAAAGAATACCGAAATATTTTTTCTCAATTCCCCACAAGACAAGCCTCTTGGCCCTAAATACCAAAGCTAATAACTTAACATATTTGTATATTTGCATATTTGAATATTCATTTTCACAATTGAAAGATTTACCTTCCATGAACAAGCTTTGAGACAAAATAAAACTATGAAATAAAAAGATAATGGAAATAAGATAGTTGTATTTACAAGTTTTTCTTTTCTCTTCCATCTTTACATGAACTCGTTCAAAGCCTTGAACAAAAAGCATGAAACACCCAATGATAAAATCAATCACACTGTTGAAAATAAATAAAATCTGCTTTCAGAGGGTCACCTTTCATGTTGCATAGGAATTTGAGAACTACAAAAACAACAAAGGAGTTGCAGTCTTGCAGAGTCATGTATGGAAGCATTCTAAATACAACAAGATCAAATTATTTGGAAATGGTGTTCTAAAAAGTTTCTTGCAAGAAGCATGAGGATCAGATTCTTTAAAGTCGCAGTCAAAAAATGCTAATCACCATGGTCAATTTTAGTACAACATGGAACTTGCCATAGTAGCAAATTTCCATAGTGACCTTGAAATTGGGAATCCCAAAAACAACAAACTATTTTAGGGGCACTTCACACTACGGCAAACCAAGTTAAGAGGCCGTGGGATTGGGTGGCCAAATTGTACCCAAAAAAATGAGCTAAAAATAAGCAATAAAATATATATTTTTTGACACCTTTGGCTGCATGCAGTGTGAAGTTTCCAAATACCAAGTCCAAAGGCCAAATTCTTGGGAATGAACTTCCACAACCTCTCAACTTCAATGGTTATAGTGTGAAGCCTCCAAAGGCCAAGCCCAAAGTCCAATGTCATAATATTTATTAGACCTTCCAAATCTAACAACCAAGGTCTTGTTGGATTTTGAATATTTTATAAGAAAAAGTTGATGGCCTCTCAACCATAGTTTGGGTCTCCATTTTTGCTTGACCCAAACTTTTTTTGAGAGGCCATGGTTTTGGATGATAAACTGTTGCTATGTAGACTTTTGGAGGATGATGGCCTTTGAAATTTGGCCTCTAGTGTGAAGGGCTAAGAGGCCAAACTTTTTGTTTCTTGTAATTTGATTGGTGGAAACTAACAACCTCTTGACTTTTGGTCATAGTGTGAAAGAGCCCTTACACTACAAACTTGTTTGTTGATATTGAGGCCGTCTTTACACTAGAGGTGAGAAGCCATGGAGAGTAAAATTTAACCTATGAAAATTACAAGAATTGAGAAGACTAAGCAATGTCACTTTATATTGATTTTTTTTTTCCAAAAGATAAGAAAGAAAGAAACACTATGAGGTGGACAACTTTTGTCCTCTAGGGCAATGGAAGTGCACAATTTTTTGGTTCCCTATGATTATAATGCAAGCCACCTAAAGAGGTGGCATGAATATAATTCCAAGGACCATTTGACCAAAATTCTTACAACCAATCATTTTTATTCTTTTAGTATTTTTTAAGAAATATGTTAAAATTGTAAACTTCAATTTGATAATCCCTTCTCACTTTATATTACAACCAAATGCCGTTAAGGTAGTGTGCTCTAATTTGGTGCACTTCTAGGAATGGTTGACATTGTTCCTTCAAATATTTATTATTGTCATTGATGAGTTAGGTGGGCTTAGCAAATTAGGTTAACTTGCTAAGTCCACCTAACTCATTGATGACAAAAATAGATATTTGAAGGAACAATGTTAACCATTCCTAGAAGTGCACCAAATAAAAACACCGCACCAAATTAAAGCACGCTACCTTACCTCCAAAGGTCACCCTTTCAAAGACAAACCATGGCCCATGAGGGATTTACTGCTTCTCATATGTCTTGTATAAGGTAAGAACACCCATAAGTGTGAGTTTAAGCATTATAGGTTATATACCTTGATCAAACAAGCTTGAAAATAATATTGCTAGATTAGCAAGAAGGAATGAAAAATACTAGGATCAATTTCAAAGTCCCAATTGCAAGCATTTGTTCACAAAGATTTTTCAAGTCCAAAATCACTGAAAATCCATGGCCGTGAGTAGGAGATGCTAAAAACAACAAGATGGGGTTCTCAAAACTATCATGCAAGTCACCTACAACCATCACTTTGTCACCCATAACCATCACTTTGTCACCCATAACCATCACTTTTGTCACCCAAAACCATCACTTAAGTTCCCATAACCACCAAATTTATTAATTTCAAATGATTGACAACTTTTATCAAATGTAAGTCACGGCCACGGGTACACTCACGGTTATGAGTGTTCCTACCTTAACCCTAATGGACCAAGGAGCCCACTTTGGGCTTTATGAGAACTTGGGCAGGCTCTATTGACTTCATAATTTAGAAGTTTTTCATGAAATTTTTAGGACGGATGCTACTCATCATAATCTATATGGGAAGCTTTATTTCACGTCATTTTGATAAGTAATGCAAAAATTAGAAGGTTTTTTCAATTTGAATGTCAAACTTGGCAACAAAAAATATATTCTATTTTTTGTTTTTTTATTTTTTTAGAATTGTATAGTATGATACCTACTAAAAAAAATTGAATCACTCAATTCCAAATAATGAGGTAAGAGTTATAAGGGGTTTTATTTTGTGGGCAATGAAGGTAGGAAGAAGGTAAAAAAAACATATAAAGTTATCTTTTACTCTTGATTTTGAAAACTTTCAAATGAAAATAAAAATGAAAGTTACTAATTGTTTGTTAGAGCATTCTCACCATTGGGATTAACAATTTTCAAATTCTTCCAAAACTTATTAGCATATTAGTTATATCTTTCATTCATCAATACCTTTCACTTTACAACTTTTGTAAAAATGAATCCAAATTTTTTTGGTTGAGTTTTTTATATATGCTTTCAACCCATTTTCCAACATATTGCAAAAATTGCATAAGAAATACAACATACGGGTTTTTCTCTAAAAAATTTGAAAAATAAAAGTTTAGCTTCTAGAAAGAATAGAAAAGCCTACATTTTGAAATTTAGGCATAACGATTTTGCAATTGGTGGGGATATTCATTTTGAAATTTTGGGACAATGTACTTGTGCAAGTCAACCAAAGGATCCTACGATTGGATTTGTTAAAAAGTAAATTTCAATGAAAATTTTGACCGTGGTTTGGAGACTTGTATTTTGAAGCAATTTTGGGATTCTAAAGGTTAAAGAGGGCCTAAGAGCATCTCCACCAGGGGGGGCTTCCCATCTGTATCCGGATGGAATTCATCCGGATACAGATGGGGAAACCCCCTGGTGGAGATGCTCTTAGGCCCTAAGTTCTATTATTCCTGACCAGCATGAAAATCTGCGCTAATATATATTTTAAATAATTTGAAAAAGTGAAAGTTGCAGATGCCGCAGCAGCTTGGCCAGGACACAAATTCGGTGAGGAAATCATCACTCCCTTTACTTCTACAGGGGTTCCTGTCCTGTTCGGCTGCGACATCCCTACTACCGCCTGACACTTCCGTCCGCTGGTCGCCGCTGTTCAGTAGCCCGAAACAGTTATGCAGAAAGCTGTGGTGGACTGGTGGTGCTCTGCGCTCCGTTGCTTTGTCTTGGGAATCGCTCCTCCCATTCTCCCAATGCCCACCCCTGCCATTTCAAAGCGGCTCTCCAGGAAAAAAGTACCGCACCTCCAACTTAATTATTTAAAAAAGGATTTCATGCTGCTGCTCAAGACCAAACCGCAACAAAACCAAACGGCATTTTGTAAATAAAAAAGTGGATTTGCTTCTTTGTGTAAAAGTTCAATTTTTTAGATTTTTACAATCAACCTTCTGATTTGTTTCAGACCAGCGGTTTTTAATCCCTGAAGGACCAACTGTCCCCTCAGGGACAAATGGGATTCTGGGCATGTATCTATGGCTAAACTACTTTGCGTGCTTTATTGAAAATTTTATGGATGATGGGGAGATCAAAGATTTATGTGTGCATCTAATTTTTTCTTCATTCTGACAATTATTGAAGAAGTTAATGAATTTTTAGAAAATGAGCGCGATCAGGCAGCCCAAAAACTTCTTTAAAAATTGCAGTTAAAAAAAATAAAAAAATGAAATAGGTTCTTTAGACTTATATATACATAGGGAGTTCTGAATCATTCAATTTTGATTGATGAGATGAAAGTTATTAGAGGAATCAAAACCACACCTACTTGCAAACAAAAACCTCTAATAACTTTCATCTCATCAATCAAAATTGAATGATTCAGAACTCCCTATGTATATATAAGTCTAAAGAACCTATTTCATATTTTTATTTTTTTTAACTGCAATTTTTTTAAAAGTTTTTGGGCTGCCTGATCTTGCTTGTTTTCTAGAAATTCATTTTTAACTTCTTCAATAATTGTCAAAATGAAGAAAAAATTGAATGCCCAAGTAAATCTTTGAACTCCCTATCACCCATAAAATTTTCAATAAATCATGCAAAGTAGTTTAGCCATAGGTACATGCCCAAAATCCCATTTGTCCCTTCATAAGAGGGCTTGGTCCTTTAGGGGTTAATTTTCACAAATGGTTGTTTCCAACTTCTTGTCCTTGAATGGTGAAACTGTTATTTTTTTAGTAATACCTTGTATGAAACCTTGAGCAAAGTGGTGGTCTCTCAATGCTCCATAAACATATTTTAATTCTTTTTGACATTCCAAAGCAATTGTTTTGGGATATGCCACACAAGTCAAAACAATTGGTTTGGAACAAAAGAATAAGAAAAATATGTTTTTGGGATATAGAGGTACTACCACTTTGCTCAAGGTTCCATATGTTGATCTACCTAAAGATAACCTCTTCACCATTCAAGAATAGAGGGTTGGAAACAACAATGTTTATAAACTCAAAAATTGTCAATTTGAAACATGTTGCGTGCTAAAATTAAAAGGATATACTTTTACACCAAGAAGTATGTGTCGGCACTTATTATTTTACAAATTTTTTTTGGAACAATGTTTTATTTTGGCTTGGCCTAGCCTTGAGTCAACCTTCTACTTCTTCAATGACCATACAGAAACACTGCAAAACTTCAAAGGCATGTCTTGAACAATCATTAATCCTTAAGCGCCCCAGCGACAAGATCTTGTCATTGGGGCCTACAACTTTATCTCACTTTTTTTCTTAATTTGTACAATAAAAACAGTCATGGCTAGTCCCCATCAATAAAGAAGATAATCCTTTTTCAAATCTTGCACTCACTTTTTCCGGATGTAATTTTCCAAGTTGTGGTGGCCATCAAACCCCTCATTTTCTCCTAAATCCTAAAATAACTCTGGGGGCTCAAGGATTAACAATGGTATAAAGAGAAAAAAGAGAAAGAGAAAAAAAAGGACCAATAAGACATTGTCATTATGACCATAACTAAATAATACTCCCTCCGTCCCAAAATGATCTTGTCAACCTCTATTTAGTGTCTCAAAATGATCTTCTTGTTGGAAGAGAAAAGGAGTTAGTGATACTTGCACATAGTCCAAAAGCATGGGTATGCTAACCAATCCCATGCCATCAAGTGAGTGGCCACCGGTGCTCTTAAAAAATGCCTCAAAAATTTAATTTTCAAGCATTTTAAAACCACACTTTGAAAATGATTTGAAACTCAAAATTTCAAAACAATAAGAGGACATCAAACTCTGTTCATAGGTCACTTTTTTTTTTTTTTAATGGTTATTTTTTAGCTTAATCTATAACATTTTGTGTAATAACATTTTGTGTAACATGAAGATCATTTTGGGATGGAGGGAGTAGCTCAAACAAAGTCTAAACTAATGAGGAGTAGCAGGCGTGGACTGCATCCCAAGGGCGGAGGACGAAACTTTCCAACAGCCTCATGAGTCATGACCAGAAAGTGCCCCTAACTGAGCTGGGATGTTTGGGTACAAGAAAGTGGGATCCCTGGCACCACTGCCAGTACCAGCCTACCAGGAGATGGACAGAATCCACCCCCATGCCAATGAGCACTTGAGGACTGAGGAATGTGTCCTTGCCTTGGTGAGGATCAATGGAAAAAAAAAACAAACAAACAAACCTGCCCCCAAAAAAGGTATAATGAAGTGTTATTAGGATTTTTAATGGAGACCGTAAGAAAAAAGCTCTTGCTTTGACTCCAGCATTGCACATGGCTGGCACAGACAACCACGAGTCTCTGCCCAAGTCAGAATTGGGCACTCATGGTGGATGATGGACGCTACTGATATGAAGGAGACTTTTCTACGCAAATTTCCATCACAGCCTTACCTCATGTTGACACTGATTACAATAAGCCCAAAAAAAAAGTGGGTGGAAAAATGGATGAAACCGTCAAATCTCTCCCAAAAAAAACACCACTTTTGCCAAAATTGGGATGAAATGTACTAATATTAGTAATTTATATGGATGAACATGCGCACATAGATGATTCTATTTAGTTTTTCCTTAATGCATCTTGAGTGCATGTTGTGCAACCAACTAAAAATAAAATTAAAAAAATCCAATATATGGATGGACATGGGGATGGAGGGCTTCTTTAATTGCACATATGTTAATGTGGGTCCAAGGTGAAAAAGCTTAGTTTTTTCTACAAATAAGGGTAAAAAATAATAATTTGTTCCATGTTTTGGCATAGTTCATTTGTATCTTCCTCCGTGATTCTAAATTAAATTAGTGTTCCTAAATCCTAACTCAACATGTTGATGGTAAATACCTTAATTCTTACATTTTTTTGTCTGGTGAAAAATGAAGAGTTTTTCCACCCTGGCTCCACATCGACGTATGTGCAGTAAAACCGAGCAGTTTGGGACCATCTGACTGTAGGGAGTGTCAGATGTCACGAATTGTTTTTTTTATCTTGTTTTTGGTTTTTTTGGGGTGGGAAGTACTCTTACATGGTACCACGTGGCAACGTGAAAGCTCAACCCATGCAGAATCACCACTCTTTGATGTTGAGAAAGACTTGGCACATGCAAGCACTCCCTGTCCCCTCGTGAACTGGAAGAACCGGGCTATCAACACAACGTCAGCAAAATCAGCTGGTTGAAATTGCAAAAAAAAAAAGAAAAAGAAAAAGTGAATATTTGAAAATACCGTTTTAAAACTTGGGCTTATTTATAAAAAAATAATGACGTACAAAATATTGTATTCAGAGTATGCCAACGCTTTGCGCAGTTTCACATATTTTTTTCCTCACTTTCCAGTCAAGTGTTGATAGAGAATTTTAAGTTTCCAGTGACATGTAGGCACTTGATGCTTTATAATAGAGATACTGTAAAATGTAGAAGATGTTTTATGCATGTCCAAGAAAAAATTGTTGGAATTGGGATTCCCAGGTTTTTTTTTTTTTTTTTTTTTTTTTTTTTTTTTAATCAGTAAAGGTCAAAAATCTTGCTGAAGGTTGGCATCCAAGACAAATTATTATAACGTTTCAAAATATCGAGTTCACCTCTTTGGATTTCTAAGTAATGTGTATTTGTCCTTTTCTTATTTGAAAAACGAGCTTTGCAATAGTTTCACCAATTATATTAGAAACCAAATTTTACAACAAAGGAAATACAAAAGCATGCTTGGGGGTTCATGTGAGCTTTGATTTCTTCCTTCAGATCCATGCGCATGAAATGCCATGGAAGCAAGAAAATGGTGCATGACATCAGCAAATTTCTCTTCTCACAAACCGTTCACCATACAAATTAGACTAGCATTGAGAACTGCATGAAAGGCACTCACACTTCTCAAACATCTGCATTCAAAATGTGAAAAAATGCCGGGCATGGATTTGAAGCCCAAGAGATACTGTCACATTCTAAGGGGTGCTTCACACTATGTCCCACTGAGATATGAGAATCTAATCGGTGGAGAGTCAAAAGTTGGGACTTGGGGCTTCACATTATGCCCCAAGTTCCACGTCATGGTTCATTGCATATTGCTTATTTGACAATATTTTTTGAAAGTTTTGGCACTAAAGAAGGTACAAACTCACTTAAGGTTTGGGCCAACCCAATTTTCAATCCAAGTCTCATCAATATTCATGCATAATAGATTCATGGTTCTTTAGTACTCTTGTTTGCCATTTATAACCTAATGAAGCTTGGATGTGGCCTTGAGGTGGGACTTGCAAAGATGGAACATGGAATGCAGTGTGAGCCGTCCCTTAGTATACTATTAGCAAGTGAAAATGCAAAAAAATTGGTTGAATTTGAAAGCACAAGTTAAAGATTAATCACATTTTCCAATGAACTGAATAATTATGATGTAAATGTAGGCCATGTCTAGTGCAAGTGCCTGAAAAACCTGGTTGAAATTATGAAATGAAGGAATCTAACATGTGGAGCTCAAAATCTTCTCTAACAACCAAAGAGCATTTTTAATATTTCCCCTTCTTTTATGAATTAGATCAACAAAAAAATTAAAATCTTATGAAATATTTTTGGAATTTTTAAAAAGATTCAAAAGGCTTCAAAATATTATAGAATCTTTTGGATACTTTAAAATTTTGATTGTATGATTACAAATTTTTAATTCCATAACTATTCAAAATTTGATGTTGTTTGAAGCTAGCAACAAAAATCAAAGGGCTGGAAATCAATCATTTTTAAAAATTTCTGAACCCCTTTTTTGATTTTTGCTCATAACTTTTGATTAAAAATCTCAAATCTGGAAAAAGTTGTTGGAGGTGAAAGTAGACTACATAAACCAACTTTTTGTAATTTTGAACTTTTCAAAAAAAAGTCTTCTACTAGACCAAAATAAGCTTCAAAGTCTACTAACTTTGCAAAGTAAGTAATGTGTAATGTACAAATAAGTTATTTGTATCTTTGTGTGCACACATGTGGGTGCATAGTCTAGTGGTAGTGGGAGTTGTGGTAAGCCGTTGCAATGGGAGGCCAAAGGTCTGCAGTTTGACCCCCAGCCCTGGCGCTTGCTGCCAGTGCCCTTAGCCGCTCCGCTACCTTGCAGCAACAGTTGCTGTTGGCGGGCAAGATTCAAATTTTTGTTTTTTTTTTCTATTTAAAAAATTCAAAAATAATAATTATGAAAAAATAAAAAATCAATATAAAATATATTTAACAACAAAATTAACAAAAAATTAAGCAAAAATTAACAAGAAACAACAAAGAAACAACTAAAAATCAAGAAACTCTTGTTGAAAAGTACCCGAATCAACTTGACTGAAGTCACAGATAAAATCAACAAATTCAAGTTGAAATTCTATTGATTTTCTATGAAATTTTCTACTAGTGCTAGAAACAAGTATATGTATATGCTTTTGCCACTTTAAAAAAAATTACAAATTTTTAATGGTCTTTATTGAACGTGGAAAAACTTGCATGAAATTGTCCCTAAAAGAATTCAAAACAACTAATTTTAATAATGTATGGACTAATACACTTTAAATTCATGGACCATAGAAGCTTGCACAACTATAAATGCATTAACCTAATTCCTACTAACCAAAGTTGTTGTTTGGATGAGTCCTTTACTTTATTTTGATGAAATGAGACAGTTCCGGAACTTCTCACAAAATTGCTCATTTGGACATGATAACATTCATCATTTGAAAAAGTGTATTTTTTTTCTACTAATTTACAAGTATAAGCAACTTCTTGCCAAAAAATAAATAGCAAAGCACTCTCTAATAAGACGTAATAAATAACAAAGGTATCATGGGTATGACCAAATCCGAGTTAAGCAGTCCTTTTTGGTTACCGTGATTGTGCCATCACCCTTGTAATAATGTGCATTGTTGTTTTCATCTTCAACAATTAATTGACACTACTATAATCATATTGTCCTAATCAAAAGTTCCAAATCAACAAAATACTATTGATTGGGTCCTATTTTCTTATAGTGATATTTTGTTTAAATCTGTTCATATAATTCTTCTTTTTTTGGTTAATTTTTTTGTTGGAGCTTCTAAGAACAGCTTAAAAACATGAGCTCCGATTTTAAGGTAGCCTTGGTGTGATAGTTGTAATAATGTGTGTCATTGTTTTCATCTTCAACACTTAATCAACAATCTTATGTTCAAAATGTCCTAATCAAGAGGTCCAAATCAACAGAATACTCTTAATTGGGTCATATTTTCTGGCAAAATATTTTGCTTAAATCTGTGTATGTAGTTGTTCATTCTAGGTTAATTTTTGTTATTATATCCATCCTCGACTGCTGAAAAATATGAGCTCCGATTTCAGTGTAGCCCTGGTGGTGATAGTTGTCATAATGGTCATCGTTGTATTCATCTTCAACACTTATTTACTGATCAATTATCAGCACCCGGACGATCACAATCAAGCCTATCTTCCCAAAGGAATCGTCATCTTCGGACTCTCCATAGCCCAGATCTCCATCCTGCTGTTACCAGCAGACGTGGCCAATCGTAATGCATGCAGTAATTCGGTGTACTTGGCAGCGTGCAACTACACGTTGCCCATGAAAGAGCTGTGGTATGCGGTGTACATTCTCGACTCGGTGTTTTTGTTCTTCATCTGCCCGTTCACGTTCTTCTACTACGAAGCCGATGAAGATACGTGAGTTTCCTGGATTCACATCTCTTTTTTTATTTTCAAAATTTTAAATTGAGGAGTGTGTTTGATCATGTTGCTGTCTGTGGGAGTAGTTTGATGTGCTATTAGAACAGCATATGTTACCGTTTCTCCTATCTTGAGTTCTCTCCATCTCTTCTTATTAAAAGCACAAAGTGTGGCCTAATATATATACGAAAATTATCATGGATACCCCTGAAGTTTGCAATGTTTGCATATATATATGGATACCCTTGAAGTTTGCAATATTTGCATAGATACCCCTGCTTTTTCACAGCAATTTTTTAAAAATTTCTTTGTGTCATTTCAGGAATTTTTCACATTTTCCCTATGAATTGTTGAACAATTCTGTCTATTTCTTCTTAGACTTTTTCTTGTCTCACATTTCCTTGTTGAGACACAGGGAATTCATGTGCAAATCACTTGACAAAGAGTTTATTATGTTTCAAAAAGATCACAAACACCCTTGGACCAAAAAATTTAGGCGTTTGTTTTGTTGTGCATGCCACTTCTTCCTTGATGCGCACACCTAACAAGAAAGAAGTAGTGCACACACAAAGGGAGAAGGAAATGACATGCATAACAAAACAAATGCCTAAATTCAAGGGTATTATTGAAATTTCTGAAAAAGCAGGGGTATCTATGAAAATATTGCAAACTTTAGGGGTATCCATGAAATTTTCCCATGTATTTATTGCTATTTTGAAGGCTTGTTGAATGCGGATTGACTTTTTTGCTCAGATCACTTAAGGGTGAAATTAGGGTGAAGATTTCTTGAGAACCACTTCATGCTGATTCGAATCATTTTCTTTTCTGCTGTGGTTTGGAAACAGGCCAACTCGCAAGCGGCTGATAAACTCATTCCTATGGGTGCTTGTACTTGCTGTGGTCCTGGGTCTTGTCATTGGCATCTGCTATGGTAAGCTCAACTGTTCCATGCAACGAAGAGGTCACAGTTTGTGGATTTTATAGGATAACTTACAGGAAGGTCTTGTCTTGTATAGTCAACACCATTTTAAGTAAATTGGGAAAGAAATGCAATTTTGGGACTTTTGAACTTTGTGGTTTTTAAAGTGTATTTAGTGAATCTTAAATAAACCCAAAATCCAAAAGTCCCAAAATTGCAGTTTTTCCCAATTCACTTAATATGGTGACTGTCACTATAAGTACAGGAAGGCTTCTCATGAATCATAGAGATAATGCTCTACACAACACTGTTGGAATGTTTTGAAATACTTGACTCTTACAGAAATCTTTCATACTGTTTAGATTAATGACAAGATCATGAATTCATACACTTTTTCTCTTTTGAAGAACTGTCTAATAGACCATATTAGGTAAATTAGGAAAAAGGGAGAGAACATTTTGTACTCCACCTTAATCTGCTCACCGAGACTTCATTACTGTACAAGAAAGCGCACGCTTGTTTTTATGTAAAATGCTAATTTATACAAAATGACAGAAATAGTGAAGGTCTCAGAATGTATCGTTTTTTCCAATTTACCTAACATGCTGTTCTATTGAGCGTCTTCACAGTAAAAGATAAAATTGGAGCAACTCTTCTTTGAGGTGTAATTGTTAAGCTTGTATTAATTCTGAATTGTTTTTTGTGAAAGCTCACAAGAGTAGTCATGGTTGAATGTTCAGCTGTCGTTGGCTATTCGGATTTTACCGTGCGCCGCCTTGAATCTGATTCCATTCCATTTACCACGGATTTCTCATCGTTAACAGCTGCAAAGCCGTGCTTACCAAGCACGATTATTGTTTCCTCCAGCAGTACTCAACTGGTGCGTTGACAACAGTTTTTATTCAGTCAGATTATTATTTTTTCAACTAAATGATGGTAACGGGATATTCGTTAAATTGGGCCAAAACGGTCATTTTGGGACTTCTGAAGGTTTGGGGTGATCACCCAAAGCAAACCCCAAACTGAGCTCCAGCGTTTTTTTGGTACACATGTCAGGAATTTGTGGGGGAAAAAATCTTAATTTTTGAATTTGGTATGAGGTAACTATTTTGGATTGAGGTGGAGTACAAAATGGTATCTTTGTTTTTCCAAAATGTATTGAAGATCCTTGTGTCCTTTGAAAAAGGAGACATGTGTTAAAAACAAGGGACAATTTCATGGATACCCTTGAAGTTTGCAATGTTTTCATAGATACCTCTGCTTTTTCAAAGATTTCACAAATACCCTTGGATCAAAAAATTTAAGCGTTTGTGTTGTTATGCATGTCACTTCCCTTCTTCCTTTGTGCACATGCATAACAAGAAAGAAGTAGTGTGCACACAATGAGAGAAGAAAGTGACATGCATAACAAAACAAACACCTAATTTTTTTGGTCCAAGGGTATATGTGATATTTCTGAAAAAACAGGGTACCTATGAGAATATTGCAAACTTCAGGGGTATTCATGTTATTTTCCCTAAAAACAATAGTAGCAAGCCACGTTTTCCTTATGTGTAGTGCACAAAAGAACTGTAGCATGTGGATTATTTCAATAATTAAAGGTTTACGTAGGGGGTTACATTGAGAATCCATGGAACAAGGCACACGAAGATTGTGTATTTTCTATATAACGTAGAGACAATTGCAATTGAATGCTTGTTTCCACGCTTTTAGCATCTGATTTTGTAAGGAATTATTACAAACTAACACCATATTAGGTACATTGGGAAAAAACAGTACGTTCTAGGACTTTCACCATTTCTGTCTTTATGTATAATTTAGCATATTACAGAAAAGTAAGCATGCATTTTCTTTTACAATAGTGAATTCTCAGTGATTGCCTCCAAGAATTTCAAATTATTACAACTTTGGGCTAATGCAGTATTTGATAATTTGATAAAAATCTCAATTTTGGAACCTCTGAATTTTTCCTTTTCAAAAGTATTTAGGTGATTTAGAGTGGATTTTATGATAGTTTCTTCAAGACCTTAGTGATGAAATATCTTGAAGGAAATATCAAAAAACTCACTTTAAATCACCTAAATATTCTCACAAATGCAAAACTTAACATCTCCAAAATCTATTTAGGAAAAGTGTTTTTCCCAAATTAATGAATATTGTGTTAGCTATAGCTATGCCTACATTTACCAATAGGTAAGATTAAGGTGGAGTACAAATCGGTCCCTCCGTTTTTCCCAATTTACCTAATATGGTGTATAATTCTTAATGATAGGAATGCATACATATATTTTACCTAGGCATGATGTTTGGCTGAACGATTGAATCACGGTTGTAAATATGTAACAGAGCTAAAGCAGGGCTGAATAAAATGGCGTGGGTGTGCATCGGCAGTGTGCATCATACATGGCAGGGGCTGATACAGCAACGAACTGGACCATGAGGATCTCGTTCCCGGCATATGTTATTGCTGTCGTCACCATCATTGGCTCCATTTTCTTCGTCGTAATGGATTTTCCTGTTTCCCCTCTCATTGTTTCAGATCATGGTGTTTTTTAGGGAAAATTTCATGGATACCCTTGAAGTTTGCAATATTTTCAGAAGGTAGGAGCACCCATAACTGTCAAATTAAGGGTTTTGAACATAATGATTATTGATAAACATCTAGTAAAATATAGGATCCTATTATCAAGAGAAAAATGATGAGTTTGCACTTTTGAATGTATTATTTGTACCTTTTGAGAATAAGTTGTGAATTTTTAAAGAGCCAACTACAATTGCACCTAAATCCAACACTAAGGTTTCATGTCATCACATGTTGTACATCCTTGTAATTACATCTATTTGCTTCCACAGACTTTTCAAAATTTTTAAAGGTGATGATTATGGGTAGAATGATGGTTATGGGTGTTGCTACCTTAGATATCCTTGCTTTTTCAAATATTTCACAAATATCCTTGGACCAAAAATTTTAGATGTTTGTTTAGTTTGCTTGTCACTTCCTTCTCCCTTTGTGTGCACACTACTTCTTTCTTGTTATGTGTGCACACACAGGAAAAAGGAAAGTGGCATGCACAACAAATGAAACACCTGAAAATTTTGATGTAAGGGTATTTGAGAAATTTCTGAAAAAACAGGGGTATCTATGAAAATATTGCAAACTTCAAGGGTATTCATAAAATTTTCCCTATTTTTGCACAACCTAAGATTGTACGAAGCTCTCTAATTTTGTGGAAATCATGCAGGTATTTGGTGGAGTTGGCGTTGCATGCTTACCAATGAGCCTGATTAATACGTTTCTTCACCGGCCTAAGACAACAATCACCCTAGCTCAGTACATCAAGGTTGTTACTATTCAATGTTGTCTTCTCAGATAAGATGTCTGATATGTTCAGCACAATGCTAATAGACCACTTTGTGGGTCAGACGAGCATATCCTTGAAAGATACTAGATTGTCTTACAATAGTTAAACTTATTTGACATCTTTCTACCAAGACCTTCGATATTAGTCGTCTATAAATCGACGTCAAGTCGGCCTATCATGTAAAATAAGACGAACTTTTCTGGTTGGTTAATTATGTAGGTAACAAGATCACATCTGTATAGATCAGTGTAAAGATTGAAGCCAAATTAGCTACGTGGTGTGTAGAGTGTGGCTTTTAAACCTGCTATATAGCCATGGGAGCAGTATCAATTTGGATATTATTTTGTCAATTAGGTCATCCTGATTTGGACATTTTTCTGTCAATTTGGACATGTTTTTGTCAAATTTTTGTCAATTTGGATATTTTAGTCAATTCAGATGTGTTGCTGACTTACTGCAGACAGTTTTTCTTGTATATAAAGCATTTAGTTGTGTGCTGTAGGAAGCAACACAACTTGCAAAACGAGGGAAAGAGATAAAGGAGATTGTTGTGGGCTTACAACATGAAGAGAGAGCTAAGACAAAGGGAAGCAAATGGAAGAAGAATTTCTTGAAGATTCAACAGGTTAATGGAAACTCTGTTCAATTTTGGAAATTTGTCCCTCGTACTTGATTGCAAATAAAATTGTCTCATTTCCATTTTAATCCAGGAAAAATTTCATGGATATCCCTGAAGTTTTCCATATTTTCATAGATACCCCTGCTTTTTCAGAAATATTACAAATACTTTTGGACCAAAAAATTTAGGTATTTGTTTTGTTATGCATGTCATTTCTTTCTTCCTTTGTGAGCATGGTACTTCTTTCTTGTTATGCATGTGCACAAAGAAGAAGGGAAGTGGCACACACAAAAAAACAAATGCCTATTTTTTTTTTATCCAAGGGTATTTGTGAAATTTTTGAAAAAGCAGGGGTATCTATAAAAGTATGGCAAAATTCAGGGATATCCATGAAATTCTCCCTTTTTAATCAATGCTCTGTCCCCGAGCCCATAGTCTCCTATCCATAGCATTTTCGAAAGGAGCTCCAAGCACCTCGGATCTATCATTTAATCTAAGGAATGATTTTGTATCATCTAATTCAAGGAAAATGCTTCCATCTACTTTCTTTGACGAAAATCCTTGATTTCAAGAATTTTGAAGAAAGAAGTCCTCACCTTTAATCACTTTAAAAGTCACTTTAGAAGTTCCTTGACAGTAGCTCAGATTAACACTAGTGCTTGTTTTGAGTCATATCAATTGATACTAAATCACATCTTGCCTTTAACACTTTGTCAGCCGAATTTAAAAGATGAGTGCGCTCATAGAAAATCATCAAAATGTTTTGTGCCTTCATTAGCTGTGAGAGACGTGCATCTTTAGAGGTAATTGAGACCCTCTTGGAATTATTCAAATGACAATAGAGAAGACTTTGGTGACCTTCTTACGGAAACACTTAGCAAATCATGCAGGAGCTTGTGTATCTGGAACAAGATGAGCAAGCTCTAGTGGAAGTTTATCCTCAAGGAGAAAAGGTACACCAAATGCCACAAATATGATCAGTTGTAGCAAGTATATTGCATTACTTTCGAGTGTATAAGGGGGTGTTATTTTGTTCGTTGCCTTTTATGCTCTAATTCTTTCAGCTGCCAAAAATGAAGGCGATATAATTAATTCTTTTCTTTGCAGGCTGATTCTGCTTGGGCGCTCACGGTTCTAAGCTATTTGGCATGTCTCTTCTTTGGACTTGTTGGGTAAGCCTAAAATGCACTAATCTATTGAATAGTGGACTAGGTAATCAGATATAACGAGGTTGTACTTTCATATTGTTCAAAAAGAACCTAAATGGTTGGATCTCTTAAAATCATGTTTGACTAAATGTTTAGATACCCTAGGGGTATGTACACACTTGGTGTTAGGAGAGGAGGGGTATTAGCAAAATGAATGCAGTCTAAAATGTGTCCAAATGCATCTAATTTTTCTTTACTAATACCCCTCCTAACACCAAATGTGAACATACCCTAACAGGTCACAATATTATTAAAGTAGAACAAGATTTGAGGGTATGAATCTATCTCTACTGATTTTTCGTTGGGGCACTCTTATAACACTCGTGCATTTGAAATACAGAACGGTGGTGTCCGTTATGTGGTTGGTGCATATAATTTTGTTTATGCTCTGCTCACCACCAGAAGACTCATTCCTAAATGAGATTTTCATCCAACTGGACAAGGCTTGGGGTGAATATCATTATCTTTTCCACTGGTTTATTTCGTCCAGTAATGCATCAAGAGACCTCTAATGACACTAGGATCCTTAGTTTGATAATTTGATTGATAAATAATGTCATACCGAGCATATTCATTCCCTTCGATTGTTTCTGCATTGCAGGGCTTCTTGGTACTGTAGGATTCGGAGTCTTCTGCTTGTACCTTTTGCTGGCTGTGATCTCTGGAGAAATGCACATTGGCCTCAACTTCCTCTTCTTCCGAGTTTATCCCATGAAGTACGTTCTGATCAAATTCTACTCATTTCTATTCTTCCATAGTTACTTAGTGCCTCAACTCGGTAGATATTTTAAACCACAGATCACGTACCTTTCATTGGGCTCTACTGCTATTTCAAAAGAAGTACCAGGTTATACAACACGCTTCAATCTTCTGATATCTAACTGGTCCTCAAACATCTTGAGTTCAAGGGTGAAAGCTTTCACCACGAGGGAGCAGTGTCAATTTGGACATTTTTTTTGTCAATTAGGGCACCTTGATTTGGACACTCTTATGTCAATTTTTGTCAATTTGGACAATTTGGTTAATTTATACGTGTCACTGCGGACGGTTCTTCTTGTAGTGATTTAGTAGTTAACCAACCTAAGTAGGCAAGTATAGTTATTAACAACCAGAGTGCGTTGGTAGTGAACATGGTTTAGGGTTTAGGATGCTAGAACTACTAGAACTTCCTAAGGGAGGCAGCATCTTCGAATGAATATCTCAGCCCGGATTGTGTGCAACACTGTGCTGTGCCTTCAATTAGCATAAACCATTTGTCAAACTCAAACCCATCCGACAAGGCTTGGAGACTGCAAAGCGTCAATATCAAAATCTTAGATGAATTGATCATTCCTGAAATTTGGGATTTCAACTACGATTTCACTTTATTCTTCATGTCTGACCATTCATTCTTCAAGTTTGTGACTTCATTCTTGAAAACTCAGCATGAACTGCCGGTAATTTTTTTCAGGATTCCAAATTTTTCTGAGATATCCGAGCAGCAGGCGGGGCCTCCAATCTAGGGTCTAGGATGTTACGTTGACGATACAAAAAAATTAACTACTGGGATTGCTTCTGATATTGTCCAACAGATGGGGCGGCACAATGATGAATGCTTTCTTGTTTAACGTGGGACTCATAATTGCAAGCAGCATCAGGTATTTACGTAATCACGCTATAAAAACATACTCCCTCTGTCCCTCTAAAAACGTCCAAAGAGCTTCCTTGCAAAGGAATAACTGTGTTTTTAGTCTTTGTGCTAGTGACACATGCATTCTAGAATCAATATACCACCTATCAAATGTATGTAAAATTTCCAATTTTTATGTTGCTATTTAGGCACCCAAATTTCATGCAAAAAGTATCATATTTGTGCGTAGTTTGTGAATGTTGCTAGCTCCTCAATATTTTAATCTTTGTGCTAGTGACATATACAATTTGGAATTAAGACACCATCTATCAAATGAATGCAAAATCTCCAGCTTTGATATTGTTGTTTGGGTACCCAAATTCCATGCAAAAAGTACCATGTTTTTACATGTTGTGAGCTCCTCATTATTGAAGATTTAAAGATTGGTAACTACAATGGTACCATATATGGACAAGGCCAAGCTTGTTAGGAGAGGAATGCTCCCTAATCTCTTAACTTACCCCATGAGATCATTGAACATGACAATCGCTATCGCTTTTTCAGCGTTTGAAATCAGCAAAAGGGAGCTTTTTAGTGGTACAAGAAATATGTCTGACTTGGACGTTTTTAGAGGGACAGAGGGTGTGTAGTGGAAGCATATTGGTTTGCCATTCAAGGACACTTTTCAACGACCTTCATATGTTTCTCATGTGTTTTGCAGCCTGATTCAGTTTTGTGCGAAGGCATTCTCTCTGTATGCGGATGCAACAGCCGTTCAAGAGATTTTTGGTGGTACTGTTGAGTCGTTGCGAGGAATCAAATACCTTTTCAGGTGCGCCTTACACTTCCTTACCAATATCTACTTAGTGGTACATCTCCTAAAGCTCTCTCCTCTTTCTTGTAAGTTCTTGGATTATCCAAGATATTCATTAATCTGGGAAAAAGTCCTTCTCAAAACGGATTTTACGGATACTAAATTTTGCATTTGTGATAATGTTTTAGTGATTTAAAGTGAGTTTTTTGATAATTCTTTCAAGATATTTCATCATTGATGTAAGGTCTGGAAGAAATCATCATAAAATTCAGTCTAAATCATCAAAAAAAACCTCTTAAAAGTGAATACTTTAGAAATCCCAAAATTGGTGTTGTTTTCCAAATTAACAAATATCGCGTTGATAGCATAATCTGCACCAATGATAGTCTCTTTGAGGTTTGCGGATGAAGTAAATCCAAAAAAGAGTTACAAAACCACCCAATTTTTTCAACGAATCTTCTCTTTTCGATCAACTATACTATGATCCAGGTTGATGCTTTTGGCACAAACCGTGTCTAATAATTGGCAAGGGTTGGTTGCTCTTCCCCGTCACTTACACCAAATAGTGCATTTAGGTTGCCTCAACAATTAGGTTGCCTTACCTTAGAAAGTTACCTCATGACCCACCACTTGCCCACTTGGAAGTGTATGCAACTCTTTATATATTATGATTTCACTCGGTCTACAACTTGGATGTTACTAGTTTGTCATTCTACAACTATATAATAGTTGCCAAGCCCTTTCAAAACATTAATTACTGCTGAAAATTACTGTAGCAACAGTAAATATTTAAATAGTGTGAAATGTCAAGAAATTAGTGTGGGGCAACCTAAATGCACTATCTGGTGGAGTTCATGAGCGCTTCTTACACCTTTGAAGTTGTCAATCTAGTAAAATTTGGCATGCATACTTGATTGTGATTGGCTCCACAGTTGTGAAATGAAATTGTCGATCATTCAATTTAACCTGAAGAAAGCTTTGTCATGTTACCATTGACAAGGGTTATGTCAGGAATTGCTTTTCATAGAACTACAATTGATAAAGTCAGTAACACGTGTTTTGAGCAAGAGGATATCTACTAATATAAGTTTTGACAATAATGCATTACACAGATGTATTGGAATAAATGTTGAACTTAAGAAGATCATGTAGATAGCAAAATCTACCTAATAAATAGTACATTTTTCTTGCAATCATGATTAATTCACAATCCAAATTTTGTTTTTGACAATTCCTATGGTTGAACTTACTATAATTGTATGATTGATGCAGATACAACGTCTTCCAAATAGCATTTGTGATTTTTGCGTTCATGACAATAATTTACTACATATTTTTTGTAAGCCACACTACTAAAACTCATTACACTGGGAAGGAAATCATCTTGTGTTTTTTAAGTTAGTTTGAATGTGGACTGTCCACTTTTTTGATAAAACTTTTTAAACTTAACACAAAAACATCACCATAAAAGGGGTCTTTAATATTATTATATCCCATACATTGTGTTCCTTCAACATTTGCCATACCAACACCAAGACTTGCAATAGCTAAAAGACTCTTAGATGATTGCTCTATGGTTTCTAATTGTTCTTTACAATTAGAGGATTACCTATCGTAATTTCCATCAGGAGAGGATTATGTCTTCCACCTAAGTTCTTATGATTAACTTTGCATTGAAATACATTCACTTCATAGTAAGCTATCTTGCAACATCTTAAAAATTAGCCTTAAATTATGTATCATATCATAGTCATGATTGAACAGCTAGAAAAAGATTTTTCAACGCCTATTCATGAAGGTATCCATTTTAAAGTTGCTCCTCTTTTTTCATTGAAACAAAATCGACACCCCATTTCGAATTTATTCTATCCACTAAGTTCCTAAATTATTTTCATAATCTCTCTTTGTGTACAAAAGGGAAACACTCTCTGTTGTGAAACTAACCCCGTGACTGGCCCAAATGCAGGGCTGGAGAAAAGTCAAGGACAAGAAAAAGGAACTGAGATTTGCAACTCTCTAATGACACACATCGATCACTCAAAATAATGGAAAAAGACTTAAAACCAATCAAATCTCTCAGTTTTTTCTGCAAAAATCAGTAAATTCTTGATCCTAAGAAAGAATCAAATCCCGCAAAATTCAAAAAGAATTTATTTTACAAATCCTTAACTCTCAATCGCTTTCCCAACCTCACCTCCTCTTACGCCATGTTGCTATTTCAAGTACAAGGGGTAAGGAGTAAGGACCAACTGAATTGTCAGCCTCAAAAAATCACACAAAAATTCCAAACATGCCACATTTAACTAAATAAGAGTACCGATATGCCTTGCTCATGCTTTGCGCAATATTGCTTTCCTTTGGTTTTCCCTTCCCTCCCTTGAATTTTTGGTGACGTTTCATCCTCTCTTTCACTTCTTTTTCCTCCCCCTCCCCCTCTCTAAATTTCAAATTTTTGTTTACAAACACACACCCAAATGATTGACACTCAATGCTTGACACTTGATGCTTGACATTTGATGCTCTATAATAGAGGATTTCAAATTTATGTTGTTAATATAGAATTTTGAATTTTTTGTAATAAAAATTTATCCCCTAATTGCTCAATTGACCATTTTCTGGTCGCTGCCGGTTTCTTGCGGGTTGCTCAAGATGATTTCTTTTTTTAAATAAATAATTTTTTTTAAATAGATAATCAAATCTACTTTCCAACCCAGCTTGAATCATGTCAATCCAAGTTAAACTCCATCAAGGAGAACTTTTCAAAGACAAACACTTCAATATTTGCTAGTGTTATAAAATTTACTATATTGCAAGAAACTAATGATGTTCTCTCCTTTGAAAAGATTGCGTTTTTGAAGTTTACAATAGAATGTATGTTTTTAACCAATCATACCAAATTTTAAAATCTATGAATAAAATTTGTAATTTTGGTGAATATTAAATGGTAAATGCTTCTAAATTCACAAAATAAAAATCCAAAACTTTTTTAACATTGTTTGACTATATGAATAATTACCAAACATCATGATTCTTGTTTTCTCTTTTGAAGCAAACTTTGTCAAAGTTACATAAGAATTATTTCATAATAAATCTATGTTTTGACCCTTACCCCTTGGGCGTTTAGGGGTTATGATAGAGGTGACCATATAAAGTCTTGTATAAAGTTCAGAAGAAATAATTCAAAAATTTCTTTGGTTTATAAAATAATTGGAGGAACTTACAAAACATGGTTGGGCAAACATGGGGTGTGACTAGGAATCTATGTAAAGTAGTCAAATCAAATAATAAAATTCATAAATTACAAGGGGGTTAGAAGTTCCAACTGTTACCACTATGATCGCATATACATGCATGGACAGCTTATTTTGCAAGAAAGGAGATTTCTAGTTTATTCGAGCTTCCTTTAGCCTCAAAACTTATGCATCTCATGCATATTTAGAGACATGCATGAAATGTTGTTGTTCGCATGCTAGTTAGCACTTTGTCCCCCTTACGGAGGATCTTGTGGTACAATTTACTACAATGTTCTAGTTAAGTGAAGAATCCTCTCAAAAGATTCATTAGTTGTTGTTTAAAAGTATGCTTGGAGTTTAACTTGTTATTAAACGCCACTTCAAAGACTCTCAAGAGAGTTTAATTTGCTCCTAGTTTTGGAGTCTAGGGCCATTGAAAATATTAGTTAGTTGGTGATGAAACCTAGTCCAAATTTCTCTTTACAAGCTTGCAAGTCCAAAATATGTACTCAAGCTTTTCTTTTGCTTCCAACTTACAAAGAGTGCAACTTAGTGGGCTTTGCATGCCGATTTGTTTAAGCCATGCCCTCATTGCAATTATAAACATATTTTGACAAAGCCTAGTTGAGCAAATCAAGGAGTATGACTTTGAAACCCAGCAAAGCAGCCAAATCCATTGATAAAATTCATGAAGTGAACATGTTTTAATAGATGTGTGATGCATTTGAAGTTAAAATTGTGGTGTTTTCTTTTTTGTTTATAACAATGAGGTCAAATTTTTGTTAAGTTTAGCCAAATTTGTGAACCTTGCATGTGTCATTTTGAAACCATTTGAAAGACCATCCTTTCAAAAGCATTAGAGGAAAAATGAGCTCAAGAGAAGGCCCCTATGGGAAGTGGTTGGAGGGGTCAAAAGCATTTAAATGTAATGTCCTTTTTCAAATAAAAAGAGACTAATATCCTATACCCACTTACAAGTACTTCATGAGAGCAATTTTTTTACAATATCATATGCTTTTTGTTTGATGATCGTCCTTGTTTGATTGGGAATTCTAGTCCTAGTTTATTCTTGTGTCCCACTACAGGTCCTTGCATTTGTCATTGTCATGTTATAATATTGTCAAATATTGTTTTCCATCATCATTCCTTTTGCTATGTACCATGGTAAATTTGAGTACTTCACACAAGGTAGAAACCCTTGTGTAGGTACCTTACATATGCTTCTCCTACCTCAATAAATAGAGTGGTTTGTCAAGGTGTAGGGGCCTTCTCTTGAGCTCATTTTTCTCATGAATTGAAATCATGGGTTGGTTGTAGTGAACTTCGTAGAATGATGGAGAGATTAATGCAAAAGATGATGGAAGAATCCAATGGCTAAGAGTATTGTAAACAAAACATCTTCCATGACTAGGAAGATCTATTATTGCTAAAAATAGGTTCATTAAAATGATGTAGTTTTGTATTCAAGATGTCATACACCTTAATTTTGAAGCTTTAGAACTCGAAAGTTGGAGTCTAGCCTTAATAAGGCCATTTGACAACAAAATATACATTTGACATCCTTTTTGAATTTCCAAGTGAAAAACTTCTTTAAAATCCAAAATATGACTCACAAGAATGAGTGAAACAATCCCTAATTATTGTGCTTATCCACAAGTGCATTCAAAAGGGGACCATCAAGAGTTAGAACTTCATGAGTATTTTTTTCTTTCAATGTACCACACAGAATCACTTACTTCTAAAGCCAACACAATAAGACTTTTGAAATGAAATTGTTACCTATTTTTCTATCATTTTTATTGTCACACTTGTTGTTAAGCGTTTTATCCATGCATCACATTCTATGAATCATGGGATGATGAACAAATGCATATTCAATTAAAATTCCTTCCTAGATATCCTATAGAGGAAAACAAGTATCCACTCACACTTAAACTCAAATGTGACAATTTCACAAAAAAAACTATTTTCTCCAAAGTCTCTATTCTAAACCATGAATGGAACGCTAAAATATTCTTTTGTCCAAAATCAATACTTGAAATATTTCAAAACAAAAAATTGTTTATTAATAAGGACAAACCTCCATGCTGATCCAAAAACATAAAACCCGAACACAACAAACAAGTTTGCAATGTCTAAGTTTTCCATTTCTTAAACAATTCTTAAACCAACATGAAAGCTTGCTCTAATTTGATGAAATTGAGGATATCATATTAGTACGAAGAAGAAAAGCACAAAAAACATAAGCAATAAAACGACAAAAATAGGAAACAATAAACAAAAAGGATCTGACTATCTGAGCATGGAATGGGTTAACCCTTAAATGTCTAAAGTGTGCCATTGTGGCTCAATACAATATGAGGTATTTTTCTTGTGTTTGGAATGGATTCACGCCTTTATTACATTTCAAACCAGCAATGAAGTTGAGATTTAGATCAATGCGATCCTAGTGAGCTATTTGAGATTCCAAATGAATTTTTTTTGACAATAGTAAATGCCAACTATACAGCAATGTATCTACTATGCATTGGGGATGTTTAAGGATTAAACATGAGAATGTCCTTGTGTGAGACCCTTATCCAATAGGAAACAAAAATATAGAAAAGAATTAGAGCCAATGTTTGGGGAGAATTGATGGTTAGTGTACTGCCCGCCAATTATAATTGCAAAAAAAATTGTTGAAACTCAAAACTAGATAAAAAGTTGGCCATTTTTTTCCAAAAATCTAATCGTAGAATATTATAGTACACTACAAGAAAAACATGGTTGACTTTACAAAGAATTGACAAAAATTGTGACCTAATCTATAGTACACCATAGATTGAATCACAATTTTTGTCAACTTTTTGTAGATTTGATTGTGGTTTTCTTGTAGTGTACATTTATAAAATTTTCAAGAAATAATTGATTTGTGCTAGTGAAAATTTGGTTGAAATTGGAAAGGGGATTGATATGTCTACCACACCCTTTTAGCTATTCTACCACATCCCTTGATAAAATTTAGGTTTCTACTATCAAAAAGCTGAATTTGAGAATTTGGAATTCAAATTTGGACTTAGAGACCGTGATTTTGTTTAGAATCGTGAAAAGGTTCTAATTGAATAACACCCAATGAAAAAGCTTATTTTTTTAATTAACAAAAATAAAAGTAATACTTTTCTCCCAAGCTAAGCTTTTTCATTGAGTGTTGTTCAATTACAACCTTTCTTTAATGATTCTAGACAAAATCAAGGTCTCTGAGTGCAAATCTACACTTCAAATTCTCAAATTCAACTATTTGATGATAGAAATCTAAACTTTACCTTGGGGTGTGGTAGAATAGCTGAAAGGGTGTGGTAGACCTATCAATCCCCAATCGGAAAATATCGGATTTCAACCGGTGAAGCTAAAATATCTCCCCTAACACTTAATTCTGAGCATGAAATGAGTTAAAGTGCGCAAAGGTCCGTAGCCAGTGAAGTGAAGAAGAGCAGCAGGCTTATCCACACACGCGAGTCCAGCGCCAAGCGCGGGCGATGATGGAAAACTCGACCATGGCAGCAGCGCTCTCGCCTCTCGTTCTTGACTCTCTCGAATCACAGCAACCACAGAAGAATTTTCCATTCTGATTCCCGTCCTCGCTCGTGTGCATGGTAAGCCGATCACACGCCGCACCTCAGATACTCTCCCCGTCAATTTTTAAACTCCGAACAACAACTTTTGCTGCTGTACAAGTCGATGGAGAGTCTATTGTCGGTGGTAAGTTACGATGGTCGCTTTTGGTGTTGCATTGCCGGCGTAGTTTCAAGCTTTTTTTGAATGGTTTGAATTGCGTTGTTGACGAGTAATGCCAAGCGTTTCTTGTTTGCTGAGGGAAAGTGTTAAGGCGGACCTGTAATGGCGATACTTGTTTGAAAAGTGGAAGGAGAACAGGCGATTATTGCAGAACTGTGACCGCGCTATGTGTTTTGTTATTCCACTCTTTGATTAAAAAAAAGCGTAGCAAACCTTCAACTGTTTTGAGTGGTTTGAATTGTGTTGCTGACGAGTAAGGCTAAGCATTTCTTGTTTGCTGAGGTAGAGTGTCAAGGCGGACCTGTAATGTGGTACTGGAAGAAGAATAGGCGATTAATGCAGAACCGTGATTACGCTATATGTTTTTTTAATTTACTCTTTGATAAAAGTAAGCGTGGCAAACCTTTAGCTCTTTTGAGTGGTGTGAATTGCGTTGTTGAAGAGTAATGCCAATCGTTTCTTGTTTGCTGAGGGAGAGCGTTAAGGCGGACCTGTAATGGCGATACTTGTTTGAAAAGTAGAAGAAGAACAGGCGATTAGTGCAGAACAGCGAATCCGCCACATTTTAAAGCATCTATTCTTGGATTTAAAATATGGCAAGCCTTTAACTGTTTTGAGTGGTTTGAATTGCGTTGTTGAGGAGTAATGCCAATCGTTTCTTGTTTGCTGAGGGAGAGTGTTAAGGCGGACCTGTAATGGCGATACTTGTTTGAAAAGTGGAAGAAGAACAGGCGATTATTGCAGAACAGCGAACATGCCACGTTTTTAAGTATCTATTCTTGGATAAAAAGTGTGGCAAGCCTTCAACTGTTTTGAGTGGCTTGAATTGCATTGTTGAGGAGTAATGCCAACTGTTTCTTGTTTGCTGAGGGAGAGTGTTAAGGCGGACCTGTAATGCGGTACGGGAAGAGGAACAGGCGATTAGTGCAGAACTGTGATCACTCTATATGTTTTGTTATTCCACTCTTTGATTAAAAGGAGCACGGCAAACCTTCAATTGTTTTGAGTGGTTTGAATTGCGTTGCTGAGGAGTAATGTCAAGCGTTTGCTGAGGGAGAGTGAGAGCGGACCTGTAATACGGTACTTTTTTGAAAGCGGTGACGAGTAATGCTAAGCATGTCTTGTTTGCTGAGGGAGGGTGTTAAGACGGACCTGTAATGCGGTAATTGTTGAACAGCGGAAGAAGGATAGGCAATTAGTGCAGAATAGCGAATCCGCCACATTTTAAAGCATCTATTCTTGGATTTAAAATATGGCAAGCCTTCAACTGTTTTGAGTGGTTTGAATTGCGTTGTTGACGAGTAATGCTAAGCTTGTCTTGTTTGCTGAGGGAGAGCGTTAAAGCGGACCTGTTTAATGCGATACTTGTTTGAAAAGTGGAAGAAGAACAGGCGATTAGTGCAGAACTGTGATCACGCTATATGTTTTGTTATTCCATTCTTTGATTAAGAAAAAATGTGGCAAGCCTTCGACTGTTTTGAGTGGTTTGAATTGTGTTGTTAAAGAGTAATGCTAAGCGTGTGAGGTAGAGTGTTAAGGCGGACTTGTAATGCCGTAATTCTTGAACAGCAGAAGAGGAACAGGCAATTAGTGTAGAACAGCGAATACGCCACGTTTTTAAGCATCTCTTCTTGGATACAAAACGTGGCAAACCTTCGACTGTTTTGAATGGTTTGAATTGCGTTGTTGACGAGTGATGCCAGTCGTTTCTTGTTTGCTGAGGGAGAGTGTTAAGGCAGACCTGTAATGGCGATACTTGTTTGAAAAGTGGAAGAAGAACAGGCGATTAGTGCAGATCAGTGAACACGCCGCATCTTTACTCTTCCACTCTTTGGTAGAAAGCGTGGCAAATTCTCAAAACAGGCGGAATAGTGCAATTCGTGGTGCTGTGTGCGCGGATACAGTTGTTCTTGGCGGAAACTTGTTTTGAAATGTTGCCAGAGGCGCTATAGAGGATTCATTAAGAAGCAATTCGGTGAAGAAACTTTAGTATATCCCTGGAGGTGATAATTGGCGAATTACAATAATAAATGATCGGCTAATATTGTGCAAGAATGTGACATCTCATCGGGTTTCTTATTGTTTTCCAATCTTTTATTCGCTCTCTAAACCGAAGAGGACGACGTCTTGCATTGACAAAAGCTTGTGAGGAGGATCGATTAGGTTGCTGCTCAATTAAGCCAGCCATGCTGCAACGTGCCGATTTGTCTGCTTGTTAATTTGACATCATGCTATTTGAAATGTTGATGTATCCGTAGGGCTCGAATTTCGCGTCAATTGGATGAAAACAGTCTAAAGATAAGTAGCAAGAGAAAGTCGCACTAGTTGATACAAATTAAAGAGTAGCTAGTCATTATTGAAAGTGTCTGAGTTTTTAGTTTCTTATTTGCAGGCTTTGCGAGCGTCGGTGAGTGCCTCTGCCATTAGGCATGGGCGATTGGAAAGCCTGCCCGCAGTAACCAGAGCGGGTATTTCAGTGCAGAGGCTGCACAATGTTTCTTGCAAGTGCAGAATTGCGCACTCTCTTTCTAGTAGCAAGAGGTGGCCTGCAGTAGCAGCAAGGAGTAGGGGGCCGCAGCGGCGAGACTGTGGGACCATTAGGATGGAGGAGGCCACTACAGTGACGCCGACAACCACCACTTCTGGCGACGCAGGTGTGATCTCCTGCTTATAGTAAGGTAGCCGCACCCATGGGCGTGACGTCCCATGTCAAAGTGATGGTTGTGGGTGATTCCATGATGGTTTTGAGTACCCATCTCACTATTTAAGACCAGCAAGCCTTGTTTTTAGCATCTCTTACACATGGTTCCTACAATTTCAGTGATTTTGGACTTTCAAAAATCTTTGTGAACAAATGCTTGTAGTTGGAACCTTGAAATTGATGCCAATATTTTTAGTTTCCATTTCCTAACTTACAGTATTTTTTTCAAAGTTAGTCAGTTGTTTTACCTACTCCAAAACCCTTATTTCCACGCTTATGGGTGCGCCTACCTTAATGTGAGCTTCTTTGCACTATCATTTGCCTTCTTTGCCCTTTTTGCATTGCATGTTATAAGATTCATTGGAGGAAGAAATAGCCCTTTAACCAACAATTCTCCATGTTCATTGAATATTGTAGCGTAACAATAGGTTCATCCAAGAACAATTCCAAGAAATTAGGTGAAAATTGCTATTTGTGGTGGTCGTCATAAAGTAAGATCATAATATAACAACGATAAAATGTTGATAATATTCAATGTTTATTGTTGAAAATCTCAAAAATATTGCAGCAATGCATTCGTGTATTGTTTGAACAAAAAAAAGGATGGTAATTCAATAATTATTCATTAGCTAATTAATGAGCATTAGTTACGTGCTATGAAGCTAAAGTTTGTAGAGCGTTACTTTGGAATGATGATCTTAAAGAAGATTTAAAGGTAGCTGTGAGCCTTCATAATTTTCTTGGTTATGCATCTTGGACGTTTTTTCACATTAGACCTAGCAATTTTTTTGTTAGGCTACGGCGGTACTATTACAATGTATGATCATTTGAATTCATGAATGATGTTTTCAAATTGATATGTTGTAGAAAGAAACGTTTAGTAGTCTTTGTTGCATGCACAATGGTAGTTTTTCCTACGTCCTTGTATACAGTTATTTTAGGGAATTTGAAAGAATTTGTATTAGGATTATAAGGACCAAGTTATCTCAAATTTCCCCTAATGTTTAACCCATGCAAATGGGGTTTCTTTGGTAAATAATGTAGTTGAGCTAGGTGTAGCTTTCTTGTCTCTACTTGTTCAAGGGTCAAGAGTCTCTCTAGCCATTTACCTTGGAAATTGTTTTAACTTGGTTAATTCATGTTCTACAACTTTACACTTTTTCTCCATTCTATAAGAGAGATTGAAAGTTGTGATATACGGTGCTCAACAGAGTAGAAAATCTCTATTGAGGACATGGTTAGATAAAAATTTGCAAATTTACAAGCTCCAACCCTAATTCTCAGATGGTGAGGTAAATTCTAACTCGTAACTTGTTTTCTAAAAACTATGATTGTGGCTGCCAATCCTTGGGTACGATGCCAATGAAAATTATGTTTTTAATGTACAAACAAAACCGAGCCTTTTCAAAGTATATTCTTAGTACCTAATTTGTGAAATTTAACTACAAGATCTTAAAGAGTGTCAAATCCTCTGCATTAAATTTGAAGTATGCAAAGAGTCCAATACTTTTTATATTTTCTACTTTTGGGTTGGGAGTACAACTAAGAAGGCTAGCATTATGGGATGAAATCCTAGTTCTCCAAACCATTGAGTTTGAGCATCTAAATCTTCCATATTAGCTTCAAAATCCAATGCAATCACTATGAGACATAAGATTTAGTGTAATATTTTGTTGTTAAGCAAGAGGATAATTAAACACCCACTTGACAATCTAAATGAAAGCACTACTCTTTGATTATTGGATGCCAAAGGAGAAAAACTTGAGGTTTGTTTGCAACGTAGTGTTCTAAAGAGAAATTTCTCTTAACATCAGTAAGATTCTCATGACATTCTTAACCATTGCAAGCAAGGTTTCATGTGTAATTTATGCATAGAAAATGTTCTTACGATTGTCAAGCTAAAAAAAGCTATCATTTGGAGTACATACCAATGTAAAGCATCACTTCCATTTTGTTTAACTTGAAACTGCACATTGTGTGCCTCGAGTTTACTTTTGGCTTGATTTTTAAAAGTTTTGCAGTGGGCACCTTTCCATGTTGGTTTGTAATGTTATGCTATTGCTTTGTTTGAGCTTTTGTTGAACTTCGGTATTTTGATTCAATATTACAGGTCCTCTTGGCGATGAGGACGATAACGAGGCACCCATACTTTTGGGCCCTGCGGACGTGTCCCAACACGTGGCTGTTTTGAAAAGAGCTGCCAAGACGAAGAAAGTGCCAGCCACGGAGGTGTTTGCTGCCCTTCGAGCCATAGAGAAGGCCAAAGTGGATCCTTCCAACTTCCTCCAAGCTCTAGGTGGGACCCAGTCGCCTGGGCGAACGTGGATGCTCATCTTCAGTTCTAGCCAGGACTTGGTAATGTTGATTACTACAAACACCAATCACAACTCTTTTTTCTTTTCCTTTTTTTCTTCTTTTCAAGTGTAGGAAGACATAATGTTAATGGAGCTCATTTTTGCAGAGTCAGCAATCAAGCATTGAATCCTATAGGTAATTATCATGTTTGTTTAAAAATACTTCAGAACATGGAAAATGAGTTTCTTGGCAAAAAAAAATTCAAATAGTAAAAATTACAAAGAAAAACAAAATATTTCAAGGAAATTTTGAAGTTGTGAACTCAGTAAAATAGTAATATTTGTTTATCTTGGATTTGGTTTGCCTTTGGTATGGAGAACATGGTTATATGCATGATTGTCTCATAATGGTGTCCCTCTTTTTTTTCTATATAAATCAAAAATTGCACAAGATGTAACTATAGAGGTTATTACTTGTAGTGTGAAAGTATTACCTTGTTATGAGAGTATTATCTCATGCCACTCCTGTGGATTGGCATGCTGTTTCTCAAAACAAGGTTCTTCTTCCATGTCACCTAATCCATAATATAATTTGGTCCAGATTGCTAGTGGGTTCATGTGCACAACCTAATTGCTGTACAAATGGTACTTGCTCATTGGATTAGAAAGTGTTAAATTGTTCTTTTAGCCCCTTGATTGAGCATGAGTAAAACGACCCAAGAGGTTATGGAACCAGAGCCTCGCCAAACTCCCATGTCTCAGTATGTTGTTTCTCATTGCAAGTTTCTACTACGACATTGCCTTAGTCCATTGTGTTCTAGCCTAGACTTATCCCTGTAAGTGCAAAAAGTGGTGATCTTCAAGCATGAATGTGGAGCACTGCTATTAACAAAGGCCAAGGCTTTTGTTATCTCATTAGAGGAAAAAAATTCGAGTTTCATTTTGTTCCTAAAGTTCTCACGGAATTTTGCAATAATGAGTTCATAGAGAGGTTCAAGAGTCTTGAGGTCAGATAACTAAAGAATCTCGTCTTATGTCTTCCCTGTGTAGGTGAGAGAAGCTCTCAATGGAGGTCCCGGCGGCGGCCAGTATCTACCTGTGTCTGCAATTCAAAACTTCGATGCAGAGGTAAGTTTGAGGATAGATTACAGAGCGACTTTCAACAAAAAATTTAATACTTTTGTAATGCTAGAAGGAATTCAATAAATTAGAGTAACTTTTTTAATAATAAAAATTGGTAATGGAACTATACTACTACAATGTAACGTATAAGACAGATGAAATCTATGGCTTGAATTGGAATAAATGTATCCTGTTACATTAAAACCGTACTCTAATTTGTATTAAAGCCGTGTCGTAAGATCTTCAAATTTGCAGCAACGCTGAAGAAAGAGCCTTTCAGGTTCTCCTGATCTAACGTGATATTAGAGCTGGACGCTTCTGCTTCCGATCCGTTGAAAGCAGATCTCAACTTTGCTTTCCCATCACCTCAGATCTCTAAAGAAAACGGAAACCACTTCTAATCAGTGTTCACAAATGCGGCTAATTTAGCATTTTTTTGATATTGCAGTAAAAAATCAGAACATCTGACTGCTTTGAGTTTGTTGAGATCACTGTTACTAAGTATGCTCAGAATTCAAAACCAAACAGTATGATATTCACAACCTTTTGAAACTTTCAAAAAGATTGAAAGCAATTTCTATCAGAATTGACTTGTTTATGAAGTGCAGTGATGCTTGGATAAGGTCAATCTTTGTAAGAGAAACGACTGAATAGTGTCAAGGTCCCCTTCTCTTTTTTGTATTCTAGGCCAGTTAACCCTTGAACGTCCATAGGGCATAGTAGATAGGCTGTCGTATAATCAGCATTAATTTTCATCAAAAAGTTTGAATTTGGGATCTCAAATAGCTCACTAGGATTGCATTGATCTATATTTCAACTTCTTTGTTGATCTCAAATGTAATAAAGGTGTGGATCCTTTCCAAATACAAGAAAAATACCTCGTATTGTACTGGTAGCAACGACACGCTCAAACGTTTAAGGGTTAAATGGAGTGTTTGTTTACAGTCAAGCTTGTACATGGACAACGTTTTTTTCTTGCCTGAGGCGACGACCATATCCAAGCATCGCATCACTTGTAGTCAGAAAAGCCAAAAGCTCTGAGAGATTTGAGTTTTATTCCTTTTTGAACTAGGCTGTTCTCTATTGAAAGTTGCGAATGTAATGTAGAAAATTTTGTGTCGTGGAAGAAGTTTTGCTAAACTTGTGAAACGTGGGGGGCTTGTTTGTCACAGGCCTTGAAGATCGAGAACGGAGTGTACTTGGGTCCACTGGGAGCGTTTGCGTTCGAGGGGCGATTCTCGTGGAAGAAGCGAATCCTGGCCTTCATCTTCGACAAGATCAAGATCAAGGTCGGCATCCTGCCCGCTTTCACCATCAACATCGGCAAGAAGGCCGACGACGGCCGCGTCCCCGGCAACTCCGACCCCTTCTTCATCTTCTTCTACGCCGACGATGAGATCGTCGTCGCCAAGGGACGCGGTGGCGGAGTCGCCTTCTGGTGTCGCTGCAAGCGCGTCAATTCTTCTGACAAGTTCTGACACCCCAAAATAAACCACAGCAAAGAAAAGAGAGAGAGTCTGGAAAAATGGTAAAAAATATTGATCTTTGTGTTACTCTCTACTTGTAGAACATCAATATTGTATAGTCTGTTGCTTCCTCTCTCCTGGTCCTGTGTTGGAAGCCTAGTCCTTTCGAAACAGGCTCTGTAGGTAGGTTTTAGAGAGAAGTTGATAAAATCAGTCGACAAGTTGAAGATTTAGGTTTCGATGAGCTTTCTATTTCTTCATATTTCTTCATATGAACACGTCTTGCACGTGTCTCTCTTTTCATGTGACTTTTCATCCTCCCTTTCCTTACCCTTTCCTCCTCAAATTTTTATCCTCCTTGGGTGCCTTTCCCTCTCCCTTTGGGTATCTCTTCCTCTCCCTTCCACCCTCTGTAATTGAACTTGTGATGTTATTAGAAAATTATATCATCAGTCACTATATCATAAGACCAACCCGCTCTTTATAATATTGATGAATGTTAAGTTTGCCATCTGCTAAGAGCTAAACTGATCAGAATGTGCGTAGTGTTTCAACAAGCATCATGGATTCTTTGGGAGTTGCGTGATGGATAGTGTGGAAGCACTTTTGCAAAGCAGCCAAGGTAACTGGACACTCTAAGGCTTGCTCACCTAATTGCTGAACATCTAAATGTTTTTTGTTCCTTTTATTCTAGGACTATAATGTTATAGCACTTTGCATGATATAACGGTTGATCTCACAAGTATATTTTGTAGCTTCACTGTAACCATAGCTTAGATTGCGTTAGAGATTAGGTTGTGGTTTTTAAGTAGCAATGACCACTATGCAACAAGTGCCTAACCACTTCTTCACTTCATTGTAGACGTGTTGATGCAAGTGGCTTTCTCCACTTTAGTCCAAAACCATCAAAAACTGATCATTTACCATGATGGAACATGCAAATACAATAAGTGCATCTACGTCAATTCATTTATCATGAACAAAAATATTACAATTCGAAATAGTATGTTGGTATTGAGAGTGGTATTTGTAAGGATCTTTGAAATTAATATAGGTGTGCCTTTTTACTAGACTGTGCTAACACCACTCCCAACGCCAATAGAAAACATACAAGATGTTTAGGGCAGTTTACACGAAGGTAACCCTCTGTAATCCCGACCATGTGTTGAATCCTGTGCAAATCTACACCCACAGTAGATTTTAGAATTGAAATCTACTGCAAGTGTAGATTTGTATGGGATTAGACACATGGTCGGGATTAGAGCGGGTTACCTTATGTCTCAAGTCAATGTAAGGTATGTACACCTATAAGCACCATTGTCTTCATAACCGTCACCTTTAAAATCTTCAAAAATCTATGGAAGTAAATAGATGTAATGACAAGGATGTACAACATATGGACATGAAATCTTAAGAGTGGTTATGGGTGCATTGGCAATTTGCTCTTTAAAAACTCACAACTCATTCTCATAGTATTCAAATAATACATTCAAATGTGCAAACTCATTATTTTTCTATTCCTAATATGATCCTATAATTTGCTAGCTCTTTATTGATACTCATCATGTTCAAAACCCTTAGTTTGACGCTTATGGGCGTACATACGTGAGTCAAAAGTTGGGACCTAATACTTCACATTATGTCCCATATCCTATGTCCCAAATCCATGTCCCAATTGTTTACATGCGAGTACTTTTTGAAGTTTTTGGCACCAAAGAAGGTGAGACTTCACTTCACCCCTAAATGCAGAGCAAGACATTTTTTGTCCTCTAGCATGAAAAAAAGATTCTACATGATGAGCAAAAATTATTTTCATTTGATTTTTTTAAGAAGTGATCATAAACACATGGTCCATTGTGGAAGGCAAAGAACAACCTCACCAAATGCACTTATATTTTTTGGTAACTCAAACTATGGAAATATTCAAAGTTACAATGTTAGGTCCCAAGTTGCCATTATTGCAATTTTCATGAGGTCAACATACATTATTGACTTTTGCAACTTTTCGAAACAATACTACTCATGCCCACTTATCAAAACATTGTAGAAGCTATTGGCAAGACAAGCAACTGTCACCCGCCTAACACTTAAGGATTAAAGTTTAGGTTTAGGTTAATCCTTCCCCTAGACCCAACCTTCAGCCCAAATCCTACGAACATTTTTGCATAAAATATTAGTGATTTTTTTTTGCCAACCTTCAGCCAAAATCCTACAAACATTTTTGCATAAAATATTAGTGACTTTTTTCGACACTCCTTTTTGCACTTGATAACTCAAGTGAGTTGGAAGGTGGGACTTGCAGAGATAGGACATGGGCCGTAGTGTGAACCACTCCTTAGAGCTTGCAAAGTAGGAAAAGCAATTTCAGAATTGCATAACCTAACTCCATAACTCTACAAGGCAGAATTGCATACCATAACTCCATAACTCAATAAGGCCAACAAACTTGCAAATCTCACAGCAGGAATCATGAGATCTGTCACGTCTATTACATCAGAAACCACACGCCATCATCAAAAAATATTAAACATTCCACAGAAACTAACCTTCGGATTCTAAATACGAATGTAACATCAAACATCCTCATCTAGAAACCAGGAAACCAGAAAGATCGAAAGAAAGTAACAGCTCATAAAACGATAAAAATAAAACAATAAGCTGTGGAAATCTCAGCATAAATCAAATGATACCAAAAAAGGAAATGACAAAAAAGAGAGACAACCAGTTCTCCACATTCTCAATTGTCCACACAACCTCGGGTCTTGACAAGCCCACAATACAGATGTTTCATGTATACCAGACGACCGAAGTCTTGACTAAGTACTTGCACCCCTTTCAAATTACGACATTGTCCCTAATTAACATCTGCCCTGCCCCAAAAACATTTCTCAGCTTGATGACCGTGATTTTACCCGAAATTAAAACCCTTGAATCCAAAGAGCTCCGTTTTAAGTACACAAACCATCCATCCATCCAACCAACCAACCAAAAAAAGCAGAAAAAAAAGCATGAAAAGTCATCCTTCACATGTTCTTTGTTGGTATGGATCTGAAGGCACGGAAGCTGCTGTAGCTTCTGAAGTAGACACGTGGAGTAATGTCGTTGCAAACCCACATATGAAAGTAGGTAAATCAGCCTCAAAATAATGTCTCCGCATTAGGAAAACTAAGCTCAGATAATTATCGGCTCCCTCTCCATAGACGAGTTGTCTGTTTGCGTTCTGCCATTTTCCTGCAAGGGAAGAACAATATACTTGCCAGTGTAAGAAGGTGAAGCTGGGCTAGTTTGCACTATAGACTCAGAGGAGGACAACTAGCATATAGTGCATGACACTTATAACCAACAACTATTGGCCAAACAAGAAATACTAAAGCACAACACATATACCCATTAGCTCAAAAGTAATTCCACCACTAAGCGGGATAAACCCTAAGCTTCGTCTTGGTGGACTCATATTTTTGAGAACTTTTTTTTTTACAAAACCTTAGGCTAGCCACTTGAATTGGGAGTTGTTGGTTATAAGTGTCATGCACCGTATTACTGAAGGAAAGTCCTAGCAAACCTGACATTCTTCCTCCAGGCCCAAGCCATGAAAAACCTTTGATCTAAAGGGGGGGGTTCACACTTTGTTCCACATCCCAACTCTGCAAGTCCTAAAGAACCTTTGATCTAAACTAATTCAATGGAAGATCCTAACTTTGTTGAGGTATAAAGCGCAAAATAAATTCTAAAAAGCCTTGAGTGGGACTCGGCTCTGAGGCTGAGGTTAGGTCTACTGCACCCAGCTTTTGAGCTAAGTCCCACCTACTTTGGGCCACAAAGCTTCCAAAAAGTGCTGCCATAACGGCATTTGTAAATAAAACAAAATTAACTCAAGAATTGAGGTATACTATGACATTCCAGGTCCTGATTTCTGATCTTGACCATTTAGATTCTGACGTTTCAGTGAAACATGGGATGTGGAACGTAGTGTGAACAGCCCCTTAGCTTCAGGGTGCACTCGAAGACCCTCATAAATCTCAAATCCGCAAATAGAGTTCATGTAAAGGCCAGAACCGCAGCTAGGCTGCTTAGCCATCTCACTTCAGATCCAATCAAAAAAATTACAACAAGGAAATCATCTAGGGATTGATCTCATTGATTTTTGGTTATAATAAACATACTAGGGTGGTCCTTTAGAAATGACTTAATCATCTTCCATGCTCGTTAGAGTGGCGGGTCCTGTACATTACTACTATAGAATAAAGCAAATCGCTGCATCTCTAAATTGTGTTGTTCTTATTGACCATCATGTGACAACATGTGTTGATCGCTTTCGTACCTCTGTAGTTCCTTAGTTCTTTCTCTGAACTCCGTGGGGACGTCCAAGCCCTCGTATGAAGATAACACGGGCCGAATGTCTGACGGCCTCTGCCGAGCCACGACTGCCACATCCACAAGACACATAAATTATTTAATAGTCTTGGTAGGATAAAGTTACAAACGAGAACCTACCTGTAGATAACACGCTGAGAAAATATGAAATAAACAAAAAATAAATAAACTCAAGATAAAGAGAGAATCAGAAGACTTTGCAAAAGTTGGTCTGTAACGTGTATTTTGATCAAATCGAAGTATTCCTTGAGATATAGAGTCTATTGCAGAACCGTTGCACAGAACCCATGGGTTATGTCAAATAGGTTCAATGGAGGACATACTGAAACTTTAACCGTAACAGATCCCTGTGGGTCTGGTGTTCATTTTGGCAAGGAAGTACGCCAAACTGAAAGTCCGACACTACCAATGATACCAACTTGATCTATATTCACGTTCTGATATCAGCTTGATATTAGGGGTTGAAAGATGGCTTACATTCAAGAAAAGGAAGCAGGTCTAGAAGCACTGTATCATCAGCTTCTAGTTTCCATGGCTTCACAGAAAGAGCATTCTCGGGTTGCAAAGTGGAGTCCTTGGCATGCCCGCTGAGGTAGATCACATGCGAGGGATCCCTGTTGAGCTTCTCCAGATCCTGCATGAGAGTATGCAAAATCAAGTTAATGCACGTAATCTTGTGAAATTCTCAGCATGTCCATCTCAACAAAATTCACCGGTTTTTAACACCAAAGTGCCAAAAAGGCCAACAGGGGTCACTATTCGTGTCCAAAGGAGTTGAAATAAATCATTTCAGAAGTATCAAGTAAGGTCACAAAATGATGTTAAAGAGAAAAAAGATACACACTTCAGATAGAAAATAACATCTTTTAGAAATGATCATAACCATCTATTGGCTACCGAAGTGGAAGATCGATTTTAGAATGGACAGTTCCTTGGTTGCTCCCAAATAATGAGACCGAGATGTTGAGAGGGAAATTTACCCGGAGATGTTTTCCGTTGACGTATTGTGTAGCGTCCCGAGATAATCTATACCTTATGCACCCCTTTTGATCCAGCCTTTCCAGAACTGGTTCAACGTACTGTTACCCAAAAACAAAAAAGACATATAAGTGACAGAAACATGGAGTATCTAAAAAAGAAAGAATGAAAGTAGGTTGAAGCGCCTAACATGAACAAGAGATAAACACTAGAACATTGCTTTATAAAAGATTGAGGTACGTAAATATTTAAGAACTGAAAATATATAAAATGACATTTAACAGAACACCCTACTTCCTAAGTCCAAATTGATTGTCGAAGAAGAAGCGATTCGTGCCCATCAGGCTAAAGCCATAGCATAAGTTAACCCCTAAGAATATGTTGTAAGAGAGAGAGGATGGATTTGGAGCTATGAAGACGAAATAAATTAGGATTTGTAAAGAATTTAGACAAAATATTTTCATTTTTTCAGGTTTTTCATTTCCTACAATTGCGATATGAATTGATTCACAACCCTGTATAAAATCCTTAAGCATCTAGTGGTTAGACAAGTGATACTGCTGAATAATACACAGAAAGCAACTTTTCCATGACATTTAATTCTATAAGATTTGGAAAACACGCTAACGGCAGCAAACTTGCAAATATGTTTGTAACCCGGATACTGGACACTGGCACTCTTAGGGGTTAAGATAACAAAGTGGTGCACTTACAAAGCTGAGCTGGTCTGAGTAGATGACTAGCTCGTAATGCTGAGCAAGCTGCTCCAAGAAGGCTTCTACTCCAGGCCGTTTGAAAGTCCGCCATCCTCTATCCCTCTGTGAACCATAATGTAACACAAAATCAAGAGAAAGAAACTATTTACGTCTTTAGAAGTCCACACCACAGATGTCAAGAAGCTAAGTCTTCTTCACCCACAAACTCAACGTTCTCTATGAGTAATGCTATATACAACGATACAACTAAAAAGAATCAGCTCTCCTACATTCATTTCAAAAAATTACTCTTCAAAAGGTTTCCCTTTTCTAGATTTACAGAGTTATTGATTCAATTCCTAAAAAGTCGACTCTTATCTAGTAAGACTTCAGATCAAATATTAGAACACTGCCAATTACACAAACATCAAACCAAGACTAGGTCAACACCTACTGCATTACAATAACATTCACTTAACCTTAACTCATCATGAAAACTATATGAACCTTGTAGTTATTGCCTCAGACTTCAGAGAGTTGCTACTCCAGTGAGGGAATCTTTTGTGACATAGGTCAGTGGAGATATAGAAATGTGAGGTGCCAATTCAAAGAAGATATAAAGAAGGCTTACCTTCCAGTCAGAATACACCAAGGTTTCATTCAGGTCCAAGACAAGGGTGAAAGTGCCTTTCTCCTGTGGCAGTAGATCCGGCAACAATTTACTCGAAGATGGAGCTGCAATGCCCTGCACCGAAGTCCAGATACGCTTGGTAAAGAACAAGTTATATGGACTAGGCCATAGAGTTCCACAAGCTAACAATACATTCCAACTACCCACCACATCACATAGGATGTTTCCGATAGGCGGCTAATTGCAAGTGTTTTCACCTCGAATAGAAACGAAGAGTTTTCAATGAATATTTCCATGAAATCCTCAGTAAAATCCTCACTATTATTGAAAAGCTCAATGATTCAAAAACAAAATTGTACAACCTTCGAAGGTCACTATACTTATGACTACAAACCACAATTCTACAAGACAAACGATAGGCCCAAGACGTGCAACTGTTGCTTTAAACACATACTCATTTTCAGTGGAGACCAGAACTTTCTACATTTCAAACCATGGCTTAGTCTCTCCCCTTGGAGAAGAGACGATATTATACTATTTAATAAGAACTTTTGTCAAGATAAAGTTCAACTCACGCGAATTTGGTCTTCTAGATTCTTTCGCGTCTCAATGTAAAAGTCCCCCACACTTACAACACCTGCGCTTCCGCAAATGAGCAACAATTCACCACGCTCAGATCGTCAGAAACCAACAAAATCTCATTCACTCAGCCTACAACATATCATGAACAGGTCATCTTTTGTACTATGATTTTCGAGAATTCACAACCTAGATAATTAGAAACACACCTTCAAGAGACGAAGTATAAACAATCGTTCGTATCTTCTGCAACCAAAGAACACACACACACACACAAAAACAGCATGAGTATTATTTCCTAGCCTATTAGATCAAACACACCCTTGTGTTTCCAGTGACATGCCAGAAGAACCATACACTGACCAACCGCACAATCAAATAAAGCATATACTTTAAAGTACCCTTTGAGCTACTCGTAATTGAAGGCTTAAAAAGCTCCAAAACGATTAAATTTAAGTATGTTAAGATCTGTAACCATCAACTTCCAAAAATAGGGCAAATGGCTTTTCTCCTCCAGTGGCACTTAGGAATCATATCAACAAGTTTCTGTATGAAAGGAGACACACTGAATTGGAAACTATAGGCAATATCACAAGGTGGAATAATAACACGACTTACTTCCAAGATGTTCGCCTCGTCAGAAGCATGGATGTTTTTGGAAGACTTTAAGCCAGCAAGTTTTTGCTCCACAGTATCAACATCGTATGCTGCACAGTATACAAGTTGAAAAGAAAATTAAAATAAAATGAATCAGTTCCATGAGCTGGAGCATAGCAAGAGAATGAACAATGCAACTCACCTCTACACTGCAGAACAGCGTCCATAAACAATGAAAAGTCAAAAACCTAGTCGGAGAAACTGGTTATGCATAGTTTGAAAACGTACTATATAGCTCATTACAAGAGAATTTTCACTAATTTCCCCTTGCATGATTTGACTCAGAAATGAGAAAAAAAGCAAAATAAACAAGCACTTGGTACTTTGGCAACAAAATCACTCGAACCATTCGCATGAGTATCAAGCACCAAGTCTCAGAATGTTTAATGCAACCATTGATTACCAGAACCTGTTTCATCCGCTATTAAATCAAATCAATCATCCCATTCCAACGCAGCTACAGAATCAACTCACATCCATTGACGACGTACAGAAACCCTAATCAAGCCACTCAAGTCCTACACAACGAACTCCGACCTAACTCAACCCTAACCCTAAATCTCCATTTCCCCATGCAACCTTCAAGAGAACATCAAATTCACTAACACAAAAGCCACATGATCCGTAACAACTTGAGCACGATTCCCATTCCACACCCTTCCTGATACCCTCTCCTTACCAATCCAACCCTAAAACCCTCACAAAGATTCCTCAAAACTCCAAATTCCTCAAGAAATATCCAAATCCCGTCCAGCACCTCACAAAAATCCAAACCAAAGTTCCACTTACCTCAGATTCATCACACCACAAAAAAATCAAAAAAACAAAGCAAATTTACAAAGATAAAAAAGTTCAAAAAAGTACAAAAAGGCTCAAAATATTACTCCCTCTGTCACAAAATATGTTGACCTTTATTTAGTGTCCCAAAATGATAGGAAGAACGGAGCTAGCGACACTTGCACATAGTCCAAAAAGCATGGACATAACCGATCCCATGTCATCAAGTGAGCATGGACATAACCGATCCCATGTCATCAAGTGAGTGGCCACCGGTGCTCTTCGAAAATGCCTCAAAAATTCAATTTTCAAGCACTTTGAAACCTTACTTTGAAAACTAATTTGAAACTCAAAATTTCAGAACAATATAATAGGAGAACATCAAACTCTATTTACAGATCATTTTTTTTTGAAAAGTAGTTCTTTTCGAGCTTAATCTATAACATTTTGAAGATCATTTTGGGACGGAGGGAGTACTAGAAACAAGATTCGTCGTCTTCGCAGAGAAGTGAGTAAAACGGGAAAAAAAAGGAGCAAACCCTACCGTAAGTGACATACGTGGTTCCGCCCACGGCAGCCGTGGTGCCCAGCAACAAGCCCGACTTGAACAGCCTCCAAAACCAACTCGACCTCGGCTTCACCGTCTCCGAAGCAACGGCGGCACCCGCCGCTGCTGCTTCAGACGCCGCCGAGGTTGTGGCCTCGGGCGACGTCGATGCCACGGTGCTGAGTAGCCGCGACAGCAGCCACGGCTGCTGCCGATGCGGCAATCGCCACCGCAGCATCGTGGCCTTGTTCATCGCATTCGATCGACCGCTTCACCGCGGCTGCTCCGATTGCTCCGACTGCGACGATTGCTCCGCGATTGCTCCGATTGCTCCGATTGCTGCGATTGCTGCGCTTGCGACGATTGCTCCGATTGCGACAAATGTGACGATTGCTGCGCTTGCGACGAATGCTCCGATTGCGGCGATTGCTCCGACTGCGGCGATTGCGACGATTGTGACTTTGCAGAACAGCGCCGGAGCTGCGGTGATGAGGATGCTTTGGATTTTGCTGCGGGAGGGGTTATTAGGGTTTGTGGAGATCGTTACGGGGAAACCATTGACGACGATCGTCGTCACGGCCACTGCCGTGACTGTTGGTGATGGTCGTGGGGGAGCGTGGAGCTTAATTCACGCTTCGAGGTCGACGCCGAAAGGCTTATTAGTGTAACATGCTTTTTACTTTTTAAGAAAATTTCATGGATACCCTGAAGTTGGCCATAATTTCATAGATACCCTTGCTCAGCGTTTTTGTTTTAATTTTCATTGGTAGAGCGACACGCACCCCACCACGCGAGCAGGGAAGGAAAATTGGATAGAATCATCGGCGTCTGCTTGTTCATCCATAAAATCTACTAGTTTTAGTTACTTTCATCCAAGATTTGGCGAATTTGCTGAAATTTAGGGAGGGTTTTAGCAAATTCATTCATTTTTCAGAGATTTTTTTTAGTGGTAAAATTGCCAAGCCGGTTTCAAGGTAAGATTTAGGCGACTATTTGCCAAGAAAATTTACGCTGTCCTTGCTTTTTCAGAAATATCTCAAATAAGGTATGTACACCCATAAGCGTCAAACTAAGGGTTTTGAACATGATGAGTATCAACAAGCAGCTAGCAAATTATAGGATTCTATTAGGAACAGAAAAATAATAAGTTTGTACTTTTGAATGTATTATTTGGATACTGTGAGAATAAGTTGTGAATTTTTAAAGAACAAACTGCCATTGCACCCATAACCACTTTCAAGATTTCATGTTCACATGTTGTACATCATTGTCATTACATCTATTCACTTCCACAGATTTTCTAAGATTTCAGAGGTGACAATTATGGGGACAATGGTGCTTATGGGTGTACATACCTTACCTTTGGATCAAAAAAATTAAGCGTTTGTTTTGTTGTGCATGTCATTTTCCTTCTTCTGTTGTGTGCATGCATAGCAAGAAGTTAAATAATGTGTGCACAAAGAAAGAAAGAAAGTGACATGCACAACAAAATAAACGCCTTAAATGTTTGGTCCAAGGGTTTTTGGGGAATTTCTGAAAAAATAAAGATATCTATGAAAACATGGCAAACTTTGGGGGGTATCCATGAAGTTTTCCCTTATTTTTTTCAAAAAAGAAAGCTCAATCTTTTCTTGTTTGTGAACTTAAAAAAAAGTAAGTAGGGTAAAGTTTGTCACATAAGGGGGGGAATCAAGGTCCGGGAAGTATTTGAGATTTTTTGGTTGATCTCCTTCAATTTGCATATTGAACCAATATATCAAGGAACTACTTCAATTATTTTCTCTGTTTAATACTGTAAATAAATAAAAATTAGATTATTAATCGGATTTGCAGTTGATGTATATGAATTGCTTATGGTTTTTTTCTCATTTCAACTATCGGCTAGCCTTGAACTAGCGGTTGGTTCTTCTTGGACCTTGGAAGAAATGATATTTTGTGAGCGGGGATCCATGAGCTATGAGCACTGAGCCTAGATTTTATGTCATAATATTCAATTTCACTTATAATTGTATACATAGGGTCCTATAATTGTGTATTTCAAACTTTTATCTTTTGAAAAACTTGCAATTTTTTTCTTAATTTTTCCATTTATTTTGAGCTCAAATTGGTTCCTGCTCACCAAATTGCTACTCACCACTCACAGACTCACCATTTTAGGCTTGCAAAATAGCATTGTCCACATATAGGGATTTTTGATGTTGAATTTAGAAGCTGGCTTGTTTGTTTTGTAGCTACTTGTGCTATGTAGTACAAGTGTTTGACCAATAAAATATCTCCTATTGTGCAAAAGCATGAAACAAAGCTATTATTTATTAACGCATATTACTAAGATGCAAAATAGCATTAGGCCACAGAGACTTTACAACCATATGAGTTATTCATAGCACATCTCATTAAGTTGAAACTCTTTGTAACTATAAGTAAGAAAGATTTTGGATAAAAATCACAAAACACATTGGAGCTATTATTTGCTAGAAACACATTATTGAAAGTTGACAACTATATGATATTTTTGGTCAAAATTTTATTGATTTATCCCCTAAACGACTGAGCCATTTTTTAAGTGAAAATCACTCAAAATTGCCACTTTTGGGGGGTTAGTAAGAAGGTAATTTTTTTGAAAATTTGGGAAATCCAATTGTAGGATCTTGCCCTAGACTAGATTAGGTACTTGTGGAAAACAAATGAGGTCATTCTAGATGGACGTGAGTGAGATATTTACATCTAAAGTGAAAAGAAAAGTTTTTTTTCATGTTGCCCCAAAATTTCAGAAGCCTTTGACCATTCTTACATGAAAATAATTGCTCTACGCAACTTTGCGCTTTATTTTTCCCATGTAGGAGATCAAGTTAGCTATGTGTGGGAGAATTTTCAAATCAACTGGAACTACACAACACGTGGGAAAAATTAGTAAGTAAAAAGAAGTAGAGAATGAGTCAAATCACTAAATTGTTAAGAATTTAATTATTAAAATGAAAAAATGAAAATCCCAATGGTCAAAATGTTGTGGTAAACAATCTACTTCTTTTTGTTTAATTTTTTCCTAAATAATGAAAATTGAGTAAAATAAAGGACTTCAAAGTTTATTTTAGAGTAAAGAATCCATAACTTCTTGCAAACAAAAACTCCTCATAACTTTGATCTCATTGATTGAAATTGAATGATTCAAAGCTTCTCACCTATAAAAAAAATCTAAAGAACCAATTTCAATTTTTAATTTTTAAAAATTTTAACTTTAAAAAAATTTAATTTTTAAAGAAGTTTTTGGGCTGCCTAGGCGGGCAGTCCTCCTCAAATTTTCAAAAATTCTTGCATAACTTCTTCAATAATTGTCGGAATGAGGAAAAAATTAGATGCCCGCGTAGATTTTTGAATTCCCCACTTCTAATAAAAATTTCAGAAAGTCACACAAAGTAGCTTATCCAAAAGTACATGCCTAAACTCCCACCTGTCCCTCAAAGGGACAACAATCTTTTAGAGGTTATGGTGTCTTGCACTGTAATTGTAAAAAAGAACAATTCAAACAAGCATCTATACTATTGTATTTTTACGCCAGTTCAAACCTCATTTCTTGCAACATAGAAGACTGATTTTTTTAGTAAATTGTAATTGAAATTTTAAAAAATAAAACAAAACTAAAAATATTACAATTTGAAAATTTCTATAGGATGTAAAGAAAATGATAGCAATATTAACTGCAATAAATTTTAAAAAAGAGTTAAATTTGATAAAAAAAATTTATAACATATACTAAGTGAACCTTAAAATTTGGACTTGATATATGAAATTGTTTTATAAGCAAAGATATCCATACTATTCGAAGTTTTTACTAAGGCAATACTATTTTATAAATAAAATTCAATAGGTAAAAAAAGAAAGAATATAATCGATAAAATTTAAGCTCACATTGTTAATACTTACACATATAAAAAAATAGAGAAGCTATAACAAACAAAAAAATTTATTGTGTATTGTTAAAATCACTTACACAATCAAATATTACAATTTGATTGACAAATTTTTGTGTAAATTATTAAAACACAATCAGAAATTACACTTTGATTGACAAATTTTTTATATAAATTATTAAAATGCAATTTAGAACACATTTAAATTTATTAAATTTGTAATTTAAAAATAAATATGTATATATTCATTAGAAGACCTAATTTTGTATTATCACAAGACTTAATTTTATGAATTAAAATTAGATTTTATTAGAATCATATATTTGTATTTAAATCTTAAGGCACATGAATTTTAATCTTTATTTATATCATTTCAAAAACACAAATTAGTTTATACATTTAAATTGACTTAATAATGATAGCTACTTTAACAATATTGATGTGTTTACAACATCATGGTTAATGTAATTTCATGTTTTTAATGCTAATGTTATTTAAAATGTTAACAAGCAACGTTTTAGATATTAATCCAAATTTTATATAAATACAATACAATAAATTATATTTATATTATCTGTTAAATCATGTCATTAGTATGCAATATTATCTACTGAAATTTAATCTCATCTGCTTTAATGTTTCTGAAAATCTATTTGTTCTTCAACTAATTTTTATTTTTATTTTTATATTTTTATGCTGTTAATTTTCTTTAAAAACCATTAATTAGAGTAAAAAAATTAGTCACATTTTGAGTATTTTTTTAAATGATTGCACATTATGAAATATTTTAATTTTTATGGAAAATTGTTTGACTAAAAATTAATTTTTTGCTGACTTGAAGTTATTAATTTTGTCCTATAATTAATTACACTCTAAATGGTGAACCTATATTAAAGTAAAGATATCAAACTTTATTGCGTAAATTCAAAAACAATAACTGCTCATTTTTAGAATTAAGTAATTTATCCACTAACATATATTAATGTGAGATAATACATTCTCTGATCATTTTTTTATCATTTTTTTATATAAATCATTACGCACAAAATAATTGAAAGAATACTTGTTTTAAATCAAAATTTTAATTATTTTTATGTTTTTATAATAAACTTTTACTAATCAACAACTTTTAACATATTTAAATTTCTTCTTATTACCAACAAAAAAAACTTAACAATTACATTTATCATGTACCATAACATTTTTTATTAAATCTAAAAAATCTTATTTTTGACAATTGTCTTTTTTATTCAAGATCTCAAATTTATATCCTCTAATGATTTTTAAAATGTAACATCTTTTAGAATACTTTAAACACATTTACAGCTTAATTTAAAATAAATAACTCACCTTCAACCATATTCCTAATTCTAAACCATATGTATTCAAGGTGATTAACTTTGTTTTAAAGTAAACGCCCTAGATATTTGGAATTTAAAATTAGAAATACAATCAATAAATGACAATTTTGGCGTATTTGAACTCCAAAATTTAAAAAAAGTTATATTGCAAATGCTTAAATAGATATAAGTATATACATATCCTCTTGTTTTGATCTTGTGTTTGACGACCTCTCATGTCAATCATTTGGTCATTGATATAATTTAAATTTTTTAATTGAAAAAAAATATTGAATATCTTTCAATCAATTTTACATTGGGTGCATAACAATTTCTCTGTAGAATTAAGAAAGTATAAAAAGACGATTATATTTAAATTCATAAAAAATAAAATAAACAAAAATATAAATATATGTAGATATAATTATATATATCTCAGGTCAATTATAAAAAGTATGGTAATAAATAATGTAAAGTCTAGTGTAGATTATAAAAGTAGCATGAATAATAATGAGATGAAACGATATATATTATTTAAATATTACATAAACATCTTCTATGTTTAGAAACCTCCATAGTAAAAACTCCCAATAACTATGTACGTGCCATGCATAGCTGTGAAACTTTATGGCTCATAAAGTAAGAACCAATTTGCACATAAAATTTTAAATCATATTTTAGTTGGTATTGTTTGTACAAATGTATGATGAGAATATTACATCTAAATCTTAAATATCAAAATATTATAAAAATAAACTTAATCAAAAATGAAATGTGACAATTCATAAATAATTAATAAAATCCAAACTATAGAAAAACAAAATAAATAAAATAAACAAACCTCTCAATTTAAGCAACATAAAACTACTCAAAAAATACAAGTTTGAAGTATTCAACGACATGCTTAAGTTCTGTTTCACATATTTAAGATCTTTTGTTTATAATAACTCAAAATAGGATTTAAATCATAGATGTATGCAACATGCTTGTGTTTATTTGACCTAGTATTTCTCGACCAACTTTTTTGATTTTCTATTTAGAGCTTCATTAACCTGTAACGATGAATTGATCTCAATAAAACATTCATGTGTTTATAACTTTATAGTGTCGTGAGAATCCATTTTTTTTTTCCATATCACATGCATTATTATGTCAATTGTACCAAAGTTGACACATACTATGTATTAACCTACAATAGAATATGCTTTAATAGTATAGAAGTCATCTACCCATTTTTTTTAACATGTTAACCTCTAAACGAACAAGAGCCCATATACTAAACGGGTAATTACTGCTGTTGTAGTCTGTGTAAAACTAGTTGTTGAAGCCGTAGAAGATGTACGTGATGTTGTAAAAAAACAAAATCATCAAAGTATGATTTTTTCGGCTTTTTCACCCAACGCAAAGATGAATTTTGTTTCAATGAAAGCTAGCAATTTAATAAGTTGAAATTGGCATTGATCCACTAAAACAAATGAGAGATCTAGAAACCAAATTGCATCTCATATATAAAAGAAATGGCCGACTAGATGATCAACTGCCGCTTGCCATAATCCTTACGTTTGGCGGAAGTTTTCAATCTAAATACGCTCAAAACATATTATACAAAGTAATCGCTTCTATTATATCTAGCATCTTAAAAAAAATCTCACAAATTTAATATAATGAGTGTTGCATAAATTATTTTTTGAAATCATGAATTCAAATGAAATACAATCAATAAATTTAAAATTCTTTGGTATATAGTAATAACATATATAAACGTTTTATTGTCACCTTGTAGCATATATTTTTTCAATATAGATGCTACGTTGCATTTTATCAAACTAACTACGGTTTTCATAATTATCCAAAAATCGATTAATTTTTTATATTTTTTTTATACAACACCAGTCATGGAATCAAAGGGTAAGAACTTCACTACAAGAAACCACATCACTGCTTTCTATATCCAGTATCATCACTATCTCTTTATATGTGCGGGCATGGGCACTAAAGGAAAAGCATCTGTAAAATGAAAAAAGATTTTTTGAATTAATTATTAAAATGCAATTAAATCCTAAAACTAACTAAAATAAAAATTAAAAAATCATAATAATAATTAATCTTTAAATAACTTTTTTTTACGATTACCTTGTCTTTATTAAATTTGTTTCATTTTTACAAGTTCATAATCTAAAATATTAAATTTTTATTCTAAATTTACAAGGATTAAATGAAATCTTTTTGGATTTTTTACTAGTAATTAATTTCTATTTCATTTAATAGAAATTTATTGAATTTATAGCAATAAAGATTTTACTTAAAAACATAATTGACTGCCTTTATAACTTAAATATAACAATATTACTTGCAAATTACCAAAGATTATTGAAATTTGTTAACTAAATTAGAAACATTTACGAGTTTACTACAGAGATTTAGAAAAAAAATAAGAATTTATAAATTTAAAATGATAATATATAATCATATATAGCACTATAAACTTCTATAAATGTGATGAAAGATTAATAATATGATAGTTTTAAGATTATGTTCTATTTTGCTCTAAAATCATTGTTTTTTTTATAACTAACTTATTCTTTACTTATTTGGAAATTTAGAGCTTAATACAATACTTTGTCTTTATCATTATCTAAATAATGTTATAATTATGATTTCAAGTGCATTATAAAAAAAATTGTTAATATTTGAGTTTATATCAATGATAATATTAGGTTAAACCTCATGCAATATAATTATATCTAAACCGAACTTTTGAAAAAAAATTAGTATAAAAAAAACAACAATAAATAAATATATGCATATATATATATATATATATATATATATATATATATATATATGACACATTATTTTCAACAAATTGCTTCTACTTATCCTTTTTCAATATCTTTGAACCATTCATATAAACATTATACAGGTTTCTTTTGCTGAATAAAGATCAAATCTTAATTAAAAGTAAAAACATTTATTATAATTCAATTTCAAAATTTTTTTATAGTATGTAAAAAAATTGATACTAATACCAATTTCCATAAATGGAATTTTTTCTAAAGTAAATTGATAATTAAAAAAATAAAATACAAATTTTAAATAAAATACAATCATGATTTAAAAATTAAGATTCTTTATTAATCATTTGATCTATTCATGTATCGGTTACTAATATCCAGAATTGTGAGGTCTACAAGGTCCACTGTAGCAAACATCAAAGAGATTTTAACATTATGAGAAAAATAAATGTTTATTTTTTGTAAATAAATAGGCCGCAATAAACAATTGATACAATAATAGCTTAAGAAAGGTTAATATATTAGAAATGTGTAAACAACAAAGAACCAGTATTTAAAATATAAACTCATATGTATAAGTGAATCAGACATATGCCAATGTAATTCAATAAATCGAATAGTATTGTTTGCTTGAAGAAAAAATCTGATTGTGATTTGCGCTAATTCAAGCTTTTTGGTTGAACAACATGTACAAAATCTTTTGTTCAACGTACTAACATTATTTTGTATTACAATGTTATATGTACAAGCCAAATCATGGCACTTTAGAAGTCAAATAAAGAGGTGACAAATGTCTATATAGATATCATCCGCCATAAATTTTTGCAATCGGTCCAAAAAATATCCTTTAGTGGGAAAAAAAATTAAGTTGTTAATGTAAGCAATAATCTCAAAATCCATATTCTTGCATTTAAATTTGGCAATGAAAACACAACTTAGAAAACCTTGGTCATGAAAGAGCCTAAGGAATACCTCGCATACATGTCTAATGCAAATTCAATGTAAGGATGAATTATGGATTATATAAAATAAAATTTAAAATTTAATCTTAACATATGCAATTGTTTTAAATATATATATATCTATATTATTTGAAACTTTTATTAAGTTAATAGTAATTTTTGCAGACAAAAATTTATTTAAAAATAAATTATAATATGAATGACAAAAATCATACTTAAACCATGTATACTTATGTATTTAAAAAATCAGTCAAGCTGTAACAAATATATGTATTTTATTATAAATTATTAATATTACTTATACAATCAAATATTTCATTTGATTTGATATTTTTTTGTTTAAACTATTAAAACAAAATTTATACTATGCAAATGTTTATTAAGTTTGTAATTATATATATATGTTCATTACAAAATCTAATTTTTTGAAATTAAAATTAGAAATTTCAAAAATTTAGATATTTATGCTTAAATATCAATTCACATAAATTTTTACTCTTTATTTTTATAATTTTAAAAATATATATTTTTTATACATTTCAATTTATTTAATACTAATAGGTATTTTAACAAAATTGACATGTTTGCAACACTATGATTAACAAAATTAGACATCATCTATAATCAATGTCAGAAATGAAATTTTGATCTACAATCTTGCTAACTACAGTATATGTGCTGACCAAAGTAAAAATAATGTCTTTATTAATAATCTACAAACTATGAAGACGTCAATAGCACGTTGGTGCTCAAATCAAGTGCAATGTCAATGAGGTTTGTCTTCCTTTAGAAATACATGTCCACCACGGATTTTCATGTAGTTAAAATTTTAAATTTTAAATTTTTACAATTTCCTTTAGGGTATTTTACCAAAGTCATTTTGGATTGTTTTATGAATTTAATTTAGATTTAGGTTGCAAAGATTATTTAATGTGCTTGCTCAAGTTTTTTTAATGTGGTTTGCCGTGATTTTTTTAAATGTTTTGCAAATGGTTTTTTTGAAGGGTATATGATTTTAGGGAAACTAAATAATTATTGATTGTCTAAGACTTCTAACATCTGCTGCCATTGTAGAGTTAGAAATGCATCCACTTTATGTATGACAGTACAAAAGTATAGAAATTCAATTTTTCATTGCAAAGGCATTTCTAAAGAGTGTGAAGTATTCGTTTGAATTATTAGTGTGAATTTTTTCCAAATGCAAGTTATAAAACAACATTTATTATAGTTATTGAAGTTTTATTATTTTATGTCATTTTGTTTTGTCAATTTATTCTCATTGTGGTATATCAATGTTTTTTTGGTATGTTTTTTTGAAATTTTTTTAGTATGTTTAATATATTTTTAAAAGATTTTTATTGTATTCTTTAGTATATTTTGCATTGGTTTTTTCAAATATTTTTAAAAGATTTTGTTTTTAGGATTGAAGTTTAGAAAACTTACATGATTTCCTCATTATCTTATGTTTGTGACATCTACTGCAATGTAATATTGGAAGTGCACTCATTTTGATACATGACGTTGCAAATGAGTAGTGATTTAAATTTTTTTGATAGCTTAATCATTCCAAAGAAGTATGAAGTATTCACTTGAATTTTGAGTGTAATTACGTCTAAGTGCAAGTCTTGGGAGAATATCTCTTTTTAATATTGATGGTTTAATATCTTGGATCATTTTTATTTTGTCTTGTTTAGTTTATTTTCATTGTATTGTAAGCCAAAATCATTTTGATATGTTTTTCTAAGGTTTTTCGGGTGGATTTTGAAAAAATTATTTCATACTTTTGTTGTGGTCTTTGAATGTATTTTATATTGGTTTATTTTAAATATTTTGCAAAGTTTTTTTATGAGATTTTAGTTTAGAAAACTCATATAATTTTTTAGTTGTTTTAGGTTTATACAATCTAAGGCTGAAAGTGCATCCATTTTAATGGTTAATGATGTTAATGTTATTAGAGAAAACCATGAAATTCACATTTCATTGTACAATAAAAATAACATAAAGTACATTTGGCACTATGATAAAGTAAGAAATTATGTATTTATAGTTGTTTTGCATTAAACGTTTGAATATTTCTTGTGTTGTTGGAGCTCAAAAATAAACTTTTAAAGTTTTGTTATGGTTTTTCTGTGGACAATGACAAAAGCTTTCAAAATGCACATATAAAAAGCGTTAGTTATAAAAAATAAAAAATAGAGCATTATAATAAAATATGATAAATGTAAATTTGTAACGCTCATTTATTCTCTTGTGTGAACACATTTGATTAATTATTGCTTATTAATGTTGTTAAATTTTATGGTATTCAAATTAAAACCTGATTTCTAAACAATTCAAGGTTTATAATGTGTTTGTCTATCTAAGCCTCATATACGGCTATACTTTAAAAAAATAGAAAGTACTTCAGAATCATTTTTTCCTTGCTCTTGTTTGTATCATTTAGTACTATGAAATTAAATCTTGCATGCAATTTTTGTATCTTGCTGGTAGAAATTTTGTCATTTATTTATAGAATAAATAAAATATATATATATAATAAATTATATTTTAGTATAGGAATTTTATTGTACATTAAAATGGAATCATAAAGCAAAATTTTGATAATAAAATTAATAATAATAATTCACCATCTTTTGTTATAGTTTGTTTATCTTCTTTTTATTTGAATTTGTAGTGTGCAAATTATTTTAGAAACTTTGAAACTTAAAAAAAAATTAAAAATAGTACAAATTAAATTTTGTTTATTATTTGAAAAACATTACTGAACTAAATGTATTTTATCTATAATTTTAAATATTTTGTACTTTTGATTAAGATTTTGATTGTATTTTTTTTTTCATTAGAGTAAAAAAGAAACGCTTGCGTAATGGTGCATCTGCTAGGAGCTAACTTTTTTTCATTATAGAATAGATGGAACATGCTAAGTAATGTTTCTGGCTCAAATAATTACACCATTGAAAATCTTATCAAGTTTTACCTCGATGATTGATTGAGTTATATCAATAACAAAATAACAAAAAATTGTCATTAAAATACTTGTTGTTAGGGCAAATAAGCTTAGAATTTTATATAAGTATTAGGAGTGTTTAATGTTTAGATAATTTATTAATCCTAACTTCTACTCTTTAAAACTAATATATACTCATTCTAACAACGTATTTGAAATTTATTATATCTAGATTATGAAATACTTTGCTTTCTATTGACAACTAATACATGCATACAAGACTTTATAAAACAAATTTCTTAAACGTTGTTACATTAAACAATATTCCAATGGTACTCCAAAAAGGTTAATCAAAGTTGCGATATCAAAGATTTGATTTGAAGTATTAATATTTGTTGAAAATAACAAAGCAGAATGTTTCTATTTTCTTATAACAATTTCATTTATTCCACAATAGAATCCTTAAACACTATGTTTTTTTTTGCAAAAACATGTTGTGAACCATTTGAGAAACGGAAGATATTATGAAGGTTTATTTGGATATGCAAGAGGCTAAAATTAGACCTTATCTACATTCAACATCAAGAAAAGAATATGGATTCATTGCATTATTAACTTCATTGTAAGTGCCAACAATGATGGAGAAAAATGTCTTTACTGATATCCTCCAAATTATGAAAACGCCAATACATTAGACAACTTGCAAAAATAATCAACGTAGATGGGTAGTTGTCAAGTCTCAAATTTCACGACCATCATGTCATAGTTCAACAAATATTGCTGCTATATGTGAGGACGTTACTAAACAAAGTAGTCATGTTGGTTGTAACGACAGTGAGTCGCATATTTGTGCGGTTATGCTCAAAATCTACAAACATCTTGTCGGTGATAGCGTAATTAGATGAGACCACTCATGAAAGTTCTTTTACCGATACTCTTTGATGTTGTGACTCACTTGCAAATCCAACCAATATAACAACTGGATACATACAAATTAGTTTATATGCAATGAATGTACCTCATGGAATGTTATCTGGAAATATTAAAGAGTTATGTGATACAACAAACCTTGCCCAAAGGTTCTATATCACGTAAGTACACAAGCATTGAACCTCTATACAAAGTCTATTCACAATTGCAATGTCACAGAACAGAGAGTTAAGGATGACAAAGAAGAACTTGCAATGAATAGCAAATAATCAAAAGGGAATGAGCAGCATATAATCCTTTTACTGTAGTTAAGAGATTGAATTCACAAATTTGTGTTGGAAAACGCATAGCATTTCCAACTATATAGGGAGTAAGTGATTTCATACCTATTTATGTTTACAAGTATTTACTATTAAATTTAAGTATCTATTGCATCTTCAAAATTTTATAGCATGCTAAATAGCTCATATGTAAAAGTGTACTATGTAAATGTATGGAAAATTAATAAAGCAACGACAATAAGTGTTGATAAAAGATTCTTGAATTATAAATAGCTGTAGTCATATTACTAGTCATAGTCATAAACCTAGTCAATAATTTTTTTTGAAGTAATTAAGGCCATATTTGTTAATTTGGGAAGAAACCATGATTTTAGGAATAAACTAGATTTAAAGTGATCACCTTAAACCAAGCTCTAGGTTTAAGCAGCATTTTTTTGGTACATGTGTCCTCACCTAAGAGGAATAATTTGCAACAGACAAAATCTCAGTGGCCCAGACAAATCTGATACCTTTGAATCTATTGTTTAAACCCTAGAAAAAAAATTGTTGGGTTTAAGGTGAAGTACAACTTGGGAGTCTAGTTTTCCCAATTTAATGAATATGGCATTAATTGTAGTAAGGGAATTGATATGTTTACCTCACCCTTTGAAATATTATACCACACCCCGGGGTAAATTTTAGATTTCTACCATCAAAAAGCTGAATTTGAGAATTTAGAATTCAAATTTGGACTCAAAGACTATGATTTAGTCTAAAACCATGTAAAAAGTTGCAATTGAACAACACCCAATGAAAAAGCTTAGCTAGGGGGAAAAATATTACTTTTACTTTTGTTTGTAAAAAAAAATAACCATTTTCATTGGGTGTTGTTGAATTGCAACTTTTTTTTATGGTTCTAGACTAAATCATGGTCTCTAAGTCCAAATCTGAATTTCAAATTCTCAAATTCAGCTTTTTGATGGTAGAAATCTAAAATTTACCCCGGGGTGTAGTATAGTAGTTCAAAGGGTGTGGTACACGTATCAATTCCCTTGTAGTAAATGGATGTTTATGATTATGTGTAGTTATATTACTAGCTATAGCCATAAACCTAGTGAAATGAAGTTCACTTCTTTATATGTGAGTGTAGTAATTTCAAATATATGATTGCATGTAGTCATCAAACATCAACTTTGAACTCAATTTATTTCTATTAAAATGAGCATAACCGTTTTAAAGTTAAGACCAAAAGACATTGTCAGTGTTAGTATTGTGTTTATTCCTTTAAATCACTAGTAGAAATCTTTGTTAAAGTCAACATAAACTACATGATGTTTTCTTGCTTCTAATGCAAAAATTTGAGTTAGAAGCAAGAAAACATCATGTAGGTTATGTTGACTTTAACAAAGATTTCTACTAGTGTATATCATTGAAAAAAAAATGTATTAAGATGAGATGGGGACTTGCAATTTTAGCAAGTATATGCAAGATATGATAACATGAGAAATAGCAAGAGTACAACATTGGGACCAAAATTGATTAAGATATGACCAATATCCACTAGACACATAGAAAGTCTTGTTTAAATCTTGATTTGCTAAGATGGTGGAGTTTTAAGATATAGATACAAGAAGAAGTGCAAATGGAAGTTCAAGCGCTAACGAAGCCGCTAATGATGAACGCAAAGTTGTTTTGCTCCATGTTTGCATATGAAAACTACATTCATGCATGAGCAGAAGATGCAAACATATTTATGTGTATCAGTGGCATAGTAGCCACAATTTTGTAGTGTATACAAGAAACTATGTCCTAATTGACATGTCCAAATTGACTAAATGTGTCTAAAATGACAAAAAAATTGTCAAATTGGACAATTTCTATAAGTTTAGCCATGTTGATTTGGACATATTTTTGTCATTTTGGACAATTTTCCTTGTAGTATAGTTTTGCCAAATAAGTTAAAAAATTTGGAATTTGAGAACTGCAAATTTTGAATGTCAAGTGGGTAGAACAGATTTTGAGCGTTGACTATGGCCATTTCAAAATCACCATGTTAGACTATTTTTGAGTGCAAGCAAACATGCAATGTCCAAATGCAATTACAAAGAATGACGTATATGGATTTATGGTAGTTAGATTTGAGTGATTCTTGCCTTGTTTTGCAAATTTATGTTCATTTTCCTTGCACGCACGTTAGATTCTTTTTTGTGGACGTCGTGGACAATCTCATATGGAAGGTGGTTTTGCAGACAAAAGCAAGAAATGCAAAAACGGAGTTGATGGTGAATGAGAGACAAGAACTTCGACGCTTCAGAGTTGGCGAGGATTTTAGCCTTAAAAAGGCAACGCAAGAGAAATATTTTGTGAAGCTTATGAAATATTCAAATTTGGGCAAAATATCTTACACATTCTTAGTCTTTTTATTCAAAATTTTAAGTATACAGTAGTGCCTCTTTAAGATGAACCTTTATAAGAAAAAATGCTTAGCTAAGATGAAGGAAATGACTGTCCCTAGCTGTTGGGGAGTTACAAAAGATGTGTTTGGTTACAATGAATGCTTTCCTTGCATGAAATGAATATGTTGTCTGCATACCTTCATCTTATCTAGGCACCACAATAGCATATAAACAGTGTTTTCTTTAATAAACCAAAAAAATACGTATAAAATTGAAAAATGATCTTCAAGAACTAATTAGAGGCCTCACGCTCATAATTGTTAAATCCTTTTGATACCTTCAATGAGAAGATGTTTAATTACTAAGTAGTCTTTTAACTCCTAAAGGATGTTGTTGTATAGTACATGCTCTCTTGTATTGTATACAAATGAGGTATTTGGCTATCACATAAATTCCATTGAAGCCTAAACACACTACTGGTCAACTAGGATTTTTTGGGAAATTTTTGACATTTGTCATAAAATCATTTCTTCAAGTACTAAGTGCTTCTTGTATGAATACAACCAACACTTGTGGTAGGCAACATCTTTAGGGATTAACTTCTATTTGGTTAAATGGTAGTGATCAAGTTGTTGATGAAGACATTTGTCCACAAGAATGTTACTTAAATGAAAATTATGGCTTTGCCAAACCAGACTTTCATTTCCAATTACTAAAACTGCATTTTGGAGGGAATATTTCATGGACACCCTTGAAGTTTGCAATAATTTCAAGATACCTCTAATTTTTCAGAAATTTCACAAATATCCTTGGACCATAATTTTTACATAATTATTGTTGTGCTCATACTTCTTTCAAGATCGGTGTTGAAGAAGATAATTTAAAGGAAAAAAAGAAACAACTTGAGCACAAAGAAGAATGGCAGTGGCATGCACAACAAAACAAACGCTGAAAATTTTGGTCCAAGGGTGTTTGTGAAATTTCTGAAAAAGCAAAGATATCTATAAAATTATTGCAAACTTTAGGGGTATCCATGAAAATTTTCCTATTTTGAAATATAAACTAAAAAGAAGGGAACAACTAGGGAGACACTCACCAGTTGCTAGGGAGACACCTTCTATAGCCTAGAGCCCAACCTATTAAATTTGAGATTACTACTACATTGAAATATTAAATTAAATTAAAACCATATTTTAGCGCACATTTGCATTTGCAAGCGTTGCAAACATACAACAAATATGTCTCATTTGTGACATGGTCAAGAGTTAAACTTACAAACCAAGGAACCGACTAGTTTTAACTCTTGACCATGTCACAAATGAGACATATTTGTTATATGTTTGCAATACTTGCAAATGTAGATGTGCGCTAAAATATTGTTTTGATTTTATTTCATATTTCAATGTAATAGTAATCTCAAATTGAATAGGTTGGGCTAAGATAGAAGCACCTAAATAAGGCAGCATTTGTTTATAGACACCTATAAATGAATTTGTATCTGATCCATTAGATACCTAAATCAGACATGCAAGTCAGCTAATGCTGTCACCATAATTGAGTATTAGAACGCAAATTGTGTAGGTGGAAACATGTGGCATAGTCCTTTTGATGTTGCATTTGCATTTCAATACAAGCAATTCAATGAGGGTCTAGCATCCACAATAGGTGTGTTTAGGAAGGTACCTTCAATAGTTTTTAGTTTATTCATACGATTTCAAAAAATTCCAAAAACAATTTTTCAGCACTCTTTGTTGATTTCGTAAGCTTTCTACAATCTCAATATCTTGATGCACTCTCCTAGTGAGTTGATTTAACAAAAGCATCACATTTAGGTGCTTCTACCTTATAGGAGTCTCTCCCTAGCAACTGGAGTGTCTCCCTAGTCATTTCCTACATTAAATATTGCATTTAGGTTGCCCCATACCAATTTCTCAACATTCCACACTATTTAAATACTTATTGTAACTACAATAGCTTTTATCAATGATTATTATGATAAATATTTTTTTAAAGATTTGACAACTATTACAAAGCTATAAAAACATAAACTAGCAACATCCGAGTTGTAAACCAAGTGAAATTTTAGTATATGAAGAGTTACATGCACTTCCAAGTAGGCAAGTGGTGGGTCATGAGGTAACTTTCCAAGGTAAGGCAACCTAAGGTAGGAGGCTCATAAATTGTCCAAGCTCTAAAACCGCTCACCCTCTAAAATGTATTCCTTCCGTACATGCTTTTTTTCATAGGTTTGCAAAATGTACAAGTAGTGTACATTTGAGGAAGTGGGTGGTTTTAGTCTTTAGAGCCCTATGCCACTTCAGCTTCAAAATTTCATAACTAATTCCACAAAGCTCCACAAAATACAGAACAATCAAACATGGATGCCAATTCCTCTTGTCTTCTAAGAAAAATTTACTAAAAAATATTTCAAGAAGTTCTACTTCCCCAAAGCTCAACTGCAGCCAAAGCTCAACTGCAGCCCTTAGATGGTTGCTTTATGAGCCTTCTACCTTAATTGTTGAGGCAACCTAAGTTAAATGCACTATTTGGTGTAATCATTCCCAAAAAGAAGAGTACCGACAGACCTATTGTAACGAGAGCCATCCATTTGGATGAAAAAATCCGACGACAAATGGTAGGCTACTCAAAGCGGACGATCGCCGCTCTCCCTCGCTTTGAATTCCGGGTTTCTATCGCCGGAATTTTGCGGCACTTTTTTTTGCTGATAATTTTCAAGCAAGAAATCCTCGCAAAACACACGAGCGATAACATTAGCAGACGACATTGCAAATTCCGCGCCAAACGAGCTACCGCAATCGCGAAACGGTCCAGCGATGACGAGACGGCGATCGTTTTCTCCGAAGTGGTGGAGATTGTGAGGTTTTGGTGTCGATCTCCACATTTCGATTTCAATTCTCTGAGTATCAATAATCAAATTCTCGTGATTGGAGAAGAAGAGCTGAGAAGCCGAGTCTCCGTGATTTTTTTAGAGATGACGGTGCTCGACGAGAGGCACCACACGTTTCTGCAGGCGCTCATGAGGCGAGGTCCCTTGCTGGACACAGAATCGAAGAGCATGTACCGAGAGCTTTTCGGCACTTCCGATGGTTCGTTTTCTTACCTAAAATTCCTTGAAAACATTTTAGTAATCACTTCAAAAATTCAAAAAAGTTCTCTTGAAAACATTTCCAAAGTAGAGTCATGTTGTAAATGTTTTTGTGCGTTTTACGATAAATGACGAGGTTGTAAACATTGAGAGGAGGAATTTTGAAATGCATGGAGTTTTAGGATTTCTTGGAGTGATTATGTAATTCTAGGGTTTCTGGACGATATTATCCTTTCTAATGTGTAGTTAGGGATGAATAACTGTGTCAATCTGAAGCCTCTTTTTCGATTTTCTTACCTGGACTTTCGTGAAAACATTTTAGCAATCACTTCAAATAAATTAGAAAATTCTCTTGAAAACATTCAGAAAGCAGAGTCAATTTAGACATTGTGCCTTTTAAGATGAATAAGGAGGTTGTAAACATTGAGAGGAGGAAGAGTTTTGAAATGCATGGAGTTTTTAGGGTTTCTTAGAGTGATTATGTAATTTTAGGGTTTCTTAGAGTGGTTATGTAATTTTAGGGTTTCTGGACGATATTAACCTTTGCAATGTGCAGTTTAGGGATGAATAATTGTGTTATTTTGAAGCATGTTTTTCGATTTTAGCAGCCGTAGTCGTATTATGATTTGCTGTACGATGATGATTCAGTTCCTTTTAAGGGAAAATTTCATGGATACCCCTGAAGTTTGCCATATTTTCATAGATGCCCCTGCTTTTCAGAAATTTCACAAATACCCTTGGATCAAAATTTTCTGGTGTTTGTTTTGTTGTGCATGCCACTTCCCTTCTCCCATAACAAAAAAGTAGTAAGGTAGCCGCACCTATGGGCGTGACGTCCCCATGGGCGTCACTAACATAGTCAAGGTGTTTATGGATACTTAAGTGATATTCATGGGTGACAAAGTGATGGTTGTGGGTGACTCCATGACGGTTTTGAGTACCCATCTCACTATTTAAGAACCAACAAGTCTTGTTTTTAGCATCTCTTACACATGGTCCCTACAATTTCAGTGATTTTGGACTTTGAAAAATCTTTGTGAACAAATGCTTGCAGTTGGAACCTTGAATTTGATACCGGTATTTTTGGTTTCCATTTCCTAACTTAGAGTATTTTTTTCAAAGTTAGTCAATTGTTTTGCCTACTCCAAAACCCTTATTTCCACGCTTATGGGTGCACCTACCTTAGTGTGCGCATAAAGGGAGAAGGAAGTGACATGCACAACAAAACAAAAGCCTAAATTTTTGGTCCAAGGGTATTTGTTGATATTTCTGAAAAAGCAGGGGTATCTATGAAAACAGGGAATTGATATGCATACCACACCTTCTTGACTATCCCACCACACCCGGGTTAAATTTTAGATTTTTACCATCAAAAACCTGAATTTGAGAATTTGGAATTCAGATTTGGACTTAGAGACCTGGATTTTGTCTAGGACCATAAAAAAATGTTGTAATTGAACAACATCCAATGAAAAAGCTTAGCTTGGGGGAAAAGTATTACTTTTACTTTTGTTTATAAAAAAGATAAGCTTTTTCATTGGGTGTTGTTCAATTAGAACTTTTTTGTGATTCTAAACAAAATCATGGTCTCTGAGTCCAAATCTGCATTCCAAATTCTCAAATTCAGGTTTTCGATGGTAGAAATCTAAAATTTACCCCGGGGTGTGGTGGGATAATCTAAAATTTACCCCGGGGTGTGGTGGGATAGTCAAGCAGGTGTGATACGCATATCAATTCCCATGACAATATTGCAAACTTCAGGGGTATCCATGAAATTTTCCCTTGATTTAATGGCAACAATTGATGCTAGTTACTGTGAAACTTGCAGACTTCTTTGAGTTTTTGACTACGGTGAACAGGGAGTTGGATTATCTTTCTATGGAAGTGAGAGGAAGTACAAATCAGTACAGCGAGCAGTTGTATTATGGACTTGTCAATAAGTTGGCAACTGAGGAGGCGAAGCTGGGAACTCGGCTCACGCATCCGCAACTCGCCTTTTTTAAAGCCATCGTAAATGATTAACTCTTGAAGGATCAGGTTTTAGCAGTTTTGAGTAGATCATATGAGGACCTTTTTTTGTCCATTTTTGTTTATTTATTTTAGGGAAAATTTCATGGATACCCCGAAGTTTGCAATAATTTCACAGATACCCCTGCTTTTTCAGAAATTTCACAGATACCCTTGGACCAAAATTTTGAAGCGATTTTTGTTGTTGTGCATGCTACTTTCCTTGTTCCTTGTGTGCTTGCATAATAAGAAAGAAGTAGTGTGTGCACAAAGGAAGAAGAGAAGTGACATGCACAACAAAAAAAACGCTTGAAAATTTTGATCCAAGGGTATTTGTGAAATTTCTGAAAAAGCAGGGGTATCTATGAAATTATTGCAAACTTCAGGGGTATCCATGAAATTTTCCCTTTATTTTAACCTACGTTTTCAATTTTCTTTATAACAATTCGATGGTGTAAAGTATGACTCTATGTGAATTATCATTTCCAGAGTATGATGAATCGAATTGGCCACGTTATAACCAGGAATCCGGAGTCCCCAAGGGTTTAACTCCGTAAGGATTCGGGGGAGTAATTCCATTGTATTTGTTGTTACTCTAGGATTCTCATGTAATTAAAGTCCTGCAAAGCTATAGCATCAGACGTAGCTTAAAATATGTCTTATTGGCTAAGATGTACTTGTGGAATGCAGTTGGAGTCGATAATGAACGATCCGTCTGCAAATGGATCAATATCCAGCATGCAAGCCCTCAACCTCCGCCTTGACTCTCAGGTATTTGGATTTTCTCAATGCTGTGTGTACTACGATCTTTTATGATTAAATCTTACTGTTATGTTCTGTTGTGAAGATTGTCATTAGCATATGGACTTCATTTATTAAATGTTCTCGTGGATAATTTAGGTTTTTAGGTTTAATGGATAGCACAGGAACACGCCCTCAGAGGGGAGGTCATACGATTTCTTGACATTGAGATTTGGTGGCGATGTGTGGCATTTTCAAAGACTGAATCACATACTCAAGCTGCAGCCAGCTCAAGTCAAGTAGTTCCCTTGAAGCTCACTTTAGCGGCCAAGGAGGAAACCCTGGGGACTTTGGTGGCAGACAACTGGTTGGACCGAACGGAGGACGGTAGGGTTTGTTTGGGCACAAAGTCGTTTCTAGAGCTCCGAAGCTTTTTCAAAAACTTAGACGTGCCTTTTTGCGAGGTGTGCAACGAGGCTGCTATCAAGGTACTTCTCACAGTTCACTGCACTTTTTGGTTTTATTTCCTCAACTTCTGCATGCTCAAGCTAAAAGTAGAAATGTTGCTTTGGACGCTAATAGTCGGGTATAGTTACTCTCAAAACATATTTCTCTTTTTTCAAAATGCAGGGTATGATTCTCTTTTTTCTTTGGTTAGTTTTGTTACTTTCCTTGAAGCATCGTAAGTGATTTGTTTCAAGTCCTTTAGATATGGAAGCGACCACTTTTTCTCATTTGGGCATTTGGGATTAAACTTTTATTGGTGAGTTAGCCACTGTAAGAGGATATCTTCACGATCGCTAAATGAGTAGGAATGAAACTTGATGCAACTTAGAGCTTAACTTTGAAGCACATGTGTGTGATTCTTCAGGCGCAACCTTGTCAAAACGAAGATTGCAATGTGCGCATGCACTCGTATTGTATACCAAGGAAGTTTGCTCGGCGTCAGGTGTGTTGGCATTTACTTGAATTTCTGTGTATCACGTCTTGTTTGTCACGTTGAATGGGAGTTGTAGAAAGAATGAATCCAGCCTAGGTGCCTCTCCGTGTTGTTATGTATAGGAGTTGTCAAAGAGATGAGAATCTGATTGATGATCATCAAGTGCCCTCAGGAACTGTCAACTCATTGGAGGGCTTAACCCCTAAAGGACCAAGCAGCCCGTAGTAAGCAGTACAATGTGATGTATTTTTCTTGTATTTGGAGTGCATCTACACCTTTATCACATTTGAGATCAACAAAGAAGTTAGAATATAGATCAATGCTGTTCTAGTGAGGTAGTCAAGATCCCAAATTAAAACTTTTTGTTGGTAGTAAACGCCAGTTATATAGCAGCGTACATACTATGTACTATGGTTGCTTGGTCCTTTAAGGGTTAAGAAAATGAATAATTTTTTAGTTTATATATGTAAGACTGTGTACACACGTACCAATAATTTAAACCCATTCTCCGAGTGTTTTCAAGAGCATTATTGGTCGCTTTATGATGGAACTGTGGTCTCCACTTGGGATGTTGTTGTTACCTGGATTTTAATTGCTTCTTTGCCGTTCTATGTCCAGGTTCCTAAGGTGTGTCCTGGTTGTCGCGCCCCCTGGAGAATGTTGTCAGATGATGGGGAAGACATGGCCGTTTCTGACCATGACAACCCTGGTCATGAAGTGGATGACGATGAGGATGAAGCTGCCACAGTTTCTACGCCTGCAGCAGCTCGACCTCGTGTGAGACGAGGAGCTAGTCATAGGCGCTCGAAAGCAAAGCTGGAGGAATCGTCTGATGATGAAAACGGTAACGACAACCACGATGACGATGATGATGAGCCTCATGAGACCCCATCCGTTCCATCCCAACCTCCATCACAACCTTTATCAGAACCTTCATCACAAGGACGGAGAGTGATTCGTTGTCGTCCAAAAATGAAGGCCAGGCGATAAACTGACATGGCTTGGAGTTAACCTTGAATGATTGACATGTTTCACAACCCCATTCAATGTTAAAGAGTTGTATTCATGTGCATGTACATTGAATTGTCTAAGACTTGCCAAGACTGTAGACTCAATATCTGTCCTTTGAGGTTATGTGAGATTTGTTTTTTCTGGTATAACCATGTACTACAGTTGAAAACAGTGTTTTTTTTTCTTCCTTCTCCTGGTCCTCCCTCCGGAAGAGTGTTCTCGGACCTATTTCAGTGATAGAGCTAAATTTTGGGCGTTTCAGTGACATAAACTGTTTAGTAATCGCGCAGGAGCTTTAAGGTAATTCCAAATGTCACGTATGAATTTAATTTAGAATCAGGCTTCACTGTCGAAGCTACTCCCCCCCTTTTTTTGTTAGAATGAACAGGTTTGAGAGCATGCTGATTTTGCTTTTACCACGGTCCTTGTCGATTGGAGAGTTCTCATTGTAATCTTTTCACCTTTTTATTAAATTTCCTGCCGTTAGTGTTCTGGATGTCTTCTGGATGTGCCTGAGTTGCTGTCTTGCACATCCTGGTAAGTTAAATTAACACTACTTTGACCTTCAAAATGTGTCTCTAATGTAGAAAGAAGATTCTTTCGTGCTTAATCTTTGTTATGGTTTGCAGGATTAAATGCCCAGCGAGATCCTGACGAGGAGGCCCTGGCCACTAGAAAGAGGCGAGTCTTGAGGAGACAAGGCAAGGGGGGCTAATTGTGCACTGAAATTGCTGAGCTAGAAGAGGTTGAGAATCAGGTTGGTCAATTTGTAAGAGGAGAGCTGAAGGACCAGGTGGATCAGCTTTTAGAGAAGCGCGCTTGTTGATGGTTGATTCACACTAAATTTTTGTATGGGCTTGTTGTGACAATGTCCATTAACTCAGTAGAGTAAGTAACTGGAGATATGAATCCGTCATTGTACATGCTTGCCTTACATAGTCTAATTACCTAGAAAACATATATCTTTACCTGTACGTCTTACGTTGTTAGAAATTTTTTAAGTACAACGGATGGCAAGGATTTACATTGACAGATTTGTTTGTCATTTTGCAATCTAAGTACTAAGGCGAGAGTGCCTCATAGCATTAAGATTTCAGAATCAGGCTCTTGAATAAGTTCCAGTTAGATGTGTTCTAATTACTCTAGGGTAAGGCACCTCCTGAAGGTCTTTCCAAGGCCCAAAGATTGAGGAAACCTTATTTTTGGAAATGCCAGAGAGGAGGTGTTTTACATGGAGTAAGGCCTCCTCTTGAGGATATTTTTGTAAGATTTGATTGGACAAATAAGTGGCTCGCAAAAATTAGGATCTTACATCTTATTGTTAGCAAGTTACACTAAAGTGTTCTTAGATATGCAATTAGGCTAGTAAACCTCGAAGCGTTGAGTTAGTTACTCAAACCTCCAAGTGTCTAGTTTGCTACCTAATAAGAATTTTGCTGTGTACAAATATTTGTATATCGTGTGTGCTAGGATTGAATAGAAATGTGTGTTTTCTCTGACCACATATCTTCTACAAATTTATCTTGGCCTCTATATATATAAAAAAGGTGGTGTGTGCATTGGTATCACTCGATGATATTCAATACAATACTATGGTGGTCTAGGCAGGTAAACATCAATATCAACATCTCATTGGTTGAGAGTAAAAAGTTGGGGCTTAGCAACTTACACTACATAACATTGTTAACCAGTCCCCCCCGGTGGAGGAATAATACTTCCCAGATACCTGGGGGGGTTTCAGTTATAATATAGCCAATTTCATTGGTTGGGCTGATCAGCCCAGCCAATGGAATTGGCTGTATTATAACTGAAACCCCCAGGTATCTGGGAAGTATTATTCCTCCACTGAGGGGCTGGTTAACAATGTTATATACAATCCAAGTCGCTGCATTTTGCATACTTGGAAAACAAGTAAGGTAGACACATCCATATCCGATTGCTCCCCATTTTGTACCCTATTTTTGATGCTTTCATCACACACTCTTGATTTCATATTGGAGCACTAAACACTCCTTGCACAAACAAATCTTGCCACATTTCAATTGTTGAGCTGCTTTGAGATAATTGGGATTGGGACCATCAAGTGCCATTATCAGAACACATCCAAACAGTTTCAAGGTTAGTTTTGAGTCACTAATAAGGACCCTATGAGTTGCAACTTTACCCTTTAATATAAAACAATCTACAATATTTTTTCCATAAAAGTTACGTTCTATGATAACTTGTTGAAAGGTTAACTCTATTGATTTTTTTCCTAAATTTTTTTGAGACCTTGAGGTACTCCAAACCCTTAAACGGTTGGGTTGAGTGTGTCTACCTTAAGACAAAGCAGGTGGGACCTGGCACAAAATTGACTTGCAGCTCATACATTGATGTGACTAAGGTTGAAAGTTATGATTTGTTATGTGCCATAAAAAGTAAGAATTAGAATTTACCCTAGGGATATTGAATTTGAGAATTTTGGATTCATATTTGGATTCAAAAACCTAGATTTTCTTTAGAAAATTTGAAGAAAATATGAATAAAAAACTCCAAAATAGAAGGCAAAATTTTTAATTTTTCCTTGTTTATAAAAATAATTTCCACCCTAGCCCCACTTTGACAAATGTGCTATCAAACCGAGCCAACAAAAATGGGATCACACCTTGAGATGGGACATGGGCAGTGTGAACCACCCCTTATATTGTTCATAGAAATTCTTTGCATAAGTATTGTATTGGTAATTGTCTCATGTATAAGATTCTAAAGTGTACATCAAAGTTGTTGAAAAGTCACAATATAGATTAAATTATTGCACAATCCCTTATGTCACATGATGTGGTGTTGTGGACTGTGTCACATTGGATATAGTTCATCCTTTGGATGATTTTTTGTTTTAGTTGAGTTAGGAAAGTTTAAAGCTAGTGGCGACTCATCTGAGTTGATACCTCCTCTTAAGCTAATTAGGATTTGATTGATAGCGTAAAACATTCTCTTTGGTTTGACATTCTTTGTCAAGTCAAATCTTGTGAGGGTTTGAGACAGAGGTTTTGTTCTTGTTTGTTATTGTTTTTTTATTATGAATTCTATTTTATATTTGCCTTACACTCTTGGATTATCCCATGAGCTAAGTGAAAAATAGCTTGATTATTAAGAGTGCTTGGATTTCATATTTAATCATTGGAAGCGTATTTGTGTGTGACCAATGCCAATGTGGTTGGCATATGGCATGCTTGATTCTACCCTTATCAACTTGGCCTCTAAAATATTGGACTTGCACTTGTTATAAGGTAGGCGCACCTATAAGCATTGAAATAAGGGTTTTGGAGTAGGCAAAACAATTGACTAACTTTGAAAAAAATACACTAAGTTAGGAAGTGGAAACCAAAAATATTGGCATCAATTTCAAGGTTCCAATTGCAAGCATTTATTCACAAAGATTTTTCAAAGTCCAAAATCATTGAAATTGTATGAACCATGTGTAAGAGATGCTAAAAACAAGGCTTGTTGGTTCTTAAATAGTGAGATGGGTACTCAAAACTATCATGCAAGTCACCCACAACCATCACTTGTCATCCACAACCATCACTTTGTCACCCACAACTATCACTTAATTACCCTTAACCATTTGATTTATATTTGTTAATTCCTAACAATATCATATAACGCCCATGGGGACATGACGAGGATGGGTGCACCTACCTTAGGAGATCTTTAGGCCATGCTACATCTTCCAACAAGCGTTGACAATCTTTTTAAGGTCAGCATTTTATGCTCAAGATGACAACATTATCATCTTTAATGACTTAGCATCAAATTTGCAATGTACAAGGGATTTGACATTAAAAACTTATCAAAGGCAATTAATGATGGAGCTTACAATTGCACCTAGTGACCCGGTCTACCATCATTTGTACATTTCTTCATATTGTCCACTTGATATTGTCAACCGCCCACAACATCACCTTAAATGTGGATAGATGTTGATATACACATTCATCTTCACATTTGACTCTAACTGTACTCCTCGAACCTGATTGGCGACTGTGCTTTATAGACAATGAGTTGTGTATGGCGATCTTTGTTTACACGACATTTGGCTCAATTCACATTTCTCTCACAGTGATCTGACCAATACTTCTGCAATCAGTAAACATGGCTTTTACAATAACCACTCACACTGTATATTGTACAAGGACTTTCTGAATATTGCACTCACATCCCCAGAAAGATCAGCATAAAATGAAAATAACACAAAAGTGACATTCCTTCAAATAACATGCTCGACTCTACAGTCCAAAGACCCAACCCAAACTTGGGAGGAGTAAACGCAATTCAACAGTACCACGACACATCACAAGAACTTGGCACTGTTGTTACGCTTTATGATCCAACAACTGGATCAAAAATCCAAGGGCACTTGTCTGCACGCTTCATGACAAGCCTCCAAGACTTAGTGCAAAAAAGCCTAATACACATCAAGAACAAATGTTTTTTCAAAGAAAAAGAGAAAGTTCTACAACCAGCACCATGGGGTAGCTATGCCTGCGTAGCTCAAATTTGTTAAGACACTGGAATAGCAGCTATTATGTGACGAATCAAACCCTCAAGCTCGCTACAATCAATAATGGCTACATGGAGGACTACGTTTAAACCTTTTGGCCGCATTCTAATCGTGGAGCAGCAAAATTTACCTCGTGTGAAAACAAGGACGTGTCCTTCATGTATTCGCAGGCGGCATCCAATTTGGATACCCAGGGTGCCCTCCAAAGTTGCCAGGATTTCCAGGGCCCCAGTTATTGTAGTCCGCCACTGGCTCCCCACTGAACTTGGTCCGCTTTGGAGGAGGCCCGGGCGGAGGTGGCGGCAAATGGGCTTCATGATACCGGGGTGCGCCCATAGGGAGTACGTTCATGGGAGGGACATAGTCTGGATAAAAATGGGGCCGGGACCCGTTCATAGGCCTTGGGGGTCCATTCTGCCCATACCCGTCCAGAAGAGGCCTGAGAGGACCGTTCTGATTGAACCCCTCGTGGTACCCGGGATGGAAGCCTCGAGGATCATCAAACCTTGAGGAGAAGCTGTTGTTTCCATCTTGCTGTGGATGGTAGGCTGGAGAAAAGTTAGGAGGAGGATAAGGTGGAGGAGGAGGAGGAGGAGGATGAGATGATACAGATTGCTTTTGTTGCTGATCTGCTTTTGGGGTTGGAAATGAAGGCGGCTGAGGGCCCTTGTCCTTCTCCCCGACCTTCTGTGCTGGTGCATGATTTGACCCTCCCTCTTCCCGTCTTCTCTGTGGCTCCGTTTCGTGCATCTGTATTCTTTCATTTTCGCCTTGTCCTTGCGGAATCTGCATAAGGATACTGAAACCGTTAAGCCGTCTCCTGTTGACTAACCCCTGTTACCAACAGCAACTCATCTCTTCCAATACACTTGGTTGGACTTCAATTAGCAAGTTGAGAGTAAGCACGTGGCTAAACGTCTGGCCAAACGGGAAAGAGATTGTCCACTGTTGGTCTAATAGGTGTCTAAACTTCCCACTTTACATGATTCCATAAGAAATCTCCCATACGCATTGAGAGAAGAAAAATCCACCTAAAAAGAGCTTGACTCTTGTACCAAAGTGCTTGTCTCCAGTGAGCTCAACAGTGATCTCTAAATGAAAGTATATTCCTACATATTAGTTGACATGCTTAAAAGTTGGACGGAGAGAGTGTTTTTACCTTATCCCACTCACTGCGTCTCCACGGTTTCTGATCTCTACCCTGTGGACCAACATCGATTTCTCGTTCACGGCTCGAGTGCTGATCACCACCACCACGATTTGATTGGTTTGTGTTGTGCTGGTCACTGCCACGGTGACGTGGGAACTGGTCGGGCAACCGAAGTTCAGGGACAGGACGCGCAAGTAGACCTTGAGGATCCTGCCGAACTCCTTTTACAGGTCCCCGTTGTGGCTCTTCTTTCTTTGGAAGAATGACCTGCAAAGTGCCGGAGGATTGTCGTGCAGGAGGGGCAAAATCGGCATGATGTTGCCCACTTTGATGTGACTGAACCTGTACCCATGCACCATGTATTAGAGTTTTATGCAAAAGAAACATTACAAAGAATCCTGGAAAGTAGCACTTTTATTTTTAAAAAATCTTTTAAGATAAAGATAACCATCAATGCACCTGTAGGAAATAGATATGAAATAAACAGATTAGGACAGAAAGACTTGCTCGAAATGCTGACGACCAAAAATGCTGCTCCTGCTTACGCAGGCCTTCTTTTCTACGACCTCGCAAAAGGACCTGTAAATCTTTCTGTCTAAAGTGTCCCTATTGCTGCAAGGAGACCTACAACAATAGTCACCTTTCCCTAATTTGAAAGAATCGAAGAGTCGCCGAACACGATGCAAGCGTCACCCAAACACGTGACTTGTAAGAAACCAGATACTTCCAGGTTCTATCACATTCAAAAATGCTTCCATTGAAGATGTAATCCTCATTGCTCAAGGATAGTTTAGAGTCGTAATTGAAAACACTACTATTCAAAGTTCAACAATTTGTAACTTATTCATGTAATATCCAAATTTAACTGCATTGCATCCTCTAAAGAGAAAGGACAAGGCGTACAATTTTTTTAAAGAAACTCTATTAAACAACTCAAAACAGCTAAAAGACACATTAATGCTTTCCCTGCCTTATTGAAGTTTGACATGAGAAAGACAGCCACCTGGGATGGAAACATCAACCAAAAACAAATAATTACCTGAGCCTCGGGTACTGAATTGCCAGCAGAGACATTCCTTTCTGGTGATAATCTTCCCTGCTCCATTTGCAAGAGCTGGGGATGGGCTTCAGTGATATGCAAATCAAAATCAGACCTTGCAAGAAAAGAGCGCAGACACCCCGGGGCACCACATATGAAGATGCCTTCCAAAACATCCATTTTCTGAATACGCGTTACCCTTTCCTCGCACCTGCAAGGGAAAAAATGAAAGATCAACTTAATTAAATATGTCTTCATGGAACGTAATCGTCACATTTCTCCCGAGTGAACTGAACCAACTTGACTCACACCCGCTTCACTCACTACTCCATGAACGAGTTCCTAAAAAAGTTCCAATCATGTCCATCGACATCATAAAAAACTTGTTACAATGAGAATACAGGCAATAAAGGTGCACGGAAAGTGTAACACTTACAAAAAGCAGGCCGGATCAAGTTTGGCGCATGTCAAGCAGAACACATGCTCACACGGTATCTGCAGCCATAGCAAGCAAGGTACACACAATTGATCAAACCTGGACTCAAAACTACTAGCTTCCTTCAAAAAAATGCAAAACATCATACTAGGTTCTCAATAATAACTCGCATGCCCATACTTCATAAATTGAATGCCATCACAAAAAGGCTGTGCTCTACATGAAATCGAGCATATTGAATAGCATCATCCATAGTTTATTAAACATACTAGGTTCCTTCCACAGAAACATAAATGCACCATTTAATTTCGTCGTTAATAACATGCTATCACACATGATGAATAGCATACTGCGCTCGTTACTAAAAAATAAACGAACTATACGACTTCAACCGTGACACAAATGCGCCATTCTCAATACTAACATGCATGCCCATGCTTCATTGATGAAAATTTATCACATAAAGGAAGTGCTCTCATTAAGATCAAGGATAATGTATAGCACGAATCACTTGCGTATGTCCTTTAACCCTAGAAAAAGCCAGAAATGTTCATATACAAGAACCTTCACAGGACTCAAAACGTCCAATATCCAATTCAGTGAAAGAAACAGCATACTGCGCATGTTACTAGAAATAAACAAACTATGCGACTTCAACCGAGACACAAATGCACCAGTCTCAATACTAACATGCATGCCCATGCATCATTGATGAAAATTTATTACATAAAGAAAGTGCTCTCATTAAGATCAAGGATGATGTATAGCACAAATTACTTGCGAACCCTAGATAAAAACCAGACAGGTTCATATACTAGAACCTTCACAAGACTCAAAAAATGTCCAATATCCAATTCAGTGAAAGAAATGACATTCGGAGGATGAGCTTCTTACCAGGCGACCGTAAACAGCAATCGGAAAATTGCAGCGCACACAAATATGGACCTTGTCTCCAGGCCGGCGACGAGCTTTTACTCCCACGAAATTCACCGCACAAGGCTCCGGGAAAACGATCCCCACTCCTTTCAACAACGGCAAGTCCGTGTCTCCTAAATGAGGAGGAATCAATGGCCCTTTGGTAGGAATGACCGAGTTTATCCCACCACCACCACCAGCTTGCTCTTGCTTCCCACCGGCCCCGGCCTTGCCGAGGCGTATGGTCAAGTTCACCATTGTAATATAACATTCACTGGCATCTCTTAAACCAAACCACTTCGTTTCTACAACTAAATACGACGCATATCACGATTGTCTCATTTCAAGACCTTCCGTCTTAAAATTAGGGCTACCATTTGAACGCCACTGAAAACATCATCAGATAATCCGCACGGAGAATCAACAGGCACGAGGCTGAAGTTCGAATGCGTTTTGACGACGGTGACATTCACGAGAAACAATACTGCTCAATTTAAATCCCTCTCCTCTCCAAAACCTAAAAACTCTGCGTCCTGTTCATTAAGCTTCACATAAAAAGATTTAAAAATATCTTCTTCTTCCGCAAACACTCCATCTCGTCCGCCAGAAACAAACCTCCGCCATCCAGAACAAGACCTTAACTTCGTGCGTCGAGCTTGAGGACGGTCGGTCTCGGTACAACGACACCACAAAATAAGAACAATACTGCTCAATTTAAATCCCTCTCCTCTCCAAAACCTAAAAAGCTCTGCGTCCTGTTCATTAAGCTTCACATAAAAATCTCAAAAATATCTTCTTCTCTCATAATAACTCCATCTCGTCCACCAGAAACAAACCTCCGCCATCCGGAATAAGACTTAACTTCGTACGTCGACAACGACACCACATAAAAGGGCGGGAAAAAAGTTTCACCGGATGAGGAAAGTCGAGACTTTACAAACACGGACTATTCACAGATAATCGCTTCGCTTTGAGCTTCAATCTCCTCTGCAACGAAACTTGACGTCGGAATCGCGCAAGCAATGTAAGTTACGCGAAAGTTGATTGAAATGAACGTGATTGAGCTCGAAAAGCAAGGTTTTAAGCTTAAATGGCGGTGAAGCTCCATTTTGAGTCACGTTTCAGCGAAGCGACAGGTATAGAAATCAAGCATCGACGAATTTTAAGAGGAGCACTGGAGCGGACCGGCTATGGCGTGATTTTGATTTGTTTACGGCCATGGATTTTGCAAGGGAGCGCGAGCGCGGCTTCGACTTCTTCGTCGTCTTCGCCTTCTTCGTCTTCTCCGTTGTTGCTGCTCGGTATTTGTACGATCGTACATGTATATATGTAAGAAGTACGAATACGTAGAGATGTGGACAAAATGATCCATTCCTCACTCAAACCCTTACCATGTAATCAAATTTTTAACCCTTGAACAAGGGGAAGGCCTTTTGCGGCCAGTACGATACGGCATATTTTTTTTGTATTTGGAATGGATCCACACCTCTACTACATTTGAGATCAACAAAGAAGTTGAAATATAGATAAATGTGGTTCTAGTGACCTACTTGAGATCCCAAATTAAAATTTCTTATTGGTAGCAAATGACAATTATACTTCAGCATATATATTACGTCCTACAGACATTTAAGGGTTAACCCTAAACCCTTAAACGTCCCAAGGGCATAGTAAATACGTTGCCGTACATTTGGCATTTGCTACCAACAAGAAATTTTAACTTGGGATCTCAAATAGCTCACTAGAACCCCGTTTATCTATATTTCAACTTCTTTGTTGATCTCAAATGTAGTAAGGGTGTGGATCCATTCCAAATACAAGAAAAATATCCCGTATTGTACTGGTCGCAAAGGGCCTTTCTAATGTTTAAGTGTTACGACCGAGCAACCATAGTACATAGTATGTACGCTGCTGTGTAACTTGCACTTGCTACCAACAAAAAGTTTTAATTTGGGATCTTGACTACCTCACTATAACAACATTGATCTATATTCTAACTTCTTTGTTGATTTCATAAGTAATAAAGGTGTGGATGCACTCCAAATATGAGAAAAATACATTGTATTGTATTGCTTACTACGGGGTGCTTGGTCCTTTAGGTGTTAACAAATCTAAAAACAATTACATATTTTAGAAGCTTATAAAGGGAGACAATATGCGTTAAAACTTGAAGAGTAGACTATTTCAACTCCATGCATTTAACCCATGTCAAGTGCAATTTTGTACTATCAAATATGCTATGTATATTCATCAACTTCTAGTCTTCCACCAACAATTTTTTTAGCTTTTAACCACCTTTTAGAGCTTGAAATTGCCTCAGCTCAAGCAAACCTCTTGTAGATAGAATGAGGGACACAATGTACTAAAATTTGACTTGAATTAAATTAGGAAAAGCTTTAATAAAAAAACATTTGAAAAAAACAACAAATTATGATCAAATTGCTTTTAAAATCATTACAAGTCCACCATCAATCTAAAATCAATACATCCTCAATCTATTATTAGAGCTTTCAAGATAAGTAATGTTGAATTTTGAATTTAGTGAAGTATTGATTGCATGGAAGGGGTGCAATTGAGGAATGGATCTTTGTGTGCCCATCTCTATATTAGTGTATAGTCATTAGAGAAGGTGGTATTAATTCATGAGTTTAGGTACCTGTTGTACCAACAAAGAGAACTAGAATATCCTTGCAATAAGCTAATTTTGTAGCAATTTTATCACAAAATGTGGTTAATTTGAAAATTTAAACCATGATTTACAAATGTCATCAACTTGATTCAAAGTAAAGCCTTAGTGTATACCACTTTACACATGAATCTCTCTATCCCTTGTTGGTCCTTTGCTAAAAGAACAAGCAGGTCACTCGAAGTTGCACCATGACACCCGGCCTCTCTCAACCAAATAGAATGAGCGTCTTCATAACTCTTGATGTGGTTAATAATAAAGGACAATGGGTCACTCAAAGTCTCACTCAAAGTCCCACCATGACACTTTCTTTCAGCCAATCAAATCATTAGACAAATTCTTCTATATATATAGACAACTCAATTGGACTGCACTAAATATTGCATTCCGGTTGTCCTATACTATTTTTGCATTTTGCACTATATAAATACTTATTGATTCAAAAGTAATATTCATCAATAATTATTACTCCCTTTGTCCCAAAACGATCTTCATGTTCACCTTTATTTAGTGTCTCAAAATGATCTTCTTGTTGGAGGAGGAAGGGAGCTAGTGACACTTGCACATAGTTCAAAAGCATGGGCATGCTATCCAATCCCATGCATCAAGTGAGTGGCCACCGGTGCTCTTCAAAAATGCCTCAAAAATTCAATTTTCAAGCACTTTGAAACCACACATTGAAGAATAATTTGAAACTCAAAATTTTAGAACAATGGGAGGACATCAAACTCTATTCATAGGTAATTTTTTTTTTTTTAAATGGTTCTTTTCAAACTTAATCTATAACATTTTGTGTCACAAAGAAGATCATTTTGGGACAAAGGGAGTACAATCAATAAATTTTAGGGAGAATTTCATGGATACCCCTGAAGTTTGCAATAATATCATAGATACCCCTGCTTTTTTAGTAATATCACAAATACCCTTTGACCAGAAGACTTCTTTCCTGGCGGTTTCTTTGGCGGTTTCTTTTGAGCTGTTTCAAAAGGCGATTTCTAGTTGCGGTGAAGCATCCAAACTATGGCGTGGAGGATGCAAAGGGCTTTCACGATTCCAAGACGATTTCGCCTCCACCTCTTCACGGCATTCGGCTCTTCACAACAACGCCGAAAAAATTTAGCTCTCATGCTGAATTTTTTTAGCTCTTGGTTTAGGGTTCCTGGGCAAGTTTGTGCAGGATTGTGTAGTGCTTGGAGTTCTTGAGCACGGAATTTGGAGATTTGGAATTCCAAATCAAGCACTTTGCGTTTGTTGACATTTTACGCTCAACTCTGTTTTCAGTGGTTGTAGTCTCATCTATTTCCTGCTCGAGCAAGTACATGCAGCAAAGAAATTGAGAGTAGAGATTCTAAGACAATCCGAGGCTAAGAACAATGCAGAAGCAAGTCAAGATGCCAAAACAAATTTTTGCTCAAACATGAGGTCGATGATTCAGTCATGCTTTCATGACCTAGGTATGCATTTGATGCATAGATTTTTAATCCTTTATAATATTGAACCTAGTGCTTCTGTTGAGTCTATTCTGATATTTCACTGTACGGACTTTTGTTGTACAGTTCTTCCCTTGTCCCTCTAATTTGTGGATGTGTTTGAGTGATTTGCTGAAATTCATGGCATATTTTGACGATTTGAATTGTGTTGTTCTCCAATATTGTCTTCAGAGCCATCGTCAAACCTGCGGAAGAGCTTGGAGGCTAGCGTGAAGGCCTTCTTCTACACCTTGCTTGCTGCTTTTTCCATCACTTTGTATTCAGGTTTGTTCTCTTCACAAGCTATAGATCAAAGGCTAGAAGTTCATATGCAAGACACCAGAATGGTACAAATCTAGGCCATGTAATGCAGAGTAGATTTCAAATGAAAAATAAAAAGATCAAAACAACAAATTATAGTAACCATGTCATACGCGCAAGTGGTACTAGCATATCCTTGGACAAAATTCTCAAAGTCCTTCTCACTCAAAGCTGTAGAAACAAACAAAAACAACCTCAACATCAATAGTAGTTGGCGAGTGAAGGAATGCTGTGAAGTGTGCCTCAAACAACAAATGGAGTCATTTGTCATTGAAGCTATTTATACACATTCATTGACAAAGCTTCACGTGATCTACAAAGTGAAGGAAAAAGAAGCTCATAGAAAAATTCTCAATGGCTCAAGAATGCAAGAGAATGTTTACTAACCTGGCTCAATTTCAAGACCGGTATTGTCAACCTTGAAGACCAAGACCACTGCTTTAGGAACACTATCTGCTTCTATGTATCTTTCAAGAGAAAATGGGCTGAAACTTTGTTGGTGCATCCTTCCGGATACATTAGTCTCAGGATTGGCAATTCAACCCGGCCTCTAGACATAAATTAGAGGCTATTTCCTACGAGGATTTGTAAAGACTTGCATAACTTGTGTTGAATCGCCAATCACTCTCTGTGGTACATCATCTGAGCATTCAACAATGATACTGGTGAAGTTAGGATATGCATACTCACGTAAAAGACTAAAGATGATCTTGAAATACAACTACTGTAGATGCTTATCAATTATGTAGCAATCTGAAAGAAAACTACCTGCCAAATTGAGAGATATCAAGACATTCTTGTGGTCACACTGCACAGACAAAACATCAATAAGCGCAGTAAGCTCTGCTTCTAAATTGAATTGTCCATTCTCCAGAACAAGCTTTCTAGACTCAACCTGCGTAAAACCCAAAAGTCATTCTCTTCAAATACTTCAAAAGAGCATCAGCAGATCAAAACAATACTTATTTCTCGGCACAGAGAGCAAGTGACTTTATAGCTCCGACAGTTGTCTTCACAAATCCATAATCCAATTCTAAACCCTGGTATAATGCAATCAAAAGGCGAAAGAATGAACCAAGGGGAAGGTCAAACTTTGGCGATATCAAGAGCAAAATTGAGCAAAGAAACTAGGGATGTGGAGCAACGGTGAATTTGTCGAATACTCCCATCGTGCTCTATAGTGAGGTTCTCCATGAGCAACATGTCTAAGAGACTAATGATGCATGCCGTTGCCGTTCTCAGCTCATGGATGTCCAGAAACACCACAATTCAAATCGTCAAAATATGCCATGAGTTTCAGCAAATCACTCAAACACATCCACAAATTAGAGGGACAAGGAAAGAACTGTACAACAAAAGTCCGTACAGTGAAATATCAGAATAGACTCAACAGAAGCACTAGGTTCAATATTATAAAGGATTAAAAATCTATGCATCAAATGCATACCTAGGTCATGAAAGCATGACTGAATCATCGACCTCATGTTTGAGCAAAAATTTGTTTTGGCATCTTGACTTGCTTCTGCATTGTTCTTAGCCTCGGATTGTCTTAGAATCTCTACTCTCAATTTCTTTGCTGCATGTACTTGCTCGAGCAGGAAATAGATGAGACTACAACCACTGAAAACAGAGTTGAGCGTAAAATGTCAACAAACGCAAAGTGCTTGATTTGGAATTCCAAATCTCCAAATTCCGTGCTCAAGAACTCCAAGCACTACACAATCCTGCACAAACTTGCCCAGGAACCCTAAACCAAGAGCTAAAAAAATTCAGCATGAGAGCTAAATTTTTTCGGCGTTGTTGTGAAGAGCCGAATGTCGTGAAGAGGTGGAGGCGAAATCGTCTTGGAATCGTGAAAGCCCTTTGCATCCTCCACGCCATAGTTTGGACGCTTCACCGCAACTAGAAATCGCCTTTTGAAACAGCTCAAAAGAAACCGCCAAAGAAACCGCCAGGAAAGAAGTCTTCTGGTCAAAGCGTATTTGTGATATTACTAAAAAAGCAGGGGTATCTGTGATATTATTGCAAACTTCAGGGGTATCTGTGAAATCCTCCCTAAAATTTAAAGAGCTTGGCAACAATAGTGAAGCTCCAAAAAAACAAACCAGTGGTGTTAAAATTGTAAACCATGTGTAATTCTAGTATCTAGAGAGTTACATGTGCCTCCAAGTAATTAAGCAATGAGTTATGAGGTAAGTTTTTAGAGTAAGGCAATGTAAGTGTTAAGGTCACCTAAATGCAATATTTTGTGTGGTTCATTAATTTGTGTTCCAAATAATCTAAATATATATTAAACATTTAAAAAAACATACACTTTACCTCAAAACCAACATAGTGTTTGATTTCACATTGTTTACTAAGTGTTTGAGTTCAAAATCAAAAATCATCCTTCAAATTTGTTTAAATATTTCAAAGAAATTCCACGTATTACTCAACTCTAGAAAATGTATTACATAATTTTTGGTTTTATTGAAACGTTTCTTTGTTTTCTTTTATACTTCCTACATGATTTTTTTTTAATAAATATGGAATAGAAGAACTCATAAAATTTCAAAATAAACGGCCACAAAATTTCTCTTCTTTCGTTTTTTACCAAAAATATTTTCATTTTACCAAGCTGCCTTGATTTTTCCATAGGAGGGCACTCTCCCTTAGATGGTCCATTCACAAGCCTCCTACCTTAAAGTCAGTTTCCATGGGGGACCGGATTTAGAGGGGGCCTCCAGGTTGACTTGGGCAAAACCAATGAAAAACTCTGAAATCTTTATTGGATGTAGAATTTAGAAAGGAACCTCCGGTCAATGGTCTGGGAGCTCCAAAAATGTAGTCAACTTTTGCAGAATTGGAGGCTAAAGGTCCAAGTCTGGACCCCTTCAACCCCCCATGGAAACTAGCTCTTAGTGGCCACTAACCAGTGACCACCCACAGATGACGACTGTGTCTTAACTTGATTCACTACTCTTTCTTGCAAAGCCATGGAAATAGATATTTCACACCCCGGATTCCATGTCCCAAATTTTGTTGCCCCTTCCATCCAATATCAAATGAATTACCATTTCCTCATACAATTCTAGATGACGACAAAATAAGGTAGCAACACTCATAACCATCACTATATCTACAACCAGCACCTCTAAAATCTTGGAAAATATGGGAAAGTGAATAGATGTAATTACAAGGATGTAAAACATGTGAACATGAAACTTTAATGTTGGTATTAGGTGCAATTGCAGTTGGCTCTTTAAAAATTCACAATATCCAAATAATACTTCAAAAGTGCAAACTCATCATTTTTCTCTTGCTAATAATATTCTATAGTTTTGCTAAATGTTTATTAATAACCGTCATGTTCAAAACCCTTAATTTGATGGTTATGGGTGTTGCTACCTTATAAACTTGAAAGTGCTTCAGCTCTTCACTACCCCAGAACAAATCAAGTTTGTAGGTTTGTGTCAACCTTCGAATCAGGAAACTTGTAATAAGTAAGGTAGACACACCTATATCTGACCGTTTAAGGATTTGGGGTATCTCAAGGTTTCGAAAAATTCCAAAAAAAAATCCACAAGGTTAGCCTTTCAACAAGCTATCATGAAATGTAATTTTTGTGGAAAAAACTTATTATAGGTTATTTTATATTAGAGGGCAAAGTTGCAGCTCATATGGTCCTTATTAGCAATAGTTGCTATATTCATTAAATTGGGAAAACCAAATTTCCAAGTTGTACCCTAATGGATTGGTTTAAGTTGGTCACCTTAAACCCAAAGTGTTACAAAATTCCAAATTTAATGAATATAGTGTTGACTCTAGACTAACCTTGAAACTGCTTGGATATGTTCCCATAGTGGCACTGGATGGTCCCAATCCCAACCATCCCATAGCAATTCAACAACTGACATGTGGCAGAATTTGCTTGTGCAACTGACATTCATTGTTCCACTATGGGTTCACCAGTGTGCTGTAGAAGCCTCAAATATAGGGTGCGGAATTGGGGAGGGGTCAGGAATGGGTGTGTCTACCTTAGACCTTGATTGAAAATTGGTTGTAAGACTCTGCAAGGATAAATTTATAAATCTATCTAAATTGCCTAACAACTTCATTGAATAAAGTGAATTAAAGTAAAGTGCAAACTTCTCCAAGATGGTTTGACGATTATAGATGCAAACTGGTAGAGCGAGCAAGAGGGATACATTGGTAGATTTTTTGGGAGGTGCAAACACTCGCTTATGCTACTACGTTGTTGTCTTGGGAAAGAGGAACTCGCTTATGCTACATGGATGTCTTGGAAAAGGAGATTCGGCTGTTCTTGTTGGTCGTTTAGTTGGTTGGGATGTTCAACAAGTAACTTAAACCCACGCGAGTCTTAATTTGCCTCTTACTAGGCCGTTGTATGTCTTAAATTACCTACGCACAAACTTTAATCGTGTGCATCAAGCCTTAGTGTTGCGGCATCCGTAGCAAGCAACTCTCAATCAATCTCTCCATTGCTGTTCCTTGACGTAGTCTTTTTATTCTCACAATTTAATTACATTTCCCCGCTGGTCTTTGATTGGGGTGTTGTTGATTGACCAACTTGCAACTTCTACATCAATCTGTATGAGCTTTCTCCCGCGGCCATTCATTCTGGAGTGCTTTTGTTGATCATTTGTTGGATGTGGTCAAGGCTATGTCTGCAAACGACAATGGGGACGTAGCATCTAAATATGGCTGCTCCACCAGAAGAGAATGTGCGCCAGGCAGGCCAATGTTGTAGGGTCAACAACTACGACAACGCCGCCAAAGCTTCCTGATCCTACAACGTTGACGAAGTCGGAGAGTTTGGTGCAAATGCGGGGCTGAAATTTGTCCGTGGATGATTAGTTATGGCAGGTCTACGACGTCGGCAAGGAGCAACCTTCTTCGCAACATAACTTGCGACATTGCAGCAATGTGGCACCACTCAAGGTAAAGCTCTCTCTCCCTCTCTTCCAATTTGCTTTTTCCATGGTTGCTGCACATATGTATGAGCACACTTGTAGTAATTAAGTACTCTTCTCTTTGATTTGTTTTAGTTATGAGCTAGCTTAGCCAATTGTTTTTGAGGATTGCCCAAATTGAATTCCAAAGTTTAGGAACAAAAATTGAAAAAAACAAAAAAAAACTCTAGACAACTTGGATTGTGCCTAGACCTCACTAACTATCGATTGTTTAATAGTACCAATTAGTAATGTTCTCAAGCATCAAGTTTGTAGAGCAAACTTTGCAAGTCATGACCAAAAACTTAATAATTCTTGCAAGAGAGCTTTGTCATCTAGCTATGCACTCAGCTTGTATTAATGGCTTCAGAACTTTGTCTCAAATCCTCTTTATCATCTTGCATTGTAAATCACAAAAATATGTTTGTACATATGTGCATTTGCTTTTAAATTCTATACACAGAACTTGACTTCGACATTTCTTTGTCAACTTGATACTTTCTTGGAGACTTAGGTGGATCACTTAAAGCATTTTAGAATTGTCGGGCGGCATAATAGAGCAATTGCTTTATTTATTTGAGATAAAAATTATAACAAACTTTCAAATAAAGAAGAGAACATTCAAATGTTAAATCCAATATAAATAATATAAGTACACTACAAATCTAAGGCATTAATTTTTTTATAACTAATATAGGAGCATAAGATTTGGAGTTATTGTATGCACAAGACTGTATTTAGTATAAGTTTGTTTTGATTGTTGGGTATTTGAGGGGCCAGGCTTTATTGGATAAAAAGTCAAAGCAAAGCTGACTTAACAAAAATAATATAAAGTGAAAAAAACTCAAAATTTAAAACTAGCCAAAGTATCATAACCTATATCATAGCAAAAAATAAGGTGTCTAAATCAAATATAAATTTAAGCCCAAAGGAAGTGTTTAATCTAAAAAAATGAGGATTGAAATAAATATCAAAATTTTGTGTAAACAAAGGTGCTATAACTAGAGTGTAAACAAAAAAAATAGGATGCAAAAAAAATGCAAAATCTAACACAAACCAAGGCACCAACCAAAATGTCTTAACAAAAAAAAGGTATAAGAAAAGAAATTAATTTTCTTACAATATTAAACTCCAACCATCAAATATGCACATGCCTTTTTTGTATCTCTTACCCAAAGTCTTTTGTTGTCTTTGCTTGACAAATCTTTTTTTTTTTCTTATAATGAAAATAGCATGGAAAAAAATGGAATCTCCCAAGCTGTATAAGTAATTATAGAGTGCCCTAATAAAAATTATTTTGCCAAATTATATAATTATAGAGGCCCTTTTTTTTTCTGCTTGGGAGGTAAACAACCCTCTAAAAATTACCCCCTTGCCGCACGGGGGTATCCAACATACAATGAGTGATCCACCCAAGCATTGAGCTCCTATTTTGCATAAGTAAACCCAATTAGCATCCATTTAGCATAGATAAATCCATTTAGCATCCATTTAGCATAAGTAAATCCATTTAGCATCCATTCAGCATAGGAAATTTCATTTGACATCCATTATTAGCATAGGTAAATTCATTTAGTATTTATTTAGCATCCATTTAGCATAAATTGAGATTTATATTGAAAAAATTCCATTTATAAATTTTGCACTTCTACCTTTGTCCAAATTTTACTTTAGTCCAAACTAGTACTCCACTCTATTTTTAACTTTTCTACTTTGGTTAACCTTGCTCTCTACTCTATTTTTAGGTGTAAATTGAACTAAAAGTAGATTCATCAAACCAACACACATGCACACACGTACACACGCACGCACGCACCCAAATTTTTTCTATAATATTGACAAGATAAAATATTGAGAAATTAATATGGGGCAACCTAAATGCATTGTTTAGTGTATTGTAGGTTGATAGCGGATTTGGCATGTAGATGCCTAATTGATTATTTTTTGAGAGAAAACTAATTTGGCATCAGATTTTGTAGTTAGAAGAAGACTAGGCATTTTTAGAAAAAAATTGTTACTATTTGGCATTCCACCAAAAAATTTATAGTAGAATCATGCCTCTTTCTAAGCATTTTCCACTTTCTAAAATTAGCCCTTGATATAGAGTTTTGCAATAGATTGGAATCAGCCTTGACCTTCTATTCTCAATTAAACTTAACCCCTAAAGGACCAAGCCATTTTTTTTTGTGAAAAACACAGAAAACTGCCACTTTTGGAGAAGCAAGTACAATGGTAAGAAAAAAGTTTTTACAAGAATCCAATTGTAAGATCTTATAGTAGACTACAAGAGGCACATGTGGTAAAAAAACCAGCTCAATATACACAAAAACGAGTAAGATATTTACATTGGAATTGCGGAATTTTATTTTATTTGCTCCTGCCTGAAAATTTTAGAAGGCTTTGACTACTTTTAGAGCAAAAAAATTACTCTACACAAAGTTGAGGTTTATTTATCCCATGTAGGAGACCAAGTTAGGTATGTGTGGGAGAATTTTCAAATCAACTAGAACTATACAACACATGGGAAAAAATAGTAAGTAAATAGAAGTAGAGAATGAGTCAAAACACTAAATTGTTAAGAATTTAATTATTAAAACAAAAAATGCAAATCCCAACAATCGTAATGTTGTGATAAACAATCTACCTCCTTTGGTTTTGTTTTTTTCCCAAAATAATGAAATTTGATTAAACTAAAGGACTTCATAATTTATTTTAGTGTAGAGAATCTAGAACTACCTGCAAACAAAAACTCCTCATAACTTTCATCTCATTTATCAAAATTGAATGATTCAAAATTCCCCAAGTCTATATAAGTCTAAAAAACCTATTTCAAATTTTTATTCAAAGAAAATGAAACTTTTAAAGAAGTTTTTGGATGCACGGGGAGCAGCATTTTCCAAATTTTCATGCATATCTTCTTAAATAAATGTTGGAATGAAGAAAAAATTATATTCCCATGTAGGTCTTTGAATTCCTCACCTTCCATAAAAGTTTAAAAAATCATGCAAAGTAGTTTAGCCATAGGTAGATGCTCAAAATCCCATTTGTCCCTCACAAGGACAATGGTCCTTCAGGGGCTCTTATAATATTTGGCATTTTAGCTTTTAGTTTTGTTTGACATTGGGCATTTTTGGAGAATAATTTATAGAAAAATTAAGAAAAATTTTGGAAAATTATTTTATGCCAAATCTGCTCTCAACCTACCAAGCCTTTTTATTTCATTTTTTAAGAAGTATGAAAGTGACAATTTAAAATGTTATAGTGGTGCTCCAAATTTTAACATTCATCCACATATTGGATAGAAAAGATCACATTAGTACATATTATGTGTCTAAAATTTGGTTTCATCCACAATTTGGCAATTTCATCCACATATTGGATAGAAAATATCATATTAGTACATATTACATGTCTATAATTTGATTTTCATCCACACTTTGGCAATTTCATCCAATTTTTTAAAATAATTTGAAGCGTTTTAGCGATTTTCATCTAAAACTTTTGGCATTTTTTTTTACATTTTTTAGCCAGACTTTATTTTGGGTGCAATCTAGCACCAAAAACCCAACCTAAAAATTAAAGCCCTCCAACCTACAGTAGTGTATGTAGTCCGAGATGTTTTTTTAGCTTAACTGGCCAATATCATAAATTCTCTTAGGCCAACTGGTTGTTTAGAGTATACTCCTGACTAAACCTATAAAAATAAAGAATATTCTCTTGTTTTTCCCCTTAAACAACCAATTTTTTTCCTAAACTTTTGAGTTCAATTCTGCAATTCTCAAAATGAATTGGCCAGCTAGTAACTAAATGTTGTTACTCCCTGTACATTGATAGTGTACGCCAAATAGTGCATTTAGGTTGCTCCATACTAATTTCTTGACATTTCACACTATTTAAATACTTATTGCTACTACAATAATTTTCAGCAATAATTACTGCATTATGCAACTTTTAAAGGCCTTGGCAACAACAACATAGCTCCAAGACAAAAAATTAGTGAAATTCACATGGTAAATCATGTGAAATCATAGTATCTAAATAGTTTCATGCACCTCCAAGTGCCCAAGCCATGAGTCATAGGATAACTTTCCATGGTAAAGCAACCTAATTGTTAAGACAACCTAAATGCACTAAGGTAGGCATACCCTTCTCTAACCCCTCTCCATCACTGCACTCTAGTTTTTGACTGTTCTCCACCCACTGTTGAACCTAAAGTGGAGCACTAAATGCCACTTGCACAAGCAAATCTTGCCACATGTCAATTGCTAAGTTACTTTGAGGCGGTTGGGATTGGGACCATCATGTGCATTTATAGGAACACACTTATGCACTTCCAAGAATAGTTTAGAGTTACCTATGAGATCCTTTGAGTTGCAACTTTACCATTTAATATAAAACATTTTACAATACTTTTTTCCACAAAAATTACGTTCTTTGATAGCTTGTTGAAAAACTAACCCTATAAATTTTTTTCCAGAATTTTCCAAGACCTTGAGGTGCCCAAAACCTTAAATGGTCGGGTATGGGTGTGCCTACCTTAGTTTTGAAACCCCTATAGAATGGCTATCCCTGAAGAATCATGTCGTCGACTTGTCGAAGAATGTTGTGGAGAAACGATGGACCTTTGTGGTGGTGGCGCCGTGTACACCGACCGCTCTTCCATCCATCCCACCGTCGACCACTGCCGCACCTGACGCATCGTCTCGCACCTCTCACTGGCTCTTTTCTTCTCGCAACACATAGGAGCTCATCGTGGCCGTCACTTTCCCCTTCCCCCTTGTGCCACCACGTCCATGCCTCCCAATGCCTGCTCTGTCCTTTACGCTTTTCGCTTTTTCACTTCCGCCGTGGCTGCTGCACACCACGCTTACCTGAACTGCGCCTTTGCAATTGGACCTCTCTATTCCTGTACCTCCCGCACTCCTTGTTAAGTTAATAATGGCTGGAATCCGAGGACTGTTGAGGATTGATTTCTGGTGGACGATGGAGGGCCAGGAGGTGTAGCGTAGGTTTGGAATCGACTTACGTTTGATTCAAATACGAACCGCGCGGGCGGAATTGGATTTCGGAAGATTGATGCATTGACCGCGAGAAGGTGAATTTTGATTGATTGATTGATCTGCTTGCGGTTTTGTGCATTTTGTGCTAGTTTTGCAGTGATAAGGTTGATGAGGTTGATGAGGAAGTGAAATTTGGTTAGTTCGAAGTGTTACGGGCAGTTTCATGGAAATATCTAGTTTAGTGTGATTGAGCATGGCGAAGGAAAGGAACGTCTATGCGCGGAAGGTGATCGTTAAATTAGCGCGCACGCCATTGCAATTGGACCTCTCTATTCCTGTAACAAACACATTGCCTCCCGCACTCCTTGTTAATAATGGCTGGAATCCGAAGACTGTTGAGGATTGATTTATGGTGGACGATGGAGGCCAGGAGGTGTAGCGTAGGTTTAGAATCGACTTACGTTTGATTAAATTCGAACTGCTCGGGCGGAATTGGATTTCGGAAGTTTGATGCATTGACCGCTCGAGTTTTTATTTATCAGAGAAGGTGAATTTTGATTGATTGATTGATTTGCTTGCGGTTTTGTGCATTGTGTGCATTTTTGTGCTAGTTTTGTAGTAGTGAGGTTGATGAGGAAGTGAAATTTGGTGGACGATGGAGGGCCGAGAGGTGTAGCGTAGGTTTAGAATCGAGTTACATTTGATTTGAATAAGAACCGCTCGGGCGGAATTGGATATAGGAAGATTGATACATTGACCGCTCGAGTTTTTATTTATCAGAGAAGGTGAATTTTGATTGATTGATTGATTTGCTTGCGGTTTTGTGCATTGTGTGCATTTTTGTGCTAGTTTTGTAGTAGTGAGGTTGATGAGGAAGTGAAATTTGGTGGACGATGGAGGGCCGAGAGGTGTAGCGTAGGTTTAGAATCGAGTTACATTTGATTTGAATAAGAACCGCTCGGGCGGAATTGGATATAGGAAGATTGATACATTGACCGCTCGAGTGTTTTTTTATCAGAGAAGGTGAATTTTGATTGATTGGTTGATTTGCTTGCGGTTTTGTTTGTGCTAGTTTTTGTAACAACACATTGCCTCCCGCACTCCTTGTTAATAATGGCTGGAATCCGAGGACTGTTGAGGATTGATTTATGGTGGACGATGGAGGCCAGGAGGTGTAGCATAGGTTTGGAATCGACTTACGTTTGATTTGAATACGAGCCATTCGAGCGGAATTGGATTTCGGAAGGTTGATGCATGGACCACTCGAGCTTTTTTTTATCAGAGAAGGTGAATTTTGATTGATTGATTAATTTGCTTGCGGTTTTGTGCATTTTTGTGCTAGTTTTGTAGTAGTAAGGTTGATGAGGAAGTGAAATTTGGTGGACTATGGAGGGCCAGGAGGTGTAGCGTAGGTTTGGAATCGACTTAACGTTTAAGTTAAATACGAGCCATTCGAGCAGGAATTGGATTTCGGAAAGATTGATGTATTGACCGCTCAAGTTATTTTTGTATCAGAGAAGGTGAATTTTGATTGATTGATTGATTTGCTTACGGTTTTGTGCATTTTTGTGCTAGTTTTATAGTAGTAAGGGTGATGAGGAAGTGAAATTTGGTTAGTTCGAAGTGTTACGGGCAGTTTCTAGGGAATTACATAGTTTTGTGTGATTGAGCATGGCGAAGGAAAGGAACGTCTATGCGCGGAAGGTGATCGTTAAATTAGCAGTCTGCCAGGCAGTTTTCTTTTTTTAGTGTAGAGCTTAGAGCTCATTTGTCCTGCGGAATTATAATGCATCCATTTCGTCACTAGTTCTTGATTAGGTAAGGCGAGGATTGGTTGAATTGTCTGTATTTTTGTGTAGGTTTGATTGCAGATTTTATTAGTTGTTAAAGAGACGTGGATTTGGTAAGTTCAAGTGTTCTAGGAATTGAGCTGGCAGTTCAATGGGAATGCCCGGTTTCGTGTAATTGCGAAAAGGGATGTCTGCATGAGATTCTATTGTTAAATTAGCAGGTTTCTAATCCTAGAGTAGAGCTCATTTATCCTGCGTCACTTATGTGTACGTGTTCAAATTGCGGAAATTTGGAGACATATGAGATGGTGTAAAACAGTATCTCCGTGTATTCTTAACTTTTGACTGTATCTTGTGTTTGGTTATCCAGGAGGCCAGCAGAACAACTGATGCAATGTCGAATGCGGTGGGGTGTCAGTGCCGGCCTCCAGTTTCAGTTTCGATTGGCCCGAGTCGAGTATCGAGATTTTTAGGTAGTACGCAGGTATATGTTTCTAATAGGAATTCAACACGCACGTACTTAACAAGGGGATTGATATTACGATGCGACCAATATTTGTTAGGGAGGCAGGGAAGGTCGACGAGAAGGACGAAGCCTAAGAAGATTAAATTATCAAGTAAAGGATTCTTGTCTGCTGAGATCCAGCTGCCGCTTATTCCCTGCAGGACGAGCAGTTATATTAATCTAGGTAGTCCTGTTGCTGCAAGTAACTTCAATGCAGTGACTGAATCAGCTACGCAAGCGACAGGGCAGTTGAGTGAGTCTATAAAAGATTTTGGACGGTATGTCAGTTCGTACAACAACCCTGAGGACGTTCAAAGAGGCTTGAAATTAGTCAACCAGTCCATAGCTGAATTAGTTGAAAAAGCCGGTGAAATTTCAACCTCCATGGCATCAAATATACGAAATCAGACCTTTGCAACTGCGAATTCGGAGAACCTGGAATCTGTGCAAGTTGCGTTGGGAAAGCTTAGTGAATCCTTGACTTCGATTACAAAGAAGTCCGTGGATTTGTCAACCGCTGCATGGTCTTCTGCACCGACAGAATTGAAGAGCGTGCAAAGTCAAATCGATCAGATAGCTAGTGCCTTGAACTCGAATTTGAGGATTGAAACACTCCAGGAAACCGTGGAAAATGCACGTCGATCATTGACTGCTGCTCTAGAAAAAGCATCCTTTTTCCATACGGGATCTGGTTCTCCAATGTTGAGCTCGTCTTTCTCTAATGGCAGTGGGAAGGACTCTAGTCTTGAGCGTGTTGGAGCTTCAGTATCAAATTTACTTCATAATGTGGAAAGATTGGCCTCCGAAATAGGAACCAGGGTTATTCACGTATCGTCTGGCGGCATTCATTTGGATACATCTTCTATCTCTGCTCCCTTAGAGCACGCTTTTACTCAATTCGGAACTTCTTTTGGTGACATCTCAAGCGCATCGCCATGGCTGACACGGGGTATGGATTCACCACCGCTAGCTGGAAGTGTCCTCCTGGCTACACTAGCCACTTCCGGTGCGGTGTTGTTCTCTTTCAAATTAGCAGAGAAAACTTCGAAAAGATTCGTGGAGGGCGAGGATCTGCCCTTACGGTATGACGCAGCAACAATCGGTGCTTATTTTAGAAAGAGACCGGTAGATATATTGCTGCGATCAGTGCGGATCCTGTTGTCGTGTTCCACATTGGTAGTAAACATCCTTTTTGATAAATACGTCGGAAGAGATCAAGAACTGGAACGATTGCGAGCTACCCAGATGGTGGAGCTTATTGCTGGGCTTGGACCGACAGCTATAAAGGTGCGAGTTGGAATGTTCTGAGCTGATAATATAAAATTCAAGCTGTGTTTGCCTGTGATTGGTTCACTTTTCTTATAGGTCGAATGTGACTTTGCTGCTGATGTCTAATGACTAATGATATGCATGCGTTGTCCTGCACTTTAAATGCTGGGGTATCGCATAGACGTGCTACTAGGATCTGTTGTGTTTCATAATCTGCAGCATCACATTTTATTCACAAAATCTGTTACTTGTACTCCTCCTTATGAAGGTGCTCTTGATCCCTTGACAGCGCAGATAGGACAAGCTTTAAGTATCAGGCCAGATATATTACCAGTTGTGTACTTGGACGAACTGCAAAAGCTTCAAGATCGTGTTCCGCCGTTTGCAAATGAGGATGCCAAGCGTCTGATCTTAGAAGGCCTAGGTAAGCCAGTGGAGGACATCTTCTCCGACCTTTCGATAGAGCCAATTGCAGCGGCATCTCTTGGACAAGTGTATAAGGGTCGGTTACGAGAAACTGGGGATGTTGTTGCTGTTAAGGTGCAAAGACCAGGTGTGCTAGAAGGCATTTCTAGAGATTTGTTTCTGCTTAGGCAAGGAGCACGAGTGCTTGAGGTTATTCCCTCGGTTCAGTCAGACTTGGTGGCTTTAATTGATACGTGGGCACTCCGCTTCTTTGATGAGCTGGACTATGTGCAAGAGGTAACGTAAGATTCATGTCCTCATTTTTTATCCATCTTCGAGCTGTTTAACCTATTTCAGAGAATCTCTTATTGAGCTGACACTTACTTGGAGTAGAATGCGTTTCTTCTTGGCCAACTCGAGAACTGTCAAGTAGAATTGATCCTCTGAAGTTGGTCTAATTGCATGTCATTTTTTAGTAGACAAGTATTCCACAGCGCCTCACTCTCAAGGAACATCGAGAATTGGTGGCGCAGCTGTTAATTGTGGCATAGAAAATCAGAGTATTGCTTAGCTCATAGGCAAGATGTCTTGTCAAAGGGATGGACTAGTTTTTGTTCATTAGAGTATCACACACAGGAACGAAAATGAAGATCTGATTTATTTTCTTACGAACTTTTCATGGATGCTGTACATGCTTCTGTAACCTTCAGTTCATTCATCGTCTCACAAAGTTTCCTCCGAAGTGCAGGCTAGAAATGCCATTCGATTTTCTGAAGATATGAAATCACTGCCAAACGTGATTGTACCAGGAGTATATCTTTCGCATACCTCTCGCAAGGTAAGAGCTCCTTTAATTGGCTATTCTTGTGTTCAAAGTCCTTGTTTTTGGAATGTGAAGTTACTTCATTGCGCATTGATACGGTAGGATGCTTTGCTGTGCTTATGCTTAATATGTTACTTTTTGTGTAGGTTCTAACAAGCGAATGGGTTGAAGGAGAGAAGTTGTCCGAGACCAAAGCAGCGGATCTGAAAATACTCATTAGAACAGCTCTGAATTGCTACTTAATGCAGCTTTTAGAGTCCGGTTTCCTTCATGCAGATCCTCACCCTGGAAATTTGCTCCGTACCCCTGATGGCCGCCTATGTGTGTTGGATTTCGGACTCATGACGGAGGTGCCTCCAGTGTGCCCTTGATTTCCATATGTTATATACATAATCTCTTCTCCTATGTAGATAGTAGAACTTCATTGACTTAGAGCGTGGCAATTGGCAGGTGACTGAAGATCAACGGTACACCTTAATTGAGTATATTTCTCACCTTTTTAACTCTGACTATGCTCGAGTTGCCGAAGACTTGGTGAGGTTGGGCTTCGTTCCTCCGGAGTTCGTTGACCCTGAGAAGACAGCAGCAGTAGTACCCCAACTCAGTCGTGTGCTGGGACAACTGACTAAAGGAGGAGGAGTCCGTAAAGTAAACGTTCAGGAGGTTTGTTCCCAATTCCCTTTTTCCATAATACAGGGATTTTGTTATCAACAAATTATCACAGTTACGGCATTGAATCTGTGACACGCCTTTTATAAGTGTGGTTTTTTTCAATATACTAACTCTTCTTTACTGACCAGATAACAAACGACCTTGCAAACATCTCAAAAGACTACGTCTTTGTGATTCCCCCTTATTTTGCACTTATTCTTCGTGCCTTCTCAGTACTCGAAGGAATCGGATTGGATGCTGATCCTGATTATACTATTGTCGAAGAATGCTACCCTTACATATCCAAACGGCTGCTTACTGATGACAGGTAACTTCATGCCACATTGAGCTTCAGCATGGACAATTTATAATGATTGCCAAAGAAGAGAATTGTTGCGTCTGCTGAACCTTACCGGAGTCTCTGTGGTCCGTCTTCAGTCCTCGCACTCGTGTTGCTCTGCAATACTTCCTTTATGGCGGCAAATCACAACTTGACTCTACAAGAGTCGAGGACATCATTTCTGGCTTCCAGAATTTTCGAGAGCTTATGGTCCCTGCCTCTGGTGGAGAGGGTCTTACTTCCAATAAATTGGAACCGATAGACCCAGCAACAAAGGAAGCCTTGTTACTACTGTTTTCACCAGAAGGCAGCTTTATTCAGGATCTTCTGTTAACCGAGGTATGTATGTATATATTAATGGGTGTACTTACGGCAGCTGGATGGTGTGTTAGCTTTCCATTATTTCAAAATAAAGTATCAACGTCTCAGACTAGTCATGTTTTGATCTGTTTTAATTTGCAGCTTGCACGAGCGGTGGATGCTTTATCTCGACAAGCAATAGCTGAATTATGGAGCTCCTTTGCAATGTCTTTTAGAATCCCTCTTCCTGCCGCTCTTCGTGCACCAGATTCATGGCCACTTCCGCTACCCGGCTTGTTGTTAGGATCAAGTCCTGCTGCGAGACTCACAGAGGAAGATAAAAAATCTTTAGAGACCGTGAGAAAAATATGGGCACTACTGGAACCTGAAGTTCAACAACGAAGCTCATTAGCAGGTAAGTAAATTTCTTGAATTTTTTCCCAGATACAGATGCAAAGTTCTGGTGTTTTGAAAAGACGATTGTTAGCAGTTGCATCGACAAATAGTGATCTTACGCTCACATTCATTATAACATTGTTTGTGTGCATTGACAGACATATTTGGAGTCGTGCAAGAAGGATTTCCATTTTTCCGTAACCTTCTTCCCGGTGTTACCACCGCTGCTCAAAAGTTTTTTGTGTTGCTGCTACGGAGGCAAGCCCTCCGTTTGGCAGAAGATCTCGAGGCAGCGAACACTAAGCCAAGCCATGTTGAAGATACTGCTCCGTGGAATGCTACTCCAATTCTTCCTCCACCAGCACGCATTCAGGAAAGTAAATTACTGGAACCCAAATTAAACGAAAACACCGTGCTTCAGTTGAATGGTGTAGATGAACTGCAAGAATCCAGTGTACTTCAGTTGGAGAGTGGAGATGCTTTGAAAGAAACCACTGTCCTTCAATTAGAGGGAGCCAGGTAGTGGCAAACGTGTAGAGTCATTATGAATGTTTATACGAATTTTGCAGACATAGGAGTTCATTTTGTACTGTCCCATATACTATACTGTACATCACCAAACTTAAACTAACAAGTGGACATTGTGGGAAGGCCTTAACAATGTTTTAAACAAGCACAGTGAAAGGAGGTGCTTAAAGCCACATTATGCTGGCATGTGTTGGTACCAACTCTTTATGAGGTAAATTGGCGCAGATTCTAATGCCCTTTGAATTAAATTATGTGGAGTCTAAACGAACACTATACAAGCCTATGATGTCCACCACTCACTTCAAAAATGTGATCTAGTGTTTCTTAAGTTATTTTTTATCACTAGTTGAAACTTGAATTCACAATGTACTGCATATCTCTTTATTGCCATATGGTATAAGTATGTACTCTTTATAAGTTTTGTATATAGTATCTTAATAGGTTTTGTTCATGTTGTGGCCTTAGTCACTTTGCCTACACAACATAGTTGGCCAAGATGTGGGAAGAGGACTTCTTTTTGCATGGGCAAGCTTGAGATTAGAAGGCCATTCAAAGGCCTCTTATTTCTTCCAATGGACTAATATCACATGTCCTCACTAAAGAGTTTTTGTATTTTTTGTACTTGTCATTAAGTCTTGGTTTACAAATAATGCAAATTGCTAGTTCAATTCCAAATACTGTACATTTTAACCTAACACATAATATTTGTTAATTTGAAAAAAATGTAGTTTTGAGACTTTTGAGTTTTATGTCCCTGAAAGAGTATTTAATATATGCTTTTTCAAAGACATAAATCCCAAAGTCCTGAAATTGGGTTCTTTCTTAAATTAATGAATATTGTGTTGCAAGTAAGGTGTGTAATTTGATGCTTGTATAGGTTGATACGTCCAACAATAGCATGCAAAATCAACAACATATAAAAAGTATATCAATGGTAACTATGCCTAGTTTTATTGTGCATCTATTTTGGAGGTCAATGCTATGGCAATGTAAGCTTTGGAGCACGTAGAGCCATAAACCTTAAATGATGTTTGTATGAAGCTTGAAAGAGGTTCAATCACACAAAGAAACACTTAAGGCATTGTAATCGTAGGAATATTACTTTCGTTGCAAATAAATGCGTCTATTAGCATTTTACATCTTATGCTATTGTAATCTAATTCATTTTATTATGTAGAATTTAGCTCCTATTCTCTTATAGCCATCCCATGTACACGTTTGCAAACTCTGTGTATTCTGATGCAAAATCTACATGCAACTTTAAGTTATTTGCGTTATTTTCATTCCAAATTGTAAGTGTATGTTATGTAGCTCTAAAATTAAAACACCGCAAAGAGCTGTTTAATGTTGTCATAACAATGCTTGGAACGTCTAAAAGTTCCTTGTACTAAAACGTAATAGATATATTTTTTTGTTGTTATTAGGTGTTGGAAATTCAACATACATGTTTATAATGAAGACAAAAATAATGTTCGTAAGTTCATACAACCAAGAAAAAAAGAAAAAAAGAATGGTGATAGATTGGATATCATTAGAAGAAAAATGTGCAATAAAAATTTGGTACACAATGACTCCAATATATTAAACAGCTGTAATTGAGTTGTATCATAATTATTGTATAGTCATTTAGGACATTTTCAATTGTTGTGGACCAGTTGTTCATTGCGCATTTTTCTTCTAGTGAAAAGATTAAATCATGATACACAAAAAAATATATAGTCCTTGTATATACTAAAATACTGTGCATGAGCTCAAAATGCAATTTGACTTCATTAAAAATTAATTCTATGATTAAGGTAGGAGCACCCATAAGCGTGAGTTTAAGGGTTTTGAACACAATGACTATTAGTAAACATTTAGCAAATTATAGGATCCTATTAGCAACAAAAAAATAGTGAGTTTGCACTTTTGAATTTACTATTTGGGTATTGTGAGAATAAGTTGTGAATTTTTAAAGAGCAAACTACCATTCTACCCATAACCACTATTAAGATTTCATGTTCACATGTTGTGCACCCTTGTCATTACATCTATTTACTTCTACAAACTTTCCAAGATTTCAAAGGTCACGCTTATGGAGACCCTCAGGAGGATGGGTGCTCCTACCCTTACTTGTAGGAGCATTGCAATTCTTTCTCTTCAATAATTAAATACATAAATAAACAATTCATAGCATTTTGAAGATGTCAATAAGGTGGAGTCCTTTGCACAACATAATCTTTTGTATTCCATCAAACAACATACCATGCATATTATTAAAATATTTCCTAATAACTTTTGTTTATTGTGCTTGACAAATAATCTACTTGATTAGATGTAAAAGATAGAGTATCCATTCTAAAGGTGGATATGTTATATAATTTATATTCAACTCTAGCAAAATCTAGCATTTCAAATGAATTACTTGAAAAGATGAAGTTTCAATTAATAAGTGCTATTGACATTATAAATGCAAATATCTACATTCAAGTTTTCTATTCCCTCTGTCCTAAAATGATTGTCCACATTCAATCTCCAAATATTTTCATTATTTTTGAGCGGGTTGTAAGGACTCTTTCTTGTATCCAATTCCAAAATAAAATTGGCAAACTCATGCAATTTGCTTTATTGATTTTTGGAGTGTAAAATTTGAATTCACATGAATTACAATATTCACAGCATAATCCATGAAAGCAAAGTAAAAGCGTTTCAATAAAAAATATGGACAATCATTTTGGGACGGAGTATTTCTTTAGGGGTAAAAAACCTTTATTTCAGTCTTTTAGTCGTAGAAGTTTAATATTAATTTATGAATATTTTGGTGACAACACATTCATACAATGTTATAATTTCAAATTACATAATGTTCATGAACTATTACGAGGTGTTTGTTTAATCAATACTAAAAATGTCAAAATACAAAACATCATATAAAACATTTGATCTAAATTCAAGGCACTCGATTCTGTTTGTTGTGATTTATCATCTCCACCAGATCTCCTCATTCATGTGATGTTTTGAAAATATTACTTTCAATCAAAGTTAGTCATTTTACTCGTAAGTTCAAATGGTTTCTTTCGATTTTTACTTGAATTTGTTTTGGTGGTTGTATATTATAGAAGTTGATCTTAATATACACAATCAATTCTTAGATTCATTCAAAGATCACATTTGCTAGTTTATAACCAATAAAAATGTGGATTGTAGGTTTTGCCTTACTAAAAACAAGTATGTCTTGCACACGCTTTGTAAAGTGTGTCTATGACTATTCATCCTTCAATTCCATGCCTTTTCCTCTCTCTTTTCCCCTTGAATTTAGAGTGACTTTTCACTCTCCGTCCCTACCTTTTCCTCTCCCTCTCCCCTCTCTAGTATAGAATTTTGAACTTATGGTGTTAATAGAAAATATTAAACATTTAGTGACAAGACAACCCACGCTTTATAATGTCTATATTATAAAGTATGAGTTGTCTCATGATATTATGGTATGTCATGCCATAATTCTCTATTAACATCACACCATTTTTGTGTTTTGATTTTACTATTTTTTAACACATTTCCATGCACACTTCTATAATTTTTTGTTTTTAGTCCTTAACCCCAAAGTGACATTGCATTTCTGGGGCTTCTAGGAATTTGCTCTAATTTGAACAGAAAGCCAACATTTTGATAAGTTGTATCAACTTTTTTTTGAATTGTAACCGTATAAAATCAAACTAGACATGTTAAACATCTCATTAGAAAAGAAAATACAGCAATTTCTCTTATGGATTGAAAGACTATAATGTTTGATCATGACGATGTTAAAATTGTAAAAAAGATTTGAAGTCTTTCAATCTTCTTTTCACATGTCAAATTTTAAAAGTTGGTCACCAAAAAAATATGAGGTTAAAGGGCCTAACATGCAAAACCCCAACCAATTTATGATTTCTCAAAATCTACTCTACAATTTTTTTAAATGAATTTCTAATGTGATTTTTTCTTAAAGATCTAGTGTATTTGAGGCTCATTCCCAAGAGCCCTCAACACAACATAAAGTCAAGATTGCAATGAACACCCGAGCACTAAATCTTGAATGGAAAAATCATAATCAATCATTTGCAGAATCAAATTGTTGAATCTAAAACTAAGCTTCAAAAAGAACTTTTCAAAAATATAAACTACTAAAAATAGTAATTTGATTGGATTTTATTTAACTTCAAAATTGGTTGAGGACAATTTCTATCCCCAATGATGCTTTGGGGTTAATGTGGATAACTCTTCACGCAAGAAATATAGAATGCCACAATGTTGCCTTGACAATAAGGGGGCTTCAAACATAAAATCACGTGTACGAGTTTCTCACCTCATAGGGTCTTGGCTCACTAGTGCATTATTCTTGTTCACTCACATGCCCAAAGTACAAGACACCCATGACTTTGCGGTTAGCCTCAAGTAGGGTTTTGTGCACAAATTTAGGATTTGAGCTCCTAAGACACACACCTGAATGAACCAATAAAAAGGTGAATTTTTAAAATTCTGAACTCCAAAGGTGAATCACCTAGCTGTCCACTAATGAGTTCACCAAGGTGGTCTCGACGCGTTTGAAGCCCCCTAATGCAGACGCTGGATGGACGCAGATGGACTCAGACAGACTACGGCAGACGCACGTGGACGCAGACGAATACAGACGAACGCGGGCGGACGCAGACGGGGTCGGACGGGGTCGGACGGGCGCGGACGGAGTCGGACGGGGTCGGACGGACGTGCCAGGTTTGAGGTATGGAAGAAGACGCTTAGGAGCAACAGGCATACAAGCTCGCTCTCTTTCCGTCTTGCACGTCTTTCTTCTCGATCGCTACATTTTTGCTGCACAATGGAAGTACATTGCTTCGAAGCAGCGTTCCATGGACATCACGCACCATTTCTCCTTCAAATTTCCACTCATTTGGACTAATTATAACGAGGCCGCTGTCACGAGAGATGTGTTTTGATTAGCAAATTTCGAGAGATCAAAGGCTTGTATTAAGAATTAGTTAGGAACTGTCGTTGAAGCTTTGGGTATCTCGACCGACTCGGATTTCCATCACCCCCTGAAATATGATGCATCAAGTGTAGCTCAAATCATTAGGCATACAAGCTCGGTCTCTTTCCGTCCTGCACGTCTTTCTTGATCGCTACATTTTTGCTGCACATTGGAACTACATTGCTTCGAAGCAGCGTTCCACGGACATCATGCACCTTTTCTCCTTCGAATTTTCCATTTATTTGGATTGCCACGAGGCCGCTGTCACGAGCGATGTGTATTTATTAGCAAATTTCGAGAGATCAAAGGCTTGTATCAAGAATTAGTTAGGAATTAACCTTGATGCATCATCATCCAATCTGTCGTAAGCTTAGCCTTCTTCCGTCGTGGCGGAATTCGAAAGCCGAAGACGAGCGCACGTGAGACCAGATGCATTACTTATTTCATGGAATGATGGAAATCCGACTCGGTCGAGATCCAAAAGCTTCAAGTGTAGCTCAAATCATTAGGCATACAAGCTCGGTCTCTTTCCGTCTTGCACGTCTTTCGTCTTGATCGCTACTTTTTTGCTGCACAATGGAACTACATTGCTTCGATGCAGCGTTCCACGGACATCACGCACATTTCTCCTTCAAATTTTCCATTTCTTCGGATTACCACGAGGACGCTGTCACGAGAGATGTGTTTTGATTAGCAAATTTCGAGAGATCAAAGGCTTGTATTAAGAATTAGTTAGGAACTGACCTTGATGCATCATTATCCAGTCTGTTGTATCCTTCCTCCGTCGTGGTGACGAAATTCGAAAGCCGAAGACGAGCGCACGTGAGAACCAGATGCTGTACTTATTTCATGGAGTGATGGAAATCCGGCTCGGTCGAGATACCGAAAGCTTCAAGTGTAGCTCAAATCATTATAAGGAACCGGTAACGTTGCAGCATGTGAGAATTTGTTTATGAAGCACAAAATTCCGGATCGGAATGGTTCGGAGTTATTGCCGAAACAGGATTTCGGAGTTGCGGTTATGTTTCCTCGTGTGCAAGCAGGTTAGAGGTTCGGCTCATCGTAGGTTAGGCTGATCCGCATGGAAGAGCAAGGCGAGAAGATCGCCGCGGCGGTTGAGAATGCTGAAAAAGATGTCACGGCCGCTGTCGATCACGCCGTGAAAGATGTCACTGCTGTTGTGGAGGAGGCTGTCAAGGAAAGCACAGCTGCTGCCATCGCTGCTGTGGAAAATGCCGGGACGGCTCTTGAAGGTGAGGTTCAAAACCTGATTCAAAATGTCAGTGACAACTTGAATTCTGGTGAGGAAGGGGATTTGAAGTCGAGTATAGTGGCCTTCTTGCGACGCGTTCCGAAGAAGGCATGGTTTCTCATGGGATTGGGTGTGGCCGGCATTGTCTTGGCCAAAGGGGGAGGAAACCTTAGTCACACTGGAATTGGTCAAATTATTGCGAAAGGGAGAAGGAGATTCACCAGAAATCGGCACCATTCAATCTGTCACTACGTGAGAATCCAACCTGCAGCATATAATCATGACGATCCTCTGAAGAAACGGAAATTCTGTGCTCAAGATATGTAAGATGTTCTCTCATTTTGTTATCTCCAATGCCTGTATGATGTGTCGGGGTTATTCTATTGCTCATTTTCAGCATAGGGCTTGTTGTGATCTGCCATAACATTCTAGGGAATCCTTGTCGGCATCCTCTAAATTGGCAAGCAAGGGAATTCCTGGCTCTGTAGAATCAATCTCTTAAACCTTTTTTGCAAATTTGAGGTTAGTTTGAACAAGTGAGAGCTCCTCAAGCCAATGAGCCGTTGTCTTCGGATGTTAGAGTTTGTCGGCGCTTCAATGTTGCTCAATTTTGGCAAGTTTTACTTTCTCTGCATAACGCTCAGTTGGCAGGCATTGTTCTCAAATCGTGCCTTGCCACTATCAAAGAATGTTACATACCGTTTGCAAATCTTGTGATTTATTGTATTATACTGTGAACGTTCCTTTTAAGTTGTGTTTCTTGGAACGAATATATGCAGATTTGATGTAGAAACAAAGATCACAGGTTTTGGGAGCCCAGAATGGGAGAAGACACATGAAAAAGCTAAGAAAACAGCAGCTGTTCTAGAAACGTTGAAGCAGAGCGGCGCAACATGCATAGGAAAGACAGTAATGGATGAACTAGGTTTCAGGTATGGATGTTATAAGCTGTCACGCTTTTTGGTAAAGTGCGAAGTATATATGGAGAATCCCACCCTCTGGAGTTATTCTAGACGAACCGACCGCGTTTTAGTTGTCAAGGTTTAATAAGACTAAGTTTTCGAGAATACCTTTGGGAATTCTATGCTAGTTACTAAATTGATTGTGAAGTAGAGATTGAAATGGAATTTTTATTAGTCCTTGTTGATGTGATAGCCACTTGATGAGTAAATTTGATGCGTTGCAAAATCATTGCACTTCATGTCTAATTTCCTTTCTAGCTTTGAAGGATTCTTTGAAGTTTCTTCGTTACTATTGGACATCCGTAGTTCTTGTACTTGTCGTAGACACCGCACTGCATGTAGATTTTGACAATTTTGAGCGTTGTTCGATATCGTGACTGATCTTTGTATGTTGCTTTCCGCAATGGCATATGAATTCCAGTGCTTGGAGTCTGTTTCATGACATGGTCTTCCCTGTGAGCATTGTTATGTTCCTGCCTCTCGTGGCGACACCGCATGTATGATCACTCCCTTGACTCATTACTTTGCGAGTTTAGGCCTTCTTTTTGTTTTACACCATGCATTTTCATGGTCTGTGGGAAAAATGTCAGTTAATCTGGATGCGTGGATTTTTTCTTACGAATATTTTCAACATTTATTAGATTTTAGTGCTCATATGTAGATGCGTATACAGTCTTATAGGAACGAACAGATGGTTAGGGACCCCAAAGAACCCTTTTTCAACTTTCCGTATTTGCGGAGGCGCCTCCAGTGGTGCAGCAGTTTCTGTCGGTAGCAACGTAGCTGATTTTGCTATTGGTAAGAGTCTCCCTTATTCTAGTGCCACTTCCTGAACTGAATCCTTTTCGTGCTGTTTTCAAGTCAGTAGCATAATTTTTGCATCTGAAGTTGACAAAGAGAGATGCTTGGCTTGGAGAGGGTACAGCTGAATGTCCAGATCATAACTGTTACATCTACGCGGCTACCGTGCATTTTCCCTGCTAACGTGTGTATCACTTACAGTTGAAAGTGTGCCGCTACAGGAATTGATACAGTGGGTGATGTAAGAGTGCCCGCTGCTTGTTGTGGTATTTTGGGATTCCGTTCTTCACACGGAGCCATTTCTTTGGAGGGTACGGTACCTGTGGCCTCTTCTTGCGATGCTGTAGGTGAGATTCTCTGACAACCATATGTTCTCTTTTCCCCTTAAGGCTGGTTCGTATTATACAAGACCCGGAGGGTTTCTTCTTCCGGGCCCAATGCTTTGAGGACCCCCCGTAGATGAAGATTGTTGATCCCGGATTCAGGGTGCTCTTTGGAGACCCTCGTAAGTCCTAAATTCTACAGAGTGGTGCAATTAGGGTTTGTGATAAGGGTCGTGCAGGCAGTTTTTTGAGTAGGGTTTTAATAAACGATTTACTAAAACGGGTTTCCTACTGACAGATCTTATCGACCTTTAGATTCTGTAGATATACTAGGGTCGCCTATACTTCAGACATGACTTCGCTGCCTTCCATATCCTATGGAATACCAGGTCTTTACTTCGGGTCCTCTATACCAATGTTCCTCTGGTTAATCCATTACACCCACTCTAGTAGAAATACCTTCGTGATTTGGCAGTTGTGGACCACAAGTCGCTTCTTTTTGCTCTCATTGCCATTACTTTGAAAGCATCAGACGATCATGTGGTTTATACTGATAATCACTCTCTTGGTGCAGGTTGGTTCGCGAGAGATGCAGGTGTGCTCCGCCTTGTTGGCCGACAATTGTGTCCACGGCTAGTGATGGATGGCAGAGGTCCCAGGCGGTTTTATATGGCACATGACGTCTTCAAGCTCTCATCTGTATCTCCTTTAAGAACTGCAGATGTGTTGGCCAGATCAGTTCAACGAACTATTGGACGTAAGCCTCTAAGATTTATTTTAATTTAATCCGGCACTACAATCAAGGGTGGTGTTTTTGATACATTTGTGTCTTAAAGGTTTAAGAACTGTTCATATTATAATGCTTAGAGATTCGTTTGATAAACATTAGAAGTATATGATGTCCGGACATCTTATCAACCCATGTTGGTTGATTCCAGGTCACACGTTACACAACCTCAACCTTCTTGAGTATTTTGAACACTACATCTCTTCGATTCAGACTTTTAGGAAAGAACTCGACAGCATGGGTGCTGAAGCTTCCCAATTTACAGCACTTGATGTGCTTCGAGAAAGCATGCTTTTGTTTCAGAAGTAGGTCATGTTTTCTAACATAAGACGGATGAGTTTTTCTGCCTATAATGATGATGTGGTATTAATAGTATAATGTTTGCAGGTTTGTAAAGCAAGAATCCTATTCCTGTCTTTGATTAGCAGGAAAGTGTATTCCACTTCTTGCTGTATAGGCATGAGTTCAAAAATAACCATGGAGAGTGGATTGCGAAGACGAAGCCATGTTTGACTAGGACAATCGAGGCACGAGTTCAAGGAGCGGTGTTTTCTCCCAATTCTGAAGCACTGAGGTTTATCGCAGTACAGGTCCGGGAGGAGATGCGTACAGTAATGAACAATCTTCTCAAGGTACGGTTATCAATACCAAGGTGTTATCACTTGCGATCTGTTCCATTAAAGATCTGAAATAGGCCAGAAGTGGTATGGAAATGCTGTGGTGATTCTACTGGGTCTCTCATTCAGGATAATTTTGCCAGCAACGCCTTCCGCATTGGTAATTAAGGTAGGAGGCTCTAATTCGGACCAGGCATTTTGAACCATGTAGGGTCACTAAAACAGTGCACAGAGGTTCTTAAATGGATCACATTTTTTTATGTTCAGAAATTGTACTTGTGTGTGCACCATTTTAGGAACTTAAGAGAGTGACATGAGCCACTGTTGTGTGTGCTTATTGGTATTAATTGTGGTCAGATTTGTCTTTCACTAAAATATAGATACATGTCATACTAAAATAAATGAAAACTTGTTCTTAATCATGATTTGAGGATTAGAATATGGAATGGGTGCTAGCACGCTTTAAGAGCCTTATTGGATCATTCTTGGCTTTGTAGTGGTTGCTTTTAGGACTCATGTGCTCCATTTGCAAGCCGTTTTTGCATCATGAATGCTACCACCTATGATCAGATACCTATGCACCTTTTGCTTTAAAAATTTGTAGTTAATTCATACTAACTTAAAAAAAATCAATTTAAACGGCCACAAAGCCGTTTCTTCTTTGACTTTCTACCCAAAATATTTCCATTTTGCGAAGCTGCCACGATTTTCCCACAGAAGGGCACTTTCCCTTAGATGGTCCATTTCACCAGCCTCCTACCTTATCCACATTTGTAACTGTGGTTGCGATTTGTAAGATGCAGAGAAGGCGTATTATTTGTACGCTTCTTTAATTTGGAACGACTTATTAATATCTCTTCGTTGGTACAAATTGCAGAATGATGCAGTTTTGGTGGTTCCTGCTGTGCCTTCTGTACCTCCAAAATTAACCGCAGCTTCAGATGAGTTGGAGATTTTTGAGTATCGTACACACACTCTTATGAGCATTGCTACAATGTCAGGATGCTGTCAGGTAGGTTAATGGTGTCTACCTGGTCGCTGAGATTCTATTTGAGCATTTTCATTGTTGCCACAATAAGCCAAATAATGAAGGAAAAACAGAAGCGTAGACAGTATCAATTATGCATTTGGTTCTGTAAGATATTCCTCTTTTAAACGTGTTTATGTCGAAATTTCAAGTAGCCTAAACGGCCAACAACACACCCTGCCTGCCAACGTGCATGTATCTCAACTAGATTATCTTCTGGTGGAAATATGGGTCACCTCTGCAGGTAGTAATCCCAGTGGGAAGGGATGGGATACCCATGTCTATCTCACTAGTAGCAAGAAAGGGGGCAGATCAACTCTTGCTGGAAACAGTTGTGCTCCTGCACACAACAATTCAACAGGAAGTTCTGGTGATTACCAATCCTAATCTACCAATTACAGCATTTCTGGATATCAAATGAAACCTCCCCAGAGCTCTAGCAGGCAAGATGTTGTTGTCCCTGTTTCCTTAGCCATCCCCTTGTCTCTTTCTACTGTTGATGCTATGTGTCAAGAAATTTTAAGTTCCTTGTAATACTCTGGATTCACTTAAAGAATGTATCAACATTTACAGTTGGTGCAGAATTGTACAGCTCAGTAGATTCATTTTACTATCTTTTTGATATGATTGCGTCAAGCAACATGCTATCCTGACAGTTTCTTTTACCGGTGCCTCGAGTTAAAATTTAAAACAACAAAATTGGTTGTACACAGAAGAAACCAATCTGGAGGTTTTGCACAAACTTGGAGCACAAATGTACCAGTAAATGCGTATGTATCAATGGCTTGCTTCTAAGTTTTTGCAATTCTTAATGACTGCACAATATTTGCAATAATCATCCTAACCTCAGTCAACTGCTTGACAGCAGAGAAGATAGCCAATTTGAAAGCTTCAAAGCTTCACTACAGTAATGCCTCCGAGCTTCGTTAAACCAATTGCTGAACAGCCTCCAAGCAGTCTTCATCTATTGAGGTAATCGGAACACTACTCTTATGTCCAAGCTCCTCAAGTTTACGTTCCTCTCTATAAATTCCACATGAAGTTTGAAAGGCTTTGACGTATTTTTCTTGTTGCCAGGGCCCGAAGCTCTGAACCACCTGATTGGCAGTCGTCTGTATGGTATATGCCTCCTGGATGAGCAGGTTGGACACAATTTGGTGTCCAAACAAATAAATTGAACATATTAACTGCTGGGTTTGGACAGACGCAGCGTGCTCAGACGGCAATTCATCTAAGTGAGTGCGTAGATGTCTCGCAACTTCAGTCTCGGTTCTGCACAGCAGATTTGAAATTAGAAACGTACCCCGTCGTGTACTTCAATAACAAGTCGCATTTTCTGTTGCCAAAACAAGTCTCCTACGTCTGAAACTGCTCATTCAGTTCATAGTAATACACTGGGAAACGTCTCCAGAGCATAAGCTCAAGATGTTTATTGAGAACATGCAGTAGACATACGCGTAATTATGGTCTTTGCGATCTCACTTTTCAGAGAATGCTTAACAAATACGTCGGTTAAGCCATGTAACCTTTTCGGTTGCGCAGGAAAAGTGTATTATCGTCTTTACTGCAACAGGATGACACGATATACAGATCATCATCATCTCACTGACAGACAACGATTTGAGGAACTGGATTGAAGAATCCAGCTTTGGATTGATTGAACGGATACCGGTATATACACTCATACAGAATATCAAAAGCCAAGTATTCAGTTGCCCTAATTTTCTGGCGATAACCTGCTGTATACTACATGCTGGCACACGCAGCAAACGGTACAACATCCTAACTAAAAAAATTGCAAAAAGTACCGTTGGAACAGGGGAGCATGCTTTTCGTTGAGAGCAGGGCTTTTTTTGGGTCCTGTTCATCGACAGTAAAACCCCACGTGCACTCTAGGGTGAGGAGGATATTTGGAGGGATGAAATTCCGTTGGTTAGAATGGAATCTATCAACTTCGAATCTGGCGCCAGGATGCCAAAAAAAAAGCTCAACTTGAGACACTCATTCTAAACGCTACCCATGATGTCCCTTGGAGCGGCTAAAACAAAAAATTCTCCAGTAGGGGAGTCCAGAGCCGGCCCTGCAGCAGAAGGCGATTCAGAAAATCGCGTTCCCAAAACTCTCCCTAAACCCTAAACCACTGTCCTGCTCAACCTACAAACTGCGGAGCAGGAACCCTAACTAGAAACCCTAAAAACTATGAAGGCACAGCAATCACAATGGCCAATGGTGCGCACCTACAGAGCTGATCGTGCCCATGGACGGGGTCTCGGAGCACTCGGACCCTTCCGTCTCGCTCCGAGAGCGGTGCGTGATAGTTAAACTGGGTCGCCAGCACGGAGTGGGGCTATTATCACAACTGGTTTGCAAGTGTGCCATCTTGCCGTCCATCAATGCGGTGTACTGCTGCTGCAGGTGTGCGATCTCGTCGGAGCGGCGAGAGTTCTCCTCCAACAGCTTGAGGCTGGCGTTGATGACCTTCTGCATGATGTGCCGCATGTTCTGCCCGTCTGCGTCAGGTGCCTTGGCCAGTTCCTCGCCGTGCTTTTGTAGCACGAGTTCCAGGATGTGAGGCTGGCTCAAGTAGCCCGGGTGGTTGAGCGCTTTCTCTGTCACTCCTGGGCTGAGCTTGCTGTGGTCCACCAGACCCCACAAGCTCTGCTTCTCCTCTGGTGTGATGCTCGCCCGCGTTGTCAAGAGCTTCTCCACCGATCGGAATATTGTGTCGTGTGATTGCCGTGTCGAAGTCGGGAATGTCTGCGTACAGAACCACAGGAGTTGCGTTTATGTTCACCAACATGCGTAGTGTATGGCCACGACGACAATTACGTTCCATTCTTAACTTATGCAGAGAGCGTGTGTTTTGCTCAACAACAGGTGGAGCTGAACACTAAGTTAACAGCCTGCTGGTATCTCTCCTGCTTAAAGTTAAAGAGCCTGCCATTTACAACAACATTTACAGGTAGTTCAATTACAGGCTACAGCAACAGGTTGTTTGACTACAATCGACAGATTTTTCTGGATCAGTCCTCGTACCACGAGAAACTTTTTTCAGACAGAGGTAACTTGATTCAGTTATAAGAATCTGACAACAACCGCAACTACTGTTCCATATCAACTCTTTTACTAGGGAGAACAATTGGAGGTAAGTGTAGCTTGTTGATCTATATTCTGCTCAAGGTTCTTTGCAAATGGTTAGGAGACTGACAGTTACTAAATGTCCTACATCTCTATATTGAGATAGGTTGAACTTGATGGTCCCTACTTACATTAGGTCAAAAGTCAAACATCTACATCCTGTTTTGCAAATGTGTGAGGACAATGTGTCAGAAATACCTCAAGACTTGATAATCAAAAATCTTTTGCAACGCACTAACCATTGAGTAAACTCAAAATAACAATTTATGTTCTAACTTGCACACAATCGCTTCATAACCATGGTTGTGATTATTAATCCTAAACATAACACCCATGCAAATGACAAGTTTTACCTTCCACTAGAACACTAAACCCTTCCGAGGTTTGTTTTTGATACGTAGTATCTTTAGGATCTTGAAGACCATGCTGAAAATTTTAACTTGCGGCTAAAAGTATCTTAAATAAATCAAAAGATGAAGCATTGAATTCTAAGTTAAACATTGCACTTCAACCTAAACCCGTAAATGCTTCAAAGTCTGTTTGAATTAAGAATTGAGAGCTTTGAGATGAGATCTTGTCCATATAACTTCTCTTTGTACCAAGTAAAATTTGAATTTTAGAAAACCTACTTTTGCTCATTATGATGGACATACATATCATAAAAAACATGAGTGTATTGTGCAACTACTCAAATGAATAACAGTTGCAAAAGGGCTCAAGTTAAGTTTACGCATTTGAATCTCAAAATGCACAAACCTCCAAGACTGTTCCAAGTTAGGTAATAACACCCGCCTTTGACATCAACATTAATTACGCATTTAAAAGTGGTTACTCTTTCCATGTGAAAACTAAATTTTCACCTCCAAACCCCTCTAATCTGCATGTATTGCTTGTAACAAAAAATAGCAGAAATTTGCCCCAACTCTCTCTGGTTCAAACTCGTCGTGTACTTCAAACACAACCACACCTTATGCGAACATTTCAAAACCTTCCACAAGTACATACTAATTTTGGAAATCCACACTACCTTTACATCAAATGTACTTCGTACACCAATACAAATTGCAACGTTTGCAACTTTGGATTATAAATTCCATCCCTACCATCCAAATGATGCATTTTTCAATACTTACAAGTCCTAAATTTGTTTTTTAACAAACATGAATTAACAACAGGACTTTCAACCTTTATACTATGACATCCAATTAACACGTTCTCAGTGCATTAAATCTTCCAATAATTCTCATGGCTGACGAATCAAACTTTCAACACTTTCTAACTTTTGCATGTCCCATCCAAAAAAATGGTATTGATAGCTTCTTCTTGTTTCTTTCAAACGAAGGAAAACAGGGTTGAGTGGGTTTTTAAGGCTGAGAGGATTTACAAGGTTGAGAGGGTTTATAAGGTTGAGTGGGTTTAGGACACCCGCACCCTTACACACAATCATCAACACACCCAGTATTTACATCTACATTTGGGGAACCCTCAAAATCCTTGTTCCCCACCCTTGTTCTTCAAACGTGCTCCACAAATAGTCAATTTTACAATCATCAAGTGAAATGTAGAATACAACTGACTAAACTTAGGATAAATAGTGACTTCAAGGGCCATACGTAACATTATGAAATGCCCAGAACACTTATCATCGAAGTATTGCGAAAACCCTCAGCATGCAACGGTGTGGATGCTCTTAGATGGTTAAGTGGGTTTAAGAGGGGTTTAAGGGGCTGGGGGGTACCTTGACGAGGTGGGCAAAGGTGGCGGGGGTGACGGAGCCGGCCTCGGCGTAGCGCCAGAGAAAGCGGTCGACGTCGCCGACGATCTCCTGCAGCGACGCGGGGTCGGGGCGCCCCTCGTCGACGTAGAAGGCCACCAGCGCCAGCAGCGTCTCAGGGCCCAACTGGTAGTCGCGCAAATACTCGTCCAGCTCGTCCAAGCACGTCCCGATCTTCCGCTCCAGCACGCCCTTCATGTCCACCAGCTTCTCCTGCCACACCATACCCCGCAACCACAACTTTTGTCGTTAGTAACGGCCTATTCAAACCCGGAAAAAGTGGACAAGATTTAGAAACATCTCATTGGTTGTCAATGGGAAGGTTTTGTTTAATTTAGAGGAGCTTCTACGGTGACGCAAATGGTCAAGTCGTCATCACCCACTGATGTCAAAAATGAAGAGGAGTTCACTTGGAGTGAACAAGATTTGGGGTCATCTCCCCAAGGTGACCCCAAATCTTGTCCACTAGACAAAACACTTCCCACTCACTTCATGTGAGGTATAGACAAAATCATGTCAAGTGGGAGCAAAACTGTAACTCCACCGAAAGTTTGGTTTCTAATGTGAAAATTTCCACCGGACAAGCAAAACCAATGATCACATGACAATTTCCCACCAAAGGAAGGTGGACAAAACACCGGACAAAGCGTTTTGTGCACCAAGACGTCCACTTGCACACCGACCCTTGCTTCATGTGAGGTATAGACAAAATCATGTCAAGTGGGAGCAAAACTGTAACTCCACCAGGATGTCTAGGAACTAGTTCCTAGTGTGAAATCATTCACTCAACGAACAATATCAATGATGACATGGTAATTTCGCACCACACAAAGGGAAACAAAAACACTAAAACACAACATTATGCACTAAACCAACCATAACACTAGAATATAATAAGCATGTCGTCCAGTAGGACGTCCACTCACTACTACAAAACAAACCCCAATCAACAATACTGCGTTGATTTGATTTGGACGTCTTGATTAGGACGTGCTTGTGTTTGTGTTGATTTGGACCCATTTTCCTCTACCAGTGGCTTCAGATCTGATACCGGCCTTAATAAGAAAACCCATAAAAACCAAACCATGGTGTGGCCCAAACAAACAAACAAACAAAACTAAGAGACAAAAGTGCTGGAAGGGGCGTTAGTTATTCCAACCTGCATGTCTTCGTCGCCGTCAAGTGCAGACACGAGATGGTCGACATGCTCAAGCAAGCAGCACCAGTACTGCGACGATAGCTCGAGACACGGCCGCGTCGCGGGCGCCGCGCGACACAACATCTTCGCCAAGCAGAGCACCACCCAGCACCGCGCGCGATCCGTCTCGCACGCGTCGTCCGCCACGCCGTCCACCCAATTACGCACGTTGCGCCCCTGCCGGCACTTCACGTTCAAGTTCACGTCCGCCTCCACCAGCGCGTCCAGCGCTTCCGCCGCGTACGCGTCGGGAAGCGACGCCGTCTTCACGAGGATCTCCGACAGCGCCTCGCACGGCGTCGCCGCGTGTTGCTGTTGCTGCTGTTGCTGTTGTTGCAGCGGCATGGGCGCGGAGAGATACTTGGTCTCTCCGAATGCGCGTGCCAGCGCCGCCACCAGCACTTTGAGGCAGCGCGTCTCGATGTACTCGTCGACTGTGGAGCCCGTCGGGTGGTAGTGCTGGAGGAATGTCACGCTCGCCCGCCAGTGCGAGAAGATGTTGGTGTACAAGTACCGCTTCGTGCTCTCCACCACGTCCGTCATGCCCAGGTACTCCGCTGCCGCGCGGATCTTCGCCACGTTCTGTGTCGTGTAGACTGGCTTGATCAGGTAGCAGTAGTCCGCCGCGCCCGTGAACCCCTCCGCTCCACCTTGCGAAATTCGAAAACCCCACAGGAACAGACGCCAATGCACATCTTGAGAGCGTGACACACATACGATGCGTCCAAGCAAATTGAGACGAGATCGACTCGCCTAAACCCCCAGAAACTCCCTTCTCGCATAGCCATCGTGAAAGCAAGCAAACTTGCGATTACAGTTCCCAATGCTCATCGAAACCTTCGAGAATTTTGCCTCGATCAATCAGCCAAGCAAACCAAACACGAAACGCGCGCGGAGAGATGCTTGGGAGCGTGACACACGATGCGTCCAACCAAAGCTAAAATGTAAGGCAAAACCAGCACGCTTAAACCCCTGAAAACCCCCTTCCCAATGCGCCGCCATAACCACCGTGAAAGCAAGCAAACCCGCGACTACAGTTCTCATCAAATCCTTCAAGAAATTGTCTCGTTCAGGTGCCACACCGATCATCAACCAAGCAAACTAAATGAGAAACGCGCGCGGGACACACCCTTGAGAGCGTGACACACGATGCGTCCAACCAACCAAAGCTAAAGACGTAAGAAAAGGCCAACTCGCCTAAACCCTCAATAACCCCTTTCCCAACGCGCCGCCATAGCCACCGTGAAAGCAAGCAATCCCACGACTACAGTTGCCAATGCTCATCAAAACCTTCAAGAATTTTGCCTCATTAATCCCTAAAGCCTGAGGCACCCAATTTGGATGCTCTACACACCAAAAAGTGGTGCCTCGGGCATTTACGGGTTAAAGGCACCGATCGATCAGCCAAGCAAACTAGATGCGGAGAGATGCTTGCGAGTGAGAGGCGCCAACCTGGTAAATCGGGGAAGGAGATGACGCGCGAGCCATCATCGCGAGCGGACGACGACCAGCCCGAGGAGCTCCAGAGCGGGTCGCCGGACATATTACGAAAATAGGCGCTGGCGTTGAGCAGCGGCAACATGTGCAGGCGGAAGTCGAGGCCCTCCACTCGCACCGTCACATCGCTGTACTCGCCCGTCCGCCGCACCCTCTGCAACCACGTGTTGAATCCGCCCACACCTTCCTTTTTCGCCATCCCCTGTTGTCCCGGCCTGTCAGCAATCGTAGTAGTAATCGTCTGTACCTCCGACGACGACGACGCCACCGACTTCGCCTCTACCATCTATCCTACTAGCTCCTCCACCTGTTGGTTTTGTTGCTGTTGTTGTTGCTCCCTTCGGTTTCTTCTCCTCGTCCCTCGCCTTCACCCGCCCCGCCGACGACATACTCCAGCGATGGCCCCGTTCCTGCTGCTCTGATCGCAGCTCTGATCACATTCCCGGATGGGCAGCTCCGATCACGGAGCGGCTGCTGTTGGGCGCGCATCACGGAGCCACCGCGAGTGCTTGAATCCTCGCTAAGGAGGAGCGCATCACGGATGATGCCACTGCTGATGTTCGCGTTTCCTGCACGGCTCGCATGCCGCAGCGCTCGCGTCACGACTGTCGCTACCACTGATCGTCTTCACAGCTGCATTGGAAAGGGGGTGCGCATAACAGAACCACTACTAGTGCGTGAATCCTGTTTCGACGCTGCCATGGCAGAAAAAAAAAAAAAAAAAAAAAGAGGCACTGTAGACCCACCGCGATTGTTTGAAATCCTCGTCAAAACTGGCACTGCAAAGGCGCCACCACGAATGATTGAATCCTCGTCAAAACTGGCACTTGCAAAGGCGCTTGAATCCTCACTACCACTAGAAAAATGAGGAGCGCATTACGGAGGCACAGTGAGAGTCCGCACCCGCACTAGAAAGGCGTCACGGCTGCTGCTGCTAGCTACCGCTGATCCTATTCAAAAGCTGGCATTGGAAAGGGGGAGCGCATTTACAGAACCACCACTACTGCTTGCGCAACGCTGGCATTGGAAAGGGGGGAGCGCACTGATGCGGACACAACGCGAGTCTGTGGGATCCCTTCCTTCAAAACTGGCATGGAAAAGGGCGAGAGCACCACGTCGCCACCGGGAGTGTTTGAATCCACTGCTGCAATGCTGCGAGGGCCGGAGTGGAGAACATGACGACGACGCTGCAAGTGAGTTAAGTCTCAAGTCTTTCTTTAAGTTGAACTGGGTGTGTATGGGACGCCGTCTTGAAGAGGCGCGTTACGAACGGGGGTCGGCACCATCAATGGGCGTAAAAGCGAACGGATTGCGTGAGCGCTTCCCACTTGCAACTTTGTACAGTTGCCTGCCGTCTCTTGCACTTGCAGTCGCAGAGTCCTCCAGCGAGAGCTGTGGCCCTCCTCCAAATCTAGACAGCCACCATTAATGAGTTCCGTTAAGAGAAAAGCAAAGTGCAAAATCGTAAAGTCGCTAGACTAGACTAAGCTACTACCAGAGAGAGAGGGGAATAAGTTAACTCCTGAGCACCCAGAGTTATTTTAAGATTTAGGAGAAAATGGGGTTTAATGGCCACCATTGCTTGGAAAATTACATTTTTTTGATTACAGGATTTGAAAAAGGACTACCTTCTTTGCTGATGGGGACCAACTGTGACTGTTTTCACCGCACAAATTAAGAGAAAAAGTGAGATAAAATTTGTGGGTCCATTGATAGTACAACGTCGACCGGGCACTCAGGGGTTAATGACTCTACGGAGCACTAGAGTGTAGAGCAGGGATGGTGTGCGGTGTTGGGCCTGGATGTGTCAGATGATGGACGACGACGCTGCCACTAGTTTTGGAGTGTTGGACTGATCTCTAAGTTAGTAAGCTATTGCCGCCTTCATTAAGCTTCCTAGATTTGCAGGTTTTTGCTGCAAAAGTGGCGATTGCTACAGTACTTTACTGCCATGGGCGAAAGAAGAATAGCGACAAGCCTACAAACACACGAGATGGCAAAGTTAGTAATATAAAACTCGAAGGAAGGGCGGTTCAGTGGTTCAAAGTACGTCTCATGTCCCACGTCCTAATGTAGTCTGCTCATAAACCGTACAGCATTAAAATCGCCCACCAGCGCTTTTTTTTTGGCCAAAAATAGCCAACTAGCAATAAAGACAACTAATGAAAGTGGTTCCCTTTATTTGCGTGCAATCTTTTCGAATTTGGTAAAAACATATTCGTCAAAAAAAAATGTCCTACCGTCCACCTTCTCAAATGTATCTTTGATGTACATGCTTTTTTCATAGGTTTTAAAATGTACAAGTAGTGTACATTTAAGGAGGTGGGTGGTTTTAGAGACCTATGGGCTTTCCACTTCAAAATTTCATAACTAATTCCACAAAGTTCCAAAAAATATGAAGTAACTTGGGTTAGATGTCAATTCTTCTTGTTTTTCAAAGAAAGTTTACTAAAAAATAATTCAAGAAGTTTTGCCTCCCCCAAGATTCAATTTCAGCCCTTAGATGGACGGTTTATGAGCACACTACCTTAACCCTTAAACGTCACAAACGCCCTTTGTGGCCATATGTCCACCGTGTATTGATCTAGGGAAACGTGTTGTTCAGCCATTTGATTGTGAGGGTATTTTCAAAAAATACAGTCCCGTAGCTCAACTCCCGAGGGCCATTTAGGGATTAAGTTAAGAGCACCTCCACTGGACCGAGCTCTTTCAATGTTTTTCATCTATTTTGGCTGGCCCTCAAGGCCTTGGATCTCTACCCATGCTTTTTAAAAAGGTGGCCTTGCACTCTAGCATGCCCCATAAATAAGCAGTTGGCCACTTATCAAGGAAAGTAGAGGATAAAGTTCACTAAACTTAAGATGGATAGTGATGAGATGAATAGTGTCTTGAAGGGTCCTTGCTAGACACGGTAGGAAAAAGTGTCTTGAGAGGGTTTTGAGAGAGGCCTCAACACTCTTCATCCACTTTGAGCGTGTTTGTGCCACCGGTGGAGATGCCCTTACACTATGTCTCATGTCCCACATCCCACATCCCACTAGAATCTTAGAGTACCAAAAGTTAGAACTTGGCACTTCACATTGTATCCCAAGTCCTATGGTTTTATTTGTTGCATCTTGCTTACATGGTAGCACATTTTGGAAGTTTTTGGCTCCAAGAAGATGGGACTTTACTCAAGGTTTGGATTGACTATATTGCTAAACCCAACTTTAGGCCCCAAGTCCTACCAACATTTTTGCATAAAATACTAATGATTTTGTTTAGTACTCCTTTTTCAAGCTTAGTGTACATGTTTGTGAGGCCAAGGTGGAAAATCTAAATTTTTTTTACAAGCAAGGGTAAAAGTAATGATCTGCCCCTACTTTGAAGTTGATTAGTGTTGTTTTGCTTGAGCGTTGTAAACAAATTAGGGTTTTTGAATCCAAATGTGAATTCAAACTTTCAAAATTCAAAATCTTGATGATAAATAAGCAAGAGTAAGTAATTTTCTGCCCCTACTTTGAAGTTGATTAGTGTTATTTTGCTTGATCATTGTAAACAAAATTAGGGTTTATGATTCCATATGTGAACTCAAAGTTTCAAAATTCAATCTCATGATGATAAATATTAAACTCTAACACTTAATGACAAGTGAATAATCAAAACTTTTCCACCCTGACCCCACAAACACATTAGCTTACGTGCAATAAACTGAGCCTCTTCTTTGCCTTTAACCCTTACATCCCACTGAAGCTAGGATCTTAACCCCTAAAGGACCACGTGGTTGTTCAACAGCCACTTGAGAACTCAAGTAGGGTCATATGCAGTTAATTTTTATTGGATGTTCTCAAAGTTGTTACACAAGGTGCAAATATGTATCCCATAAGTGGAAATGTAATTTTTTCCCCAATCAGATGCCCGATTCAAAAGTTAAGTTACCCAAAAGAAATTGGGCACCTTGGGCAACTTGGGCATCTTTGGAATCTTATGCTAAAACTCTCATCAACTTTTGAAATTTGGCAAGTATGTATTTAAAAAAACATGGCGTACAATTGTCAAAAAAAAATGAACTCTCACAAAAGGGGTCAAACTTTGTTAACTATGTTTGAGCAATTTCACGAAAAAAAATCCTCTAACTTCAAGACCTATTACCTTTCAATCTATAAATCCAGAACTCTTGAAACGTTTTTTCACAAATTCTAAATGATTATCTCTAACTTTTTACTATTTGGATTTCACATAAAAGACTTCTTCATTGCATAAGAAATCATGAAAGAATGACTGATATATTGCCAGTTCACTAAACCTCCTTGCATTGCATGGTGATTTAGAATAAGCTAGATTCTATCTTTGCATCTAAAAAATTTCATGAGTGAACCTAAAATCATATACTTATGAATGGTCAAAAAGCTCAAATTTGTGTACAGCAAAAAATTTACTCTAGGAAGGCTCAAAGTTTGCTACCTTGTTTTGCAGGAATGAAAAAAAACTATTTTTCTCACTTCAAACGTTATATAATCTTACAATTTGCGCTATCAAATGGGCTGAATTGTTTTGCACATATTAACTTATTTGTTTGACACACTTTTGTACTGTTGGAATTGAGAAAAAATGTTTATATATTTTCAATTTTGGGCAATGCACTAAAAGTTGGCAGTTTCTGAGATTTTATCTCAAAAAACACCCTTGGTCCTTTAGGGATTAAGAAGACGTGCGTGGTAAACAACAGTGGCGAGTGGCGACTGTAGAGTGAAAGTTAGGAGGCTCATGAATGGACCATCTAAGGGCTGAAACTGAATTTTGGGGAGGTGAAACTTCTTGAACTATTTTTTAGTAAATTTCCCTTGAAAGACAAGAATAATTGACATCTAACCCAAGTTGTTCCATGTTTTTTGGAGCTTTGTGAAATTAGTTATAAATTTTGAAGTGAAAAGGTCATATGGCTCTAAAACGGTTCACCTCCTCAAATGTATTCTTGCTTGTACATTTTTGAAACCTATGGAAAACAATATGTACACATAAAATACATTTGAGAAGATGGACTGTTTTAGAACCTGAGTGGAATATGAGCCTCTTGCACCAAATAATGCATCTAAGTTGCCCCAAACTATATGTTGACCATGCTTGATTTCACATGGTCTACAACTTCAACGTTGTTAATTTTATTTTTGGCAGCTTTGTAGGGTTGCAAGCCCTTTAAAAATAAAAAAAATTGCAGTAATTAGTGATGAAATTTATTTTTGTAGCAGTAGAAGAGCAAGATACGAGAATTAGTGTGGGGCAACCTAAATGCACTATTTGGTGTACCTTAGAGTGTAGACCTAAGCTTAGGCCTCCGAGCATGTGTTCGTGAATCTGCAGTTACGGTCGCTTGCAAGTGGCGACTGTGGTCAGAGTTATGGTCTCATCCATTGCCATCTAATTTCTTATAAGAGGCGGGTTTTCTGCAAACCCTTACCTCTTTTTTAGTTTATTTTGTTTTGACACAAACATAGACCAATGTTTGATCTTCTAATATATGTAAAAGAAGGGAATTGATATGTGCACACCGGGGTTGATATTTGCACACTCCCTTGAAGGTAAATTATAGATTTCTACCATCAAAAAGCTGAATTTGAGAATTTTGAGTTCAAATTTGTACTCAAAGATCGAGATTTAGTTTCAAACTATAAAAAAAGTTGCAATTAAACAACACCCAACAAAAAAGTTTATCCTTTTTTACAAACAAAAGTAAAAGTAACATTTTTCTCCTAATTAAGCTTTTTCACTGGGTGTTGTTCAATTGTAACCTTTTTTTATGGTTCTAGAGTAAACCATGGTTTCTAAATCCAAATCTGAATTCAAAATTCTCCCATTTAGCTTTTTGATGGTAGAAATCTATAATTTACCTCCGTGGGGGGTGTGCAAATATCAACCCCCAGTGTGCACACATCAATTCCCTAAAAGAATCCCACATCTGATGAAAAGGAGAGAGTTTTGGTGCAATTATGAGTTGCATTCCATGCATGTAGCAGTAATCAGTAGTTTAACAAGTATATACTTTTAAATAGAGTGGAGGTGGTTTAACAAATGTTCTTCTAGCATAAGATCAACATGGGAGAGAGGGCACTACAAGAAAAAGGGCCATTTTTAACTAAGGATTTTGACTACTAAAACTGTACAACAACTAAGACTATTTGACAAGTCTAGTATCAGTCAAGTGGTTTAATTTATGACTACCTGAGTACCTATAGTCATAAATTAAATTATTTATGACTATGTGTAGTCAAATTTTGATTTAATCATGACTAATTAAATTATTTGTGACTACATGTGGTCATATTGACTAGTCAATTAGTCTTAATTGTGTTTGTCTTTTTTGTAGTCAAAATCCTTAGTCAAAAATGGCCTTTTTTCTTGTAATGGGGGTACATGGGCAATGTGGTTTATATTGAGGGCTTACTTTGAATTAGATTGCTAGCAACGCCATATTCATTAAATTGAGAATTTTGTAACATTTTGGGATTAACCCCTAAAGGACCAAGGCCTTTATTTTGTCAAAAGTCACTCAAAATTGTCACCTCTATGGCAAAGAGTAAAAAAGTTTGAAAATTAGGCATTTTGCATATTTGACCGTAGGATCTTGTGCTAGACTATTATAAAAATGTGTCATACAAAACTCACGAACTTTGATCGCACAGATTGGAAGATATTTGCATTTAAAAAGTAAAAAACAACTTTTTTTGCACCTTGCTTGACTAGATTTTTTAACTTTGAACATTTTAACTTAAAATTTTTGCACCACAAAGTTTGGAATTCTATTTTTGCATGGTGGGAAGTTGAATTGGGAATCTTGGGTAAAAATTTCAGAAAAAATACTACACTTTCATTCTTAAAAAAAAACATTAGGTAGAAGAAGGTATGAGATTGAAGAAAAATTTAAATTGCTAATAACCCTGCAATGGAATTGAAACACAATAATCTCAACAGTGAGATTGTTCTAGAAAGCAAACTTCACCCTCTCCAACAATTTTTTTTGAAAAAATGTTAAATCTGCATTTAAAAATGAAGTTTATAAGTTATTTTTTCAAGAAGATGCTTGAGTTGCCCAAAAAACAAGATTGTCCATAACTCTCTCATAACTAGTCCAAATGGAATGAATCAAAGCTTCAGAATCAGATAAAGATATAGTCCATGAGAAAAGAAAATTTATTTATTTTTTCAAATTTTTATAAGAATTTTTTTTGTTGCCCCTAGTCCCCAAATTTGTGCTTATTTGGGCATAACTTTTGCTCCCTAGCATCAATTGGAATAAAAATTATATTCCCCAAAAGATAATGTGTTTTTCTATCTTCAAAAAAAGTTTCAAAAAATTAGGACAAAAATTGAGGCCGTAGGTACCTGCCCAAAATCCCATTTGTCCCCTGAAGGGACAATGGTCCTTTAAGGGTTAAGGTGACCACCTTAAACCGAGCATTAGGGTACAACTTGGGAATCTGGTTTTCCCAATTTAATGAATATGATGTTTAGCGTTTGTAAGTGAAACAATTTGAATTTTGAAATTAGCACATTTGGTGATAAGATTGCTATAGCACAATTTTTTTATTGCAAGGATATTTTTGTTACCTCTGTTGGTACAACGGGTACCTAAACTAGTATATATAAACAAATTCATCCATATTTAGATTGAATGAGAGAATGTTGTGGTGCAATTCATGACTACTTGTTATTGTATGGTGAAGTAGTTCAATTTAATTGGTTAACCCACAAAGGCCCAACTATCCCCTCAGGGGACAAATTGGATTTTGGGCATGTACTTGGAGCTAAACTACTTTGTGTGATTTTTTGAAGCTTTTATGGAAAATGAGGAATTCAAAGATCTACGTGGGCATCTAATTTTTCTTCATTTCAACATTTATTGAAGAAGTTATGCATGAATTTATGAAAAATAAGGAAATACAGTCAATTCTAAAATAATAATTAAAATTGCAATTTTTAAAATTAGAAATCTGAAATTGATTATTTACATTTACTTACATGTGGGAAGCTTTGAATCATTCAATTTTGATTGAAGAGATGAATGTTATGAGAAGTTTTTGTTTACGGGTAGGTATGGTTTTGAGAGACTCCATACCTACCCACAAACTAAAACTCTAGATAACTTTTCTCTCATTCAATTGAAATTGAATGATTCAAAGCTTCTCAGATATATGTCAATCTAAAGAACCAATTTCAGATTTTTATTTAAAAAGTTTTTTGGGCTCTATGAGCTGCCCCTCCTCCCCTAGTTTTGATAAATTATTTCAGAGCTTCTTCAATAAATGTTGGAATGAAGAAGATTTTAATTGCCCATATAGATCTTTGAATTCCCCATCTTCCATAAAAATTTCAAACAAGCACACAAAGTAGTTTAGTTGGAAGTACATGCCTGAAATCCTATTTTGTCCCTCAAGGGAGAGTTGGTTCTTAGGGATCAAAGAGTTGCATGCGTCTCCAACTGGTCAAACAATGAGTCATGAGATAATTCTCCAAGATAAGGCAATCTAAGTATTAACCCCTAAAGGACCATTGTCTCTTTGAAGGACTGGTTGGACTTTGGGCATGTACCTATGGCTACTTTGTGTGTCTTTCTGAAACTTTTATTAAAGGTAGTAAATTCAAAGATCTATGTGGACATCTAATTTTTTCTTCATTTTGACATTTGATGAAGAAGTTATGCAGAACTTACGAAAATTTGGGGAGGATTGCCCATTTGGGCAACCCAAAAACTTCTTTAAAATTTACATTTAAAAAAAAAAAAAAAAAAAAGAAACTGGTTCTTTAGATTTTTTTTATACATGAGATGCTTTGAATCATTCAATTTCAATTAATGACATAAAAGTTATAAGGAGTTTTTGTTTGCAGGCAGTTATGGATTCTCTACTCTAAAATAAACTTTGAAGTCCTTTACTTTAATGTTTTGGAAAAATAATTAAACAAAAGGAAGTAGATTGTTTATCAAAACATTATCACTCGTTGGGATTAGCATTTTTCATTTTCATAATTAAATTCTTAACAATTTAGTGTTTTGACTCATTCTCTACTTCTTTTTACTTACTATTTTTTCCCATGTCTTGTAAAGTTCCAATTGATTTGAAAATTCTCCCACATATACCTAACTTGATATCCTACCTAGATAAAATAAAGCGCAACTTTGGGTAGAGCAATTTTGTTGTTATAAGAGTAGTTAAAGGCTTCTGAAATTTTTGGACATGGAAAAAAACCCTTTTTTTTCCACTTTAGATGTAAATATCTCACTCTTCTCCATATGGAATGAGCAAGGTTGTTTTCCCACAAGTACCTTTTCTAGTTTGGGGCAAGATCCTATTGTAGGATTTCTCAAAAACAAAACATAAAACCCCATTTTAGTAAACCTCCTAGAAGTGGTAGGTTTTTGTGATTTTCAGAGAAAAGAGGGCTTGGTCCTTTAGGGGTTAAGGCAACCTAAATGCCCACTATTTTGTGTAGTAGACTTGGAAAATAGCCCCCTACCATTAGGCCCTAAGGTAGCAACACCCATAAGCGTGAGTTTAAGTGTTATAGGGTATATACCCCAATTGAAAAAGTTTGAATAATGTAATTGCTAGATTAGCCAGACGGAATGAAAAATATTGGCATCAATTTCAAAGTTCCCATTGCAAACATTTGTCCACAAAGATTTTCCAAAAGTCCAAAAATAAGAAAATGCATAGTTGTGAGTACGAGATGCTAAAAACAATGATATGGGGCACTCAAAATTGTCATGCAAGTCACCTACAACAATCACTTTATCACCCATGACCATCATTTTTTAACCATAACCACCACTTTGTCACCCAAAACCACCACTTAACCCCTAAAGGATGTTGCTGTTTTGTATACAGACTCCCAAGTTGTATACGGATGGGGTATTTGAATAGCTTGTGAACCCCATTGGAGTTGTAAGTTTCAAATCAAGTCATAGACATACTACTTGTCAATTGGGGTTTTTTTAATTTTTTTTTGTATTTGTCATATAGTCATTTCTTCAAGTACTAAATGGTTCTTGTACAAATACAAACCACACTTTTGGTAGGCAACATCCTTTAGGGGTTAAGTACCCATAACTAATTTTTTTAATAATTGTAAGTAACTAATGTCAAGCGTAGGTCACACCTATGGAAACAATAAGGGTTATGAGTGTCGCTAGTTTACACCCAAATGGATTCAAGAAAAATGGATGTTTAGTTTTGAAATGCCTAATTCAAAAAGAATCTTGCTACAATTAATAACTCTAGTTTTCATTGTCGGCTCAAGTGGGTAAAAATATCGCTATATTAATATTTATTGGATGCTACAAAAATTACTTTGGCACGCAATTAGTTATAATTAGCCATACTTGGGAACACTAGGTTCCTTAGACCTAAAAAAGATCCAACATCGCTGACACGGATGATGAACAGACAATACCCAAACAACATTACATTCCTTATATTGGATGGATTGTGTTCATCCAAAGCTTATAACAACAAAATAAATGAGTTGTATTTTTCATTTGTGTTGTGAGTTTGTAATAGTTGTTAGGTTTTTGTAATCTATTTGCCTTGGTACAGTTGTTTCTAGAATACCTTTTGACGTTTATAGGAATCAACACTACAAATCTTATATGAAAATCTGAATGAAAATTTGATTGATAAATTATTTTCAAGTGAACATCCAAGATTACCAGTATTTGGATGGAAATTACCAGCATGTTTTTATGGATGGATGATTTGTACCAATTCTTTTTCCCCAAACCAGCAATTATCCCACGGTACATGCAACTGATTTTTTTTGTTTTTTTTGGGTCAGGCTACATGAGCCCAGAATGCAAGCCAGTAAGGAGAAAATAGATCCCTATGCGCACAGTCATCATTACTAATATTCGCATACTTCATCCAGAATAATGGCCAACCTGGTATTTGTTTGAGAGAGATTTAGTAATTTCATCCATTCTTTAGTTCAACTTTTTTACTATTTAGGTAGCCAGTGTCAAAATGTGGTAAGGTTGTGGCAAAAATTAGCCTAAAAAGATCTCGCTGGTACATGTGCGAATGGAAAAAAGCATTAACCCCTAAATGCCGAAGGCACCCAATTTGGGTGTCTAAAAAACTTCAAGAAACTTTGAAACCCTGTTGAAGGCACGGATTTTATTGTTTTCAGGTTTTTTTTTGGAAAAGAAGTTAGCTTCACTGTTCAAATTCAATTTCTTCCATATCTTATTCCAATTTTTTTTAGTGGAAGGTTAACTGCAAGCATACATTTTGGTTTGTGAATAGTGTCATGAATAGTGTCACAGAGCCTATGAGAAGTTGCCACATTGAAAAGATGGGCATCAAGTTGAGCAAAAGGTGAAGATTTCCTTTCGGCACTCCCTTGGGCAATAAGGACCCTTTTTACTAAAATTTTGACATCCAACAAAATCTAAAAAAGCTTTTGGACTAATTTCAATTGGAATATCTTTGTTATATAAATTAAAATCCATTCACCATTGAATTTTCCTTCATTCAAATTGATTTTTGGTCAATAATTGAAACTAAAAAAATTCTTTGTATTAGGTGTCTGCACTTTGATAGTTGCATTGCAGGCTCATTTGTGAAACTATGGTCATGGATTTGGAAGGGGGGCCATTTGTTTTGAAGTAACAACAATAAACACTAAAGCATCCTAAGTGGCTACTTCCCAATTTTGTATCCAAAAGTTGCCAATTTGCGTTAGAAGTTTCAGACGGTTCCAACAAAAGCAAAAAATTCTATACTCATCATCATTCAATCACAAATATCTGAAAATCCGCATGCCCATTTTGGGTTATTTTAAAGCAGCGTCATCTAGAAGCCTTGAAGTTCAATATTCAACAGTTACAATTTTATTTTGATGTTTTATTATGATCTTACAAGAACAATTCAAAAACTTCAAAAATGCATTCCAAAAACAAGAAATACACCCTTGGGCATTTAGGGGTTAAAAATTCCTTGGTCAGAGCGGCTGTTATTGTCATGGATAAAAATATACTAACAACAGCTAAGCTTTACTACATAATCCCTGGAGGAGTGATTCTCGTGTCTCATTGGTTGTAATTAGGTTATCCTTCCTCCAGCACTTTTTATACGAAATGCAAGGGACCAGCTAGTTGATTTCTAAAAATAATATACATTCCACAATCTAATGAGCCATGACCCCATGGCTGGATACAGGGAATTTTACTTGTTTTTGCATTGGTCTTGTAAACACACCCAAGAAGGTGGATGTAACCATTCGCACGCCCTAGCTTATCCATCTAATGTACTATTGACAAATGATATCCAAAATTCCAAATATCATATAACATCATTAGGGGATGAGTGAGGCCTCTGAATCGGTGATTGGGAGGAGGGCTAGATGACAATGATTTTCCCGATTGGTGTTCATGGAAATTTAGGATTAACCCCTAAAGGATCGATTGTCCCCTCGGGACATATGGGCCTCAGGCATGTACCTATGATTAAATTAGTTTTTATAGATTTTTGAAAATTTTGAGGGTGCATTATAAGAAAATTTATCCCTGGTTACACGTCCAAATTGACAAAAATATGTCTGAATTGACAGAAAAGTGTCCAAATCACCGTGACTTAATTGACAAAAAAATTTCAAATTGACACATCTCCCTTGTAGTGGTGGTGGAGAATTCAAAGATGTATGTGCACATCTAATTTTTTCTTCATTTCCACAATTATTGAAGAAGTTATGTATGAATTTCTCAACAATAAGGGAGGGCGGGCAATCCAGATAGCCCAAAAAACTTTTTTAAAATTTGCCTTTTTTAAAATGAAAATCTAGAATTGGTTCTTTAGATTTTTATGTATGTAGGAAGCTTTGAATCATTCAATTCTAATTGATGAGATGAAAGCTTTAGTTTGAGGGTAGGTATTGGACTCCCAAACCTCCATTCCTTTTGCCCCTTGTAAAATTTGGTGCTCTAATTATTTTTCTGACTTTTTTTTTCAAGTTGTAGTTGACTAAGATTCTTTGGTTTTCACCATTTTGAGCAAAGTAATTCTGATTTATGAGTTTTACATAAATCCTCTAGTTTTGTCTTGTGTATATGCAAATTTCATGGCCTCACATCCTTGCAAGGTTTTACAAAGTATGACCCACTCCTCCATTTCATTTGAAAATTCTCCCACACTTACCTAACTTGGTCTTCTACACGGAAAAAATAAACCTCAACTTTGCGTAGAGCAGTTTTTTTGATATTGAAGCAATCAAAGGCTTTTGAAATTTTTGGGCAAGGGGAGAAAACTTTCTTTTTCACATCAAATGTCAATATCTCACTCCTCCACATCTAGAATGAGATGATTTTTTTCTCACGTGTACATCCCATAGTCTAGGGCAAGATCTTACAGTTGAATCTTTAAAAAATCATTTTTCCCACCTTTGTACTCATTCCCCCCAAAAGTGACAGTTTTCAGAGTTTTTCATGATAAAATGGGCTTGATCCTCTAGGGGTTAAATATGTTTAGTGAAGAGTCACTGATGTATTGGTCACTTTTGAGATCTTGATTTTTTTTTCTTATTTTTATCAGTCATTGGTGAGGGCTATTTGCACCACCCCATTCCCACATGAAAGTACCAAACGCAAAAATGAGTAGTTCTCATTTGGGAATCCTCCACCCACAACCATTCTTGCTTTCACAAAGCCACCCCTTACCGCCCTCACATAGAAGGAGGCCCTAAATGATCGTTTGCCTTAGTCTATGCTCCATCCAGATCAAGTCCCTACCTTGTCCAACAAAGTTACAAAACCATTTTGTCTTTGTCTAACCACGTTGGCCTAAACAACATACAAAAAACAACAAAATATTAGAAAGGTCAAATTCAACTAAATTTGGACTATACAATGAATTCTAGGCTTTGTTTTTGATACATCAAGGATCTTCCAATAACTGAGTTGCATAAATCTATCAAGAATTTGCAAGACTTGCTCAATGATTTGCAAGTGATGTATGGAAAACATCTCAGTACTTCTCAATGTTTTGCATATGAATGGTGATTTTGGACTCTAGATTGTTCCAATATAATGGCCTAGTTTTTTCAAAGGCTTTGAAGTGACTATGAGCAAACTTCCGTGCTTGATTGAAATTGGAAAACTCACTAACTAGTGATAAAAAGAAAATTTTCAGGCTGGCCTAGAATAGAAAGATAACTAACAACAATAAATTTAACTCTGAAATGCCTGCGGCACCAAATTTTGGTGTTTGCAATATTCTAAAGGTTAATAAACCTAACTAAGTTCCTATTTTTAGTAGTTTACATTTTTGGATTTATTGTTTGTGAAGTTTAATTTTAGGATCAATAATCTAATTTTGAAAATGATCAATTATGAGTTTTTTATTCAAGCTTTTGTGCAAAGGTCTTGACTTTCTCTAGTGTTGAGAGCTCTTGGAAATGAGCCTCAAATACACTAGATCTTGGAGAAAATTTTACACAAAAAATTCATTTGAAAAATAGTAGAAGAGATTTTGAAAAGTTATAAAGTGATTGGGGTTATGTATGTTATTTCCTTTAACCTTATATTTTTTTAATGGTCATTTTTTTAAACCCAACTTGTGAAAAGAGGATTTAATGGATTCAAGTCATTTTTGTAGTTTTAACACCCTCATGATCAAATATTATAATCTTTCAATCCATTAGTGATATTGTTTTCTTTTCTTTTCCTCTATGACCTCTAACATTTATAAAGTGAAATGTACAATTACAGTTCAAAATAACTTAATACAGCTTATTAAAATGTTGCCTTTTTGTTCAATTTGAAACAAATTCCAAAAAGCCCAAAAAAGGCCTCAAGCATTTAGGGGTTAAAGTTATTTATTGTTAATGAGTTTTTGTATTAAAGAGTCACCATGAAACTTTTCACTACAAGAAAACCATGGTTGAATTTACAAAAATTGACAAAGATTGTGACCTAATCTACAATATATTGTAGATTATATCACAATCTTTGATAATTTTTTGTAAATTCGACCATGATTTGTTTGGGAGTAAATTTACTTCCATTTGGGGGAATACTTGAGGCCCATTTTAGGGCCCATTCTCGCCCTAATATATACTTGTTTGTAGATGGAACTGACGACTTCATGTATTTATTTCACTCAATTTTTATAATTTTATTCGAGGATAGTTTGTGTCAAAATGAAGTAAGATTGTAGCAGAAATATTATTATTCGCAAGAAATGAATTAGCAAACCCTTTTGCTTTTGTAGGCCAATGAGAAAAAGAGGTTCCGTTACTGGTCCTGCAGGGGTGACCGTTATCTGACACCTGCCAAACAGCTTCACCGGACCGAGATCCTGATTTGCAGACAGTTTTTGTTTAAAAATAGGTAAGATTCCAAAAAACTAGCCCTGCTTTATTGCTTAAATGGGAAATTCATAGTTAGCTCTCAAGTGCTCAAAGAATGAGCTAAATATCAATTTTAATACTTCAAAATCCACGTTTTGTGGTATTCAAATTATTTCAATTATTATAAGGCTTTGAGTAGTGCAAGATTCCTTCATACTAACTTGGAGTGTGTCTCAATAATATTTAGATTCAATTAGTGTGAACTATGATTGGGAAGAATCGGCCGTTTGTGTATTGTCAGCCAGTTGAAATTGCAAAAAAATTGGTTGAAATTTGAAATTTTCAAATAAAAAATCAGTCATTTTTCTCCAAAAACATAAATATAGTATATTGTAGTTTACAATTAATAAAAAAACTCACTTTGGCGACCTGTCCGTATAGTCGCTGGATGACCGATTTACTTGTTGTCAAAAATGTAACCGATGTTAGGCGGTTAGATTGCCGGCGAGTAGCTTCAATTCTTCTCTCTCATGTAAGCAATATTAGGTGGTTAGGTTTCTCATGTTAGGCGAGTAGGTTGCCGGTGAGGCTTTCTTTCTCCCAAAACCTAATGGTTAGCTTCAATTTCTCTCTCCCCATGTAACCGGTGTTGCCGATGAGGCTTTGTCTCTCCCACCCATGTAACTGATGTTACAATCAACAAGTCCCAAGGATAAGCAATGAACACTATTGGAATTCATTTACCTAAACCACTATTTACTCATGGTTAGTTGTACGTAGCTTTGTTGCAAGCAACTTGAGTTGCGGATGTTGCTTTGTTTGTTGCAAACATCACAACAGTGACAAATGTAGTTTATCATGAGTTGTTGCAGTAATGTAAGTTGGAAGTGTAACTATTTTGAATCAAGAATACGAAATGTGTTAAAGCCTTCATTTACCTTGATAAATAGGTTTATAAAACTTGTATATTTACAGAAATTTCACAAAAAATAACCGGTCCATGTTATATATTTGAAAATTTGGTTCAATTTGGGAAATGCCGGATTTTAGCAGGTGAAGCTCAAATTTCTCCCCGAACTCTGGTGTGTAGGCGTGGCATTTTTTTAAAATTCATTTTTGTTTTTCAAGTGGGGTTTTTATCACAAACTTTTGTTGTTCAATTGGCACTCACTCGATGGTTGGGATTTTGAGGTGTGCCGTTTGTGGGGGCCAAGGTGAAAAATCTAAGCTTTTGCATCAGCCATAAAATATTAGAGTTTAGATGATTATTATCAAGAGATTATGTTTTTGAAATTTTGAACTCAAATTTGGATTCATAAAACCTTAATTTAGTCTATAGTCACAAAGGATGATAAATCTAGGGAATTGATGTGAGCACACACCTGGTTTGATATAAGCACACCCACTAGGGGTAAATTTTAGATTTTTACCATTATAAAGTTGAATTTGAAAATTTTAAATTTGTAAAAATCAAAATCTATGCTTATTTCTAAAATAAAGTGAATTGCTTGGCATATTTGATGATATTTTTTAAGCATTTCATGCTCATCAATTGCTAATGTTAGCAGTGCAAACTTGATTTAGTGATTTTTGTTTGCAAATTACCCCTATCATTAAGTTAGAATCATCAATAATATTAACATTAAGATTTGATTTTTTGATAAATGGGACTACTTGGGCAACTAGGATAACTTGTTTTTTACTTACAATTGCATTGACACACTTCATATCAATCATTTTCCTAACCATTTGTGACAATAACAAAACACTTGAAATTTCAAAACTTTGGTACTAATTTTCTTTCCTTTTTATAAAACTTTAATTATAGAAAAAACTAAAGTTAGGTTTGGAATGGTTTAAGCCTAGTATCCAATAACTTCCAATTACAATATGTTGTTAACATTCCTTAATTCCTCACTAATTCTCAAATACGAGTTTCAGAGAGTATAGGATATTGTGTCAAGCAAATTTTTTTTCCCATATGAGGCATTCCCAAATTCCAAGAAACCAATGAGGTTATTCCATAGGACCTCCACAAGATGAAAATAATCATGTAGGACATTCTGGTGATGGGATTTTGAAACTTTATTGTGCATTTTATTTATATCCCTTAAAGAACCACTAGGTGGCCATGGCTTGCCCACACTGTAGGTTCAACAATATTTATATTGTAACTTCAACAGTGTCTTGGTTGATAGGCACCAATAGTATTGTTTCTAAAAGTTTCAAAAGTCAATAGTGCATGCTGCCTTCATGAAAATTGCAATAAGGGCAGCTTGGGACCTAACACCGTGACTTTGAATTTTATCACAATTTGGGTTACCTAAAAATATGAGCATGTTTGATAAGATGATTTTTTGCCTTCTATGATGGATCATGTGTTTACGGTCACTTTGGAAAAAAAACAGATGAAAAACGACTTTTTTTTCTTGTACAGAATTTTTTTTCATGGCCAGAGGACGATTAGGGTGTTTAGGGGTTAAGTGTTTTTATTCACATTCATTTCTTTGACGCTTCTTACCAATGCAAATGGAAATTTAAAGAAAAAACACACATTTTGAATAGTGCCAATGACGGAAAAATCCGTCAATCCATGGGGCATGGATGGCAAACCCTTCAGCTCAAATCCCAAGTAAGGTAGTTTGCTCATATTCCACTCATGCTCTAATCCCGCTCACCTCCCCAAATGTACTCTACTGATACATGTCTTATTCATAGCCTTTCAACAATGTACAAGGGACTAACATTTGAAAGGTGGACGATCTTAGAGCACCTATGACCTTTCCACTTCAAAATTTCATAACTAATTCCACAAAGCTCCATAAAATATGAAAACACTTGGAATAGATGCCAAATCCTCTTGTCTTTCAAGGAAAATTTACTGAAAAATATTTCAAAAAGTTTGACCTCCCAAAGTTCAGTTTCAGCCATTAGGTGAACGGTTTACGAGCACACTTCCTTACTTTCCGCCAAAATCTGGCATGCTGGCTTTCCGCCATCCTTGGAAAAAGAAAAAGGAATAAAACCAATTAAAACAATAGAAACAATAAAATTGAAAGATAAACAACTGTATTAATTGAGACTTGAGTTTAAAATTAGGGGAAGCAGAACTGTTGTTGCATTAAAAGGATTGGCAGCCTGTCGAAAATGAGTAATAGGTAACATTGCGCGCATGGTTAAGTAGTGAGGAATCTACGGATGAAAGGCATCAACCTCGACGAGAATAGGTCAGAGGATGGATGAATACCCGATCACATCCAGGTTGTAAATTTAGGCTCATGGCTCTGGCTGAGGTTAGAGCAGCTCCAGCCTTGCTCGTTTGACGGGCAAACATCAGGCTCAGGCACGCAAGAAGCCGAAAACGGGGTCCAACATCGGCTCGCCACACAAGGAATCCTGTTTGGGCTTGTCAAACTTCCCCTCCAAGATGCCAATTTGTGCGTTCAAGAAATTTGACATATTCTTATTTTGGAAAGTTGTTTGCTGCTGTGGCACTATCTGCTACCAGCGCATATTTCTTTTGACCATTCCGGACAGCGGTCCCACATTTTTCTTACTTTCATCCTTGTTTTGGCGAGTCAGGCTAGACCCCCCGCCCAGAGCCGCACCTTGCACAAGGAAAGTCACACGGGAAAATCCATTTCCAGTCTTCTGTTTGGAGCGAAAGGCTGGAGAAGCTCTTAGAGCAGCGCCACAGCAGACGGAATTGCTGAACGTATTTTACGTAGTATTTTAGCTAGAGGACCCGTTGTTCAAACCTCCACCACATCATTGTTATCAATTTCCAAATAGTGTGAAGAGATGGTACAAGCTTCCGTTCACATCATTGTGAAGGTCCTTATGTCCACATTAGAGCTCCCGGAAGGACTTGAATCCCTTCGTTATAGTTGAAAGATGTTGGAGAGAAGAAGCTAGTCACGCTAGGAGGCAATGGGGCTATGGTGAGTGCGATGGGAGTGTTTGATTGCCCTTAAATCAAAAAAATTGCTCTACGCATAGTTGAGGTTTATTTTTTCCATGTAGAAGACCAAGTTAGGTAAGTGTGGGAGAATTTTCAAATAAATTGGAGGTGTGGATCATACTTTGTAAAATCTTGCAATGCTATAAGGCCATTAAATTTGCAAATACACTAGGCAAAATTGGAGGATTTATGTAAAATTGAGAAATATGAATAATGCTGATCCAAATGGTGAAAAACAAGGAATCTTAGTCTACTACAACTTGGAAAAAAAAGAAGTCAAAAAACAAATTCATAAAGAGCACAAAAAAGTAAAGTACCAAAGGCAAAAGAAAGGAATTATGGGAGTCCCATACGTGCCTGCAAACTAAAAAAATTCACTCTTAAATCCAAATTGAATGATTCAAAGCTCCCCAAGTATATATAAATCTAAAGAACCAATTTTAGATTTTTATTTGGAAAAAAAAAAAAGTTTTTGGCTGCCCAATCTCGCATGTTTTTAGAAATTTATGCATAACTTCTTCAATAGTTGTTGGAAAGAAGGATAAATTAGATGCCCACTTAGATCTTTGAATTCCCCATCTTCAATAAAAGTTTCAAAAAATCACACAAAGTAGTTTAGCCATAGGTACATGCCCAAAATCCCATTTGTCCCTTGTAGGGACAATGGTCCTTTAGGGGTTAAAATCCGTGAAGGAGGAAATCATTGAACTATGTACACCAAAATAGGGACAAATTATCATTCTTATCTAGGTTTGTAAAAACAATGAGATTTTGCCACTGGGTATCACCATACGACATGTCATCTAACCCCATCCCGTGACTCTTTGGTATATTGCACTTATGTGCCTATGGGGTTAGGGTGGAAAAGCTCTGTTTTTTCACTTGGCAAAAAATGTAAGAATATCCACGTTGAGGCTAACTTCCATGGGTAAATGGAATTGGTCATGGTGATTGGCATTTTCTAACATTGGAAAAGCATCCTCTTGAGCTTCTTGCTAAAAAAATTCAAAACATCATTTTCATTTTTCAATTTTATTGTTGTTCGACACAATATCAAGTAGGGTTCGGTAACTCATATATTGTTTTTTTGTATTATTTATTCTAATTGCCAATGGAAATTGGCAAAACTTGGAAATCACACATGGTGTTTTGGCAAGTTTCTAGCAAGAAGCAGAGGAATTTCAAAGTCAATTCCCCAAAGTCAAAAATGCCAATCACAATGGCCAATTTTGGACCAACGTGGAAGTTGGTCCCTAATGTGTTGTTAGCTGGTTAAAACTCAAATCAAATTTGGACTTGAAACTACAAGGAAAAAAACTGGTCAAATTTTTGAAAAAAGAAAACTCCAAACATTGTGTGAAAGTTTAGAAACTTATCACAAGGAGATTTAATTTTTAAAATTTGAATTCATATTTGGATTTGAAGGCTTTTAAGTTAGTTTAGAACTAGGGAAGGAGATCAAATTGAGCAACTACCAAATAAAAGGAAATTTTTTTTTTGCCATTGTTTGTAAAAAATCACTAAGTTTCTTATCTCATTTGTGCCCTTATTTACAAAAAAACACTAAATTTTCTCAATCTTAATTTCGTCCAATTTTATAACAAAAAACTAGGTGTTTTCATTTTTTACTAGGAACTATTAAGTTTACTCTTTTGGCTTTTATAAAAACTACACCAAATATTGCATTTAGATTGCCTTATCATGGAAAGTTACTTTGTAACTCATCCTTTGACCACTTGGAGGCCCATGCAACTTTCTAGATTCTAGGATTTCACATGATTTACTATGTGGACTTCCCAAATTAATTTTTCAGCCGCATCATTGTTGTTGTTAGGACCTTTAAATTTTATTTACTGCATGAACTACTGATGAGGATTCCGGTAGCAGCAGTAAATACTTATATACTATAAAATGTGAAGTAATTACTGTGGGGCAACCTAAACGCAATTTTCAGTGCAGGTTTTTTCATCCTGGCCCCACTTAAGTTACACGTCTGTGCAATATTCCCAGTGGGGTCAGGCTCCTTAGAATTAGGAATAGCTTTGGCTACTTTAGCTTCCCCCCACCCCTGGTTTCTGGAATTCTTGCATTTTCCATTCATTTTTCCGGGGCTCTTTCTATAAAATTAGATACATACTTACAGCAAGTTAATCATATGAAATATCCTTGCAATTATGTGACCCAGGCAATAGGAGAGGTAAGCGGCGCTTCTCATTAATGTCCCACTTCTTAACTTAACAAGTCTCAGTTTAACGGCAGTTCCCAACTTTTGTTGGGTTGTAAAGGGAGCAAAAAGGAATATTTCAAAAAAATTGTTTATGCCAAAAGAGTTGTTGGGACTTAAGGCCTTCAAGTTGGGTTTCCATTTTTGCTAAACCAATTCTGAAAATTAAAGTCTCCCTTTCTTGCAATTACTAAAGAACTAAACTTAGGGCTACTTTATATTAGAGCCCTATTCTTGGCCCCATTTAAGAATTACCAAAATGAGCCTTTAGAATTTGCCCAAATATTTGAATTGGGTCATCAATTTGACCTTAAGGTTTTGTATTGAGTGTTGGCTCAATTAGGATATGTTCACACTTAGTGTTGAGAGTGGTAGTAGCAAAGGAAAATTAGATGTAAGTGGACATACCCCTAGACTGCATTCATATTGCTGATACCCATCCTAACACCAAGTGTGAACTTTCCATTGGTCTTAACAATGACAAGGCCGCTTATAAGGCAAGTTTTTGGTGTCAAAATTTGAGCATGAGACCAAAAAGAATCTGAATCATCACAATGCATCTATTCAATTTAAGAACATTTACTAAATTTGTTAATTTGATATTGAGGCATTAAGGCATTTGTTGGGCCCAAGGATTTTATATTAAGGTGTGATCAAAACTTTGGCCTCATTGATGGCTAAAATTGTGAATTGCACCAACTTGGAATTTGACTTGGGCCCTAATATAAAGTGGCCCTTTGAGATTGTTCACACTATGTTTTTAGTCTTGGTTTGTTTGGAGATCCTCAAATATTAATGTTTTTAAATGTCTTCCTTGCTAAGTTAGTAGAATTTGACACCAAGAATTGGGCCTAGTAAAATAAATCTTTAATTTAGGATTCTTAGTCCTAGTTTTATTTTGCCTATAGTAATGTTTAGTGCCCTTGCAACTAGTTAAAGTTGGTATCTTCCATTAAAACTAGACTTGTAAAATTACAACTTGGAGTCCAATGTAAATCCCCTTCATTCCCACTATATCCCATATCCTAGGTTCTACTAAATCTTAATAAGTTGTTGGTAAATAATTCATAATAAAAACCTATAGCTTCACATTATGTCCCAAGTTTCAAGCCTAGGCTCATTAAGAAATGTTTAGGTACTGTTTTCTAAAAATACTAGTACCAACAAAGTGGGATTTTGTTCAAAAGTTGGGTACATTAAAAAATGGAGCCAATTTTGGAGATAAGTTAAGAAAAATTGCCATTAGTTTCATCCAATTCATAGAATGATTATTGCCATACAAAAACCAATAAAGTTACTCCCTCTGTTTCTGAAAAAAACCCAGATTCCTACTTTTTTTTTTGTTTCAAAAAGAAACTTGTGTTTGTCTACTAACTTTGTTTTTGTAAAAATCAAAACCTACCCTTATTTCTAAAATAAAGTGAATTGCTTGGCATATTTGATGATATTTTTTAAGCATTTCATGCTCATCAATTGCTAATGTTAGCAGTGCAAACTTGATTTAGTGATTTTTGTTTGCACATTGCCCCTACCATTAAGCTATAATCGTCAATAGTATCAACATTAAGATTTGATTTTTTGATAAATGGGACTACTTGGGCAACTAGGATAATTTGTTCTTTACTTACAATTGCATTGACCCATTTCATATCAATCATTTTTCTAACCATTTGTGATAATAACAAAACACTTGAAATTTCAAAACTTTGGTACTAATTTTCTCTCCTTTTTAAAATACTTTAATTCTAAAAAAACTAAAATTAAGTTTGGGATGGTTTAAGCCTAATATCCAATAACTTCCAATTACAATATGTTGTCAATATTCCTTAATTCCTCACAAATTCTCAAATACGGGTTTCTTTCAGAAATAGAGGGGGTAGTACTTATCTATGAACCAAGGACCTCTGAAATTGGGATATAGATTGCAATGTGAACTACTCTCTAGATCCAATTGTTGAAATAAAATGCCACTTTCTTAACACCAAATTTTCCAACTATTGTTGCCTTATAGACATTTCAAAGTAAGTTGAAACTTGGAACTTGGAGATATTGTTTGAAGCTATAAGTCCCAAATTTCAACCTTTTGACCGATTGAATTGTTGGTTTTGAAATTGGGACAAAGTGTGAACTGCCACTAAAACCATTTAGATAAGTGGTGAATATGTATTATTTATTTTTAGCTCAAAGTGGTAGTCACGAAGTTACACAAGGAATGTCACTATTCAATTCAAATAACTTTAATTGAAAAAATATGGCACTTTTGAAGGTGAGAATAACCCAAATAACGCTTCAGTGCTACACTTCTCATTCCAAACTTTCAAGGTCGCCTCAGCCAAAAAGTGGTTTTCAAATGATCAATATGGGCTTGTTCTCAATGACAATGGCTGAGTTTTACCCAAATTCTTTTTGGGAAGATTTCCTTGAATGTGTTGCCATTAAGTTTGTACCTTGTAACATGGTGATATGTTTATTTTGTTAAAAACTAATTCCCATGAAGAATTATCTATTTTACTAAATTTGATCATGATCACCATAACATTAAAAAAATTGTAGAAGGAATTCTGAAACTTTTTGGAAATGCTTGTTTGAACAAAGATGTGCATATGGATGTCTCCAGCATATATATGCAATCAAATCTCAAAAATTCATCACCTATGTTTTTTAATCAACTTGTAAAACCATAATTTTGACAGAGAAAAACTTACCAAAAATAGGATTTTTTTAGTAACAGAAATTTGGTATACTTGATCATGATTGCACGAGGATCACATACAAAAAATCTGAGGTTAAAATGCCAATTATATTCTAGCACTATGTAGTGGAGATATAAAAAAAAACTTGGTGTCGAAGCAAATATTGAGAAATTTTTGAGAGTCACTGTAGATGTGAGAATTTGTCTTTGAAAATAAAAAATAAAAAATTTCATTTGATTTAATTCTAAGATGGATTGTAATTATAGAAAGATTTTGAATACAAACATGTGGCCATAGAATATATCCTTAACCCTTGAGCGCCCGGAGTGAAAACAAGAAAATGAGACTAGGAGTGATCATGCTTGAAATATTGTATGCCTTGAGCTGGGAACTTAGATTGGGGAGGATTTAGTGCTGAAGTAGCGAAAAGGGTGTTTGATGCACCCAACCATAAATCTGTAAAACTTTTGACTGCATCATTTTGTAGATTATAATAGTCAAAGTACAGTTGACTATGTGGCAATCGGCCAATGTGGGGGGGGGGGTTTGTGGCTTTGGATGCAAAAATTAATGCCTCAAAGGAGGCTCTTTTTTATGAAATTTAGGCAAGGGTGTGATTTACAAGTATCTTGCTTGCTGCCAAATTTGGTGATGTTCTGATATCCACAAGGTGCTTTTTGAGAGGCCCGAAGTTGCAAGGCTCACCCGACATGGTGGACGGTAGACAAGGATAGGTACAGCCTTGACCTCTACAAGGGTACGGCTCTTGGCGGTATAGCTCCAAAATCCTTCTCCAATTTGATGCATTCGTGCCAAAACACCCCTTATGATATGGAACCGGCGGTATTTGGTGGTCTCTATCCTTGCGCCCAAACCCTAAACCGCACAAAATGACATTTTGGCGTATTATTGTCATAATTGACTTCCGCAATCCATGCTTGTACAAGTGGCAAAATCCCATCGTCCACTGTGTGGCATGAGAGTAGTACTGTACCTTAAACCCAAGTACAATTCCCGACCAGTACCCCTAATGTAGACAAGATTCTTTACAAAATTTTGATTTTGGGAGCCCCAATTTGAGGCGCTTGGGCGCTTAGCCGCTCAAGGATTAAGGGCTAATCAATGTAGGCTTAACTTCTAAGAGTGAAAGAAGACTAAAGCATTTAGATCTAGAGCTTATGATGCAAAACAAATCACAGAATATGTATTGAATGCCCCTAATTTTGTAATAATGATGGATATCCTTGTTTTATTGGAAATTGTAGAAAGATCCTTGGAAGCTCAAGGAATGAACATTGTGCTATTTTGGCAATGACATCCTTGGCTATAAAGTCTTTTTTGTTTGGGATTAGACAGCGTTTGCATGGGCGTGTCACAACATCAAAGTTGCGTTTTTGGACCACATGCCTTTAGTCATATTTGTTTTGTGTCAAATAGTGCAACCTAGGTGACTCTTGCTGCACCACAAAGTGCACATCAAAGTGTCACTATGCGCGCTAGTAAGTAACTTGCCCCCTCTCCAAAACCCCTATTATAAGGGTATTCCCATAGTCTTTAAAAAAGCAAGCTTATCTAGTGAAATATTACAAAACATACATATATCTATCAAATTTCTCCAATAAGTTACAACCTTAGCTAATAAGATTCCAAAAATTATATTTTTATGTTTACAAGTTTCTATTTTTCAATTTAGACATGAACTAATATAAAGACTTGCACAAAAACTACAATTCACCTAGTGATCAAATTAGTCACAAAAATGAAGAATAGACAAAAACTACATTTGAAGCATACTCAAATATACTTCATCCATTTCACATAGCTCTTGTTGGAAGCACTTAAAATTATTCATTGTTTACAATAGGAACAATTGCACTTTTAGGGATTAAATTGTATATTGCATCATGTTGTACATTTTGGTGTAACATCTTTCAAATCATACATGACTTTAAAGAAGATGAAAATGATGCTTTTGGTTTATACCTATTGGGGTTTTTTTTGCCAAAAATACTTTGGTTCACAAAAGTTTATGGCAAAAAAAGTATAGCAAAGAAAAGTTTGGAAGGGAGATTACCATTAAGAAGTATAATTTAGTGTTTTTTTAATGTTGATATAGGTTTATAATAATGCCTAGCATCTTGTCCAAAGGTTGACCTTTAAACAACCAAACGTTTACAAGGCATTTTCTAAACATTCAACCCTGTTTTCAAAAATGGAATGAACTAGTGTGTTATTTATATTATTTTTTAAAACTGAAACAATTGACATTGTAGAAGACTTGTTGTTAATTCTATAGCCCAAAAATTAAGGAAATTAATAAATTTTTAGAATTTATAATTGTTTAGGTTAAGACACATGAATTGTTAGGCAAAGTACACTTGGTGACTTGATATGTCACATTGGACGTTTTAGAGATAAACATAATATTGTATGTATAAAAAATTACTCATTCTTAACAACCATATCAATTAACTATGCCAACATTGTGCTTCTCATGATATTAATTATCAATGGTAGAAATAGCCTTTGCACATCAAATGTGCTCAAAAATTTCAAAAATTCAAAAATGTAAAAATTGTAGAGCCAATAATATGAGTTTACAAACCAAAAGACAAGGCTTTTCAATTGTTTGAAGTTAAAATATACTCTATTCATGTTATTTACTTAGGTCAAATTTATATTGCAATAAAATGTTATGCTATTAGTAGTTAACACTTCAAGGACGTGTTTTTTGATAAAACATTTAAGTATTTACAAGCAAATGTTTTATTCTTGAACATCTAAGTTACCTCTAAATATCTCTAGATGCCTTTGTGGCAACTTGTTTCTACTTTGCATATGTGCATTTTGTGTTTAAATACTCTTATCCTGTTTTAGGTTATCATGTTCAATTACACATCCAGATTGTAGCAAAAACTATATATGAGCACAGTTAGGGAAACTTCTTTTTCTAAATGGACAATTTCTGTGATTGCACAAGATGGTTCGGTTTTTCTCATATTTACTTGACAGCTTGCAAAAAGTGTGAAATAAATTTCAGTTAAATTTGGCATTTGTAAATTTCAGCAAGTAGTTTGCCGCATTTTCCTATTTTCAATCGGCTAGTTTCTTAAAAATTGGAAATTGGGTTGGTTTTTGTTTTTGTGAGGAATCACTCCCCAATTTTTTATTTGGTATCTTTGGCAAGAGTTGAACCTGGCAAAGCCCCTACCAAACTAGGACCAAGGATGTAGCTTTCAAAAAATACAAAGATCCACACACCTCCAATCAATTTGCACCAAACAAGGACACGCACAAGTGGAGTATTGTGCAACACAGCTTGTAGGACATATTCAGCAGTTTAGGCCTAGACACATAGGAGAAGGGGAGCAAGCAAAAAAATACAACAAGAAGAGGAGCGGTGGAAACAAGATTGGTGACTACGTTGAGACTCCAGGGTCGAGAGCAAAGACGCAACATCTCTCACCATGTCCTTCAACCCTAACAATCTGTGGCTTAGATGATGTGACCGTGATCAACAACTCCCACTCATTGGCAGGAAAAATTTAACTACCTAGTAATTGCAAAATAAGTGCCAACAAGGTCAAGACTACAAGCTAGCTATGCCTATGAGTCACAATAAAGGAAGGATGATTCCTAGTTCTTACAATATAGTACTATGTATGTGACAAGAAAAATTTCCTAAGAGGTATATTTTTGGTTGGCTATGTGTCTAAAAAGAGGCATTTCAATCGGTTATTTTTCTACATACTCTAAAAGCAACCAGACCTAAAGCCAACATATAATTTTTCTAACCGGTCCATTTTTGAAAACCATAAATTTTCATTTGGAACCTTGACCTAAACATTTTTATTGCATTCGGAAATCTTCTAAATTTTTTAACTAACATGTAACTAAATGCCGGTACTTCCCTTACATTGTATACAAGTACAAATTATATTGTTTTTCAATACACATTGCATATGTTATGAGACTACTCTTGGTTTAGGCTAATGTTATTTTGGTATAACTTGAATCTCACCAACATTAAAGTGAAAGATAGAACAAGATATAGAGGACAAAAAAATGGATGTTTTACATAAACCACCATTTAAGATTTTTTTTTAGGAATATGGTATACTAATACACATATTGTGTTTTAAAACCCTTAAAGATTGATCAATAAATTTGCCTTAAGGACAAAAATACGAGTAGCATTCTTCAATCTTCTCTAATTGCACGCTATCAAGTGATGAATGGAATCCTACTACATGTGTTCCTTACTTGACATGTAATATTCAACCACTCAAATGTATACATACCAAACTTTCAAGGCATATACAAACCGTATTAGAAAAACATAAGATGGTCATTTTTAGATCAAGTTTGGGATATTATGAGAGTTTACTTGTTAATGGTACAATGTCGAAGCCCATGGAGCAATGAGACAACCTCATAATAACCTCTTTTGCATATCCCAGCTTCTATTAAATTACAACTAATGTAACTACTTTGAACACAAATTTGTTCAAAAACAATAAAATAAAAATCTCATGTAGTACAAAGGAATCATTTTGTCACAAACAACACCGATAAATAACAAAGATAGCTTCATAAATGTGCTAGTTCCAGAAGAGTCCTCTTGAACAGAGGTATGCACTGCAATTTCCAATTTACCCAAGGTGAGCATAATCGCTCTCAAAGTTATATTTCATTTTTGCTTCAAAAATCATAACTAATTCTAAGGGATTCCAATAACCATGAATAAAAGTTGATCACATGCAATATCCATTTGTGTTTCAAATTTGTTTAACTAAAAACGCTGTAAGGCTTGGAACCCCTCCAAAAAAATATATAGAAAACCATACATGGATACTTCAAACACATCCTACCATGGGATTCTTAGTACTCTATGCAATTTCCACCAATGTTTTTAGAAAATTTTGAGCTTCCTTGGTAAAAATCCTATATCTCTCACTTTCAATCGGTTTTTGTGTGCATGCACTGGATATTGAATATCTACATCTATAATAGAATGCAATTTCAAATGTGTTCGTGGTGGTCAGTCAATGGTCAGTCAATCAAGCTAAAACTAAAACTAATAGGTAACTAAACTTTTTGTAACCTAATTTTCTTTAACTTACTTGCTAGCATGAGGATGGGATGCATGGGGATGAGAGCCATAGGGATGGGGGCATAGGATGGGGGCATAGGATCATGGAAGCTACACTTGCATTTGGTCTTCATTTAGCTTGCTAAATGAGTTTACTAACTAGTGTACTTATACTATAACTAGACATATCTCAAAAAACCTAACTAGTTTTATGTGATTGGTTTTGATTTCAACAGATTTTTTGACATTTCATTCATCTGACTTTCTATTGTATTCAATATCTCCCCACTTACAGATTGCCAAATAGGCATTGTTGGACCAATGAAATGAAAAGTAACTCATAAGGTAGTCTACTCATATTCCGCTCATGCTCTAAAACCGCTCACCTCCCCAAATGTACTCTATCAGCACATGTCTTATTCACAGCCTTTCAATAAGGTACATGGGACGAACATTCGAGAGGTGGGCGGTTTTAGAGCACCTATGACCTTTCCACTTCAAAATCTCATAACTAATTCCACAAAGCTTCATAAAATATGAAAACACTTGGAATAGATGCCGATTCCTCTTGTCTTTCAAGAAAAATTTACTGAAAATTATTTCAAAAAGTTTCACCTCCCCAAAATTCAGTTTCGGCCTAGATGAACGGTTTACGAGCACACTACCTTAGTTGATTACCTTAGTTGATTTTCGAAATGATTTGAAAGAACTTCTGTACTGCCTATTGGGATATTTTCATAATGTGAAGCTAGATAAATATCTTACATAGAAAGTAAAAAACACTCTTGGATATGGCTTAATTAGGCAGTTGGCTTCTGCAATTAATTCAAAGGTATTGACGGTTGCAAGCTTTCTATTGAAAGCGTGCAATTCTAGAGAAGTAGCCCCCGGTGTTCAATTTTCGGACAATCATTAAATGTTAATGAGTTCATAGCTATGAAAAGCATAACATTCAGTAGCCTAAAGAGAGGGTGTCTTTCCGTCTCTTCAAGTATCAGTCATGAACTTCATCTAACCAATTTTTTTGTTTTTTTTCAAGATTTCTATTTAAGATTTTTATTTAAGTACATATCACATGTTCAAAGTCACATGAAAACCTAACCTTTAGAACTCAATTGTAGTTTGCTCTAAGGCCTTGTCCTTACTAGCAATTCTTGCACCATGATTAATGGATATAGTGCCTTGTCACCTTTTCCAAAAAGCCTTATAAAATTTGACTTGCGACTCTTTTATGTAGTGGTTCTTATAACCCTAATATTTAGAGCAAATAAAATTGAGATACTTTAGTGGCATGACATAGCCTTATATGCCTTCATGAATTATGGGATAACATGGTCTTTGAGCATAACATAACATATAACCCCATATTTGATCAATATGGAGTTGTCAATTATATATGGAGTGTATCTGGATCAACACAAAGTCTAGATACACTCCATAAATAACTGACAACTCCATATTGATCAAATATGGGGTTATATACTCTTTTAGAATTGAAAGACAAATTTAGCTTTTAGGCTAATTTGGACACTCTACTTCTTGCATTCAACATGAGTTTGCCAAAAAAGCATGTTACAATACTTGCATAAGTATAGTTTGATGAACAATTGCTTTTAACCTAGTTTTCATGGAGCATGCAAAGTATTTATGGGCTATTCAAGTAAGTGTTGTAAAAATGGATCAACTCTAAAATTGACACGTATATTAATAAGCACCTAACCTCGCACTTCAACTTCCTGACATGCGGTGTCTTTTAAACTTATTTTTTTGAGTGGTAATGCACCAATCAGGATTTCCTTATCTTATTTTAAAGCTGCAGATTAGTCACTCTCCACCCTCAATTTGTTCTGACAAAACCCTCTCTTATTTGCAGTTGGAGATTTTTCCTCTCTCCACTTGCACTTTGCTTATCGTGCATTATTAACTAAGCATTTCTTGCTCTCCTTTTTGCCTCGGGATTTTCAGCTTACTACCAGTACAACTTTTTTTATGGATCAGGCTATGTGTCTTTTCTTTCATTTTCTTGCTTTCTAGCTTTGGGATATCCGGAACACCAAGTATAGCTGGTTCTTCTCTATGATTATTCATCTAGCCTATAATTTTTTTACCTCAGCTCTCCCTTTTGTGCTCTTGCTTCATGCACATACGGCATAGATGATAAGCATAGATGATTTATCAGCTTTCTCTATACTACTCATGCTTATGGGCTAGAGCATACGGAATTTGCTGTGTCTCAATGCTCTAATTCTTGCAATTAGTATTTTTGAGAGCTCACGACTGTGATCAAGGTCCTTGACCTGGTTTATAGAGGATAGAGAGGATAGACAAGAGGTGAAAAGTTTCACACAGTCCTTCTCATACTGGAAGCTTGTGCTACTTGACTAAGTGCAAGCTTGGAAACCTAGGCTAAAATCATGGCTGCTTCTCAACAAAATACTATATAGGTTCTTTTGATTTAGGATAATATTCTTGTTTTTTAATGAGTGATGGTGGTATTGATTGATTTGCTTGCATATTTTCCTTGTGAAGGCAATAACACACGTTATGGATTGTGGACACCTAGTGCAACCTCACTAACATAACATTGGATTGTTGGTGTTTTTGGGATGGGCATAGGTGAGGTCCATAACCTCTTGGTGAATATGCCAAACTCAAGATTTTTTACTCCATCCATCATGAGTACTCTTTGCTCTCTAAACTTTGTTTTAGAGCTACATGTGTGATTTTTGTAACATTATGAGTTTAGGCTTCAGATACTTGAACGTATTCTTCTCTTTAATGCTACTATGTTCTTCCTATTGCTTCTATTCTCTTTGTCCTAATTGGACTCCATGCACAAAAACTTTTTTTGAAATCAGTTTTTTAAGGACTGTTAAGATTATTGTATATGCGGTTTGAAGTATAATGAAATAGCTTCATTCCTTGTTATTTAAATGCATGCCAAATCAATCAATTTTTGACTGTTGATCCGGATGTATTTAGAAATAATTATACTCTTTCTTGATAAGATTTTTTTCAAGATACTTATCCTAATTCTTGTAAGAATCTTTTTCTAGAACTAATAAAAATTTGGATAGATGCCTCGATTCCTGGGATGTTCCAAAAAAATCCTTTTTTTTATAACTTTTTTGACATGGTTGGTCCCAACATCGACGTATGTGCACTAAACTAAACCTCTCTTCCATAAACTCTCTGATAAATTCAGCCAAGTGTCCCCATAGCTAAAGATGGGTGTGGAATATTCCACACCATTTCATCTAGAGGGAGGGTAGCGCTACCAAGCACTAGTGAACATTATGAGTATGCTATATTATTTTGATCCCCTTATTTGTTTTTGTGGATTCTTGAATTACTTTTCTAGCATTTGTGTAGCATTGATTCCTAACACTTTTCTTTGCAAATATTTGATAGCTCAAGATCTAAATGAAACTTCACTCTGAAACTAATTTACTAATGCAAAAATGGTTCATAAAAAATGACCTGAACCCCTAAATGCACCAGGCTTTTTAGAGCTTCTTGGAATTTTCATGAAACTAAACAATCAACCAACCAACCTCTTCATAAATTCAATCTATCTTTTTTTAATATTATAACCATACAAATTTAAACTAAACATGTTAGAGTTTACATGGAAAAAGAAAACACAACAATATTACTTTTAGTTTGAAAGATTATAATGTTTGAACATGAGAGTGTTAAAATTGTAAAATTGACTTGAAGTCTTTCAAACCTCATTTCACATGTCAAATCTGAAATGTTGGTCACCCTCAAAAATGAGGTTCAAGGTCATTACGTGTCTAACTTTAATCTATTTTCAGTTTTCAAAATCTACTCCTCTATTTTTTAAATGAATTTCTAATGTGGAGTTTTCCCCAAGCTCTACATTGAGGCTCATTTTCAAGATTTTTCAGCACTAGAAAACCCAAGATTCAAGATTGCAGTGGAAATCCTTGTACAAAGTCTTGAGTAGAAAAATCACCAACATCCATTTTCAAAATCAGATTTTTGATGTTGAAAATAGACTTCAAAACAAACTTGTTTTGAAATTTCTTATTAAAAATAGTAATTTGATAAGATTTTATTCATCTTTAAAGTTTTATAAACACTCCAATTGGGTGCCTTGGGCGTCCTAAAATCTTACTCCAATTAAATGTTAATACAACAAACATAAAAGAAAAAGGAAATATAGTAAAAACCATTAGTGTTTGGGAATTGATATGTGTACCACACCCTTTGAACTACTGTACCACACCCCAGGGGTAAATTTTAGATTTCTACCATCAAAAAGCTAAATTTGAGAATTTCAAATTGAGATTTCGACTTAGAAACCATGATTTAGTCTAGAGCCATGAAAAAAAATTGCAATTCAACAACACCCAATGAAAAAGTTTAGGCCCAAGGAGCCCATTTTGGGCTTTATGAGAACTCGGGTAGGCTCTATTGACTTCATAATTTGGAGATTTTTCATGAATTTTTTAGGATGGATGCTACTCATCACAATCTACATGTCAAGCTTTATTTCATGTCATTCTAATAAGTATGCAAAAGTTATAAGGTTTTTTCAAGTTCAATGTCAAATCGGGTAGCAAAAAATATATTCTAAAATTTTATTTTTATTTTTTATAGAATTTTATAGATTGATACCTACTCAAAAAAAGTTGAATCACTTAGTTCCAAATAAAGAGGTAAGAGTTAAAAGGAATTTTATTTTGCGGGCAATGAAGGTAGGAAGAGGGTAGAAAAAACATATAAAGTTATCTTTTACTCTCAATTCTGAAAATTTTCAAATGAAAATGAAAATTAAAGTTATTAGTTTTCTGTTCGAGCATTCTCACCATTGAGATTAACAATTTTCAAATTCTTCCAAAACTTATTAGCATATTAGTTATATCTTTCATTCATTAGTACCTTTCACTTTACAATTTTTGTAAAAATGAATCCAATTTTTTTGTGGTCATTTTTTTATATATGCTTTCAACCCATTTTCCAACATATTGCAAAAATTACACAAGAAATACAACATACGTGCTTTTCTCTAAAAAGTTTGAAATACAAAACTTCACCTTCTAGAAGGATTAGAAAAGCCTACATTTTGAAGTTTAGGCACATTGATATTGCAATTGGTGGGGATATTCATTTTGAAATTTTGCGACAATGTACTTGTGCAAGTCAACCAAAGGATCCTACAATTGGATTTGTTAAGAAGTAAGTTTCAATGAAGATTTTAACCCTGGTTTGGGGACTAGTATTTTGAAGCAGTTTTGGGCCTCTAAACACAAAAGAATTTTAGGGGTTAATTAAATGTACAGACCTCAAAGTAAAGTTCAATCTTGCTAAAATTGGTTGATCTTTATAACTTTGGCACTTTTCAAGACAATTGACCATTGTCATGAAATCATAATAATCCTTGTTAATAAGAGCTTTGCAATACTATATGTTCTTAAATATTGCTCTAAATCATGGTGATAGAGAAAAAAAATTGATGCTTGTAGTTAATAAAGGTAATTATGTAATGTTGAATGTTTCCAATCCAAATGAGAAGGCCAATGGGAAAGGGACAAAAGTGGAGGTGAATGCTTTTAAACCTTCTCTTTTTTCAATAAAATAACATTTAGATGTATGACAAAATCACACTAAATAATACCAATATTTGGTGTTATGATACTTTTTAGTGTTGTTTATCCTATCATTTGACTCACTCTAATTCACATTTAGTTGACAATTGATATTCATGTTGACAATTTGTATTAATGCTAAAATATTACTTTAGTGCAAGCTAAACTAGTATGATATTGATTTAGATTTTTTTGATAGGAACTCAATTTAAAAAAAATGTTCATGTTGACATTTGGTGTTGGTAACACTAGTAGTGTTGTTGACATTTAATGTTACATTTTGTAAATAGTGTACCCTACACTAGATATTTTTATTAATATAGTTCGTTTATGCTTACAACATGTTTGCATTTGTTCTTTATGTATCATAGGTTCATACTCTTGATCCATAAGGGGTTTTTGGGATGTTCCTAAGGAGTTTATGGGGGATGCTCATAAGGATTTATCGGGATGTTCATAAGGGGTTTATGGGGATGATCATAAGGGGATTATGGGGATGTTCACCCTTTATACAATACCAAAAATTTGAAAGTACAAGATCACATGTAATTTGTGCTGGCAAAATGAGGAACTCAAACTTTCAAACTTTCAAACTTTCAAACGACAGCATTGGAAATTGGGACACTGCAAATTCAATTGTCATTAAAATCTAGGAGGTCGTTTTACAGTCCTCTAAGTTACTGTACTCTTTTACAATTGCAGCTTTAATTCTGTCTTTTCAAAACAGGGCCTAAGTTAATGGCTTAATGGCTTATGATCTGATGCCATAATGTTTTAGTAGTGTTAACCCTTAGAGACCACCGAACCATATTTTGGTTCGGGAGAGTAGTTTTTGGCCTATACAGTAAAATTGCTCAACAATTTGGAAAATGATCTTGAAGAACATTTGTGACCGCAAGAATTTTGCATTCAACCCAATAAATGACAATAGAATCAGATATGGGAGTTGATAAATAAAGGTGTTTATACATCATGGCCTCAAAATATGTAACCATATTTGGTCAAAGATGGATCAAAGCAATAACACAATACATCAAACATCCAAGAAGAATGCCACATTTCAATTGTGCAATCTTAAAAACTTCAAATTACTCAAGAAATATGCTTGTATTGTTTCTCTATACGGTAGTAGTACAATTGTACTATTTGAGAATCCATTGAAATGATGCTATCAATTTATTTAAAAAAAAATTCATCCTACATTAAAGGCCAATTCTTGATTGCTTTCACTTATTGAATTTTCAATAAAAAATTTCAAATTTCTTGTAGAATTGTTTTAGGGTAGTAAAGAAAATGGGATTTTTGACCCTTTTTGTCCACCTAGCTACACCTTGTGATTGCTATTTTTGTCTATTTTGAGTGAAACTAGTCTTGTTGGAAAGGTGGGAAACCCTACTTTCTAGAAATGTAAGACTCTTCTCAATCAAAGCTTGCATGAAGCGCTACTATTCAAAAGCACACAAGCATGAAATACTAGAGATTTCCCATATACGGCTCACTCAATCATTATAAAATTTTACCTCCAACGGTAGATCAAGCTAACATTTTGATGCATTGATACAAACAAGATGTCCTTCACATTTGTACAGTTGGATTATTCAAATTGGGTCCATATTTGTTTCAAATGCACACCTAATCTTATTGCCCCGGTTTCTAGTGGATTTTGGGAAAATGTGTGTGGTCTTTAAAGGGTTAAGCTTACCAAATGTGGCTACATTTGGCAAGAATTCCACCAAATTATTTGTAAATTTGTACTAAATGTGATGACCAGAGCAATGACCGGGAAGAACCAGTTATTGATATAAAGTCAAAATGGCACCCAAAAAAAAATGGTTGAAATTAGAAACTAACAACAAAAATCAACAAATTTTGTTTAAATATCCAATTGTAGTAAGGTAGAGGGCTCTAAAATGGAGCCAGCTCTAAAATGGTGCACTTCTAGGAATGGCTGACATGTTCCTCTCACATATTTACTACTATCATTGATGAGTTAGGTGAGATTAGCTTTATAGCTAGTCCCACCTAACTCATTAATGACAATAGTAAATATGTGAGAGGAACATGTCAGCCATTCCTAGAAGTGCACCATTTTAGAACCCTCTACCTTACACAAGTATACCTTGCCTGTACTTTGAGCCATCTCACTTGCTTTTTTTCTCTCTTTTTAATGTTTGCCTTGTCCAACTTGTTCCTCTCCTTGTCTTTCCTTTTTGCACTCCCTTTTCCTCTCCCTCTTCTCTTCTCCAACAAATAACTTCAAATTTTAACTTCAAATTTTTGGTGTTGATGGAGAATTTTGGATTTCCTACGATGGATAGACACTTGATGCTTTACAATAGAGATCACATTGCAATTGTAGAAAACATCTAGTGCATGCTTATGAAAATTGGTCGAAGTTGGGAATGTTATATTTTAGCCGGTGAAGCTATAAAATCTCCCCAAATGCTGGACCAAAGTATTCCAACTTGATTATTTTGGCAAATTTAGTTATAAGTGTAGCTACTTGTTGAGCTAATTATTAAAATCTCATTTTGATCAGCACATCAAAATCACCATATACTATGGACAAAATCATTTTTGATAAATACTACTGATTTTTTTCTTTTGCAGTTTATTGCAGATTGAAGTTCTTTCAAATAGTACTATTGCTAAGTAGTTGAAAAGCATATTCAAGCTTCTCAAAGATGCTAGCTTTTGAGTTTGTGCTCTTGTTTGTCATGGTGATTTGTGACAAAAATATTGTGTCCCACAATTATCATGAATCCACAATAACTATTCACCTGTAACATACTGTGCTTATGAATATCTCTTGGTATCCGTTTTGTTGTTGGATCACAAAATCTAGTGGAGATTCATGGCCAGGGATTAAGCTGAATGCTACCGATTATAACCAAGGGATTTGACTAAGGTAGTCGCTCTAAAACCGTCACTTTAAGGGCTGTTCTGGATTTTAAGGGCTGTTCTGAAAATTCATAGGCTTTTCGAGACACAAAGATTTTATGCCTAATTTTTCGTCAAAGAGAAATGGATGCTAAATGTAACCCAATTTTTTTCATATTTTTTGAAGCATTATTGAATTGTTGGTAAATTTCAATTTTTTTTGTAGTAGGTACCTATCTGTGGCCCTAGGTCTCTCATAAAGCGTCCCCTCGCAACTTATAAAGAGATCAAGTGAATAAAGGAGTATGATTGGCTCTTGTGATAAAATACACTTTTTCTTTTAAGACTTAGAAGGGTCCATTCAAGAACCATCTCATATCCATTCTTGGACTGGCTATGGAATGCTTTAAATGTGAGGGTTGCAATTAGAGCCGACTACCTTAGTTATGTAGTCCATAAGAATGTTTTAAAACGTTTGTTTGACCACAAATTGATTTTACACTTGTTGCTTTAAAACACCTTCCAATCTACCATTATATGAAGTAACTTTATACTTATGTTTGTGCTTTCTTTTAGAACTTTTGGGGGCATGAAATTTAATTTTATTAACTTGGTGATATTGCAATATTGTTTGAGGTATGCTAGAAGAAAAATGTGTCCTAAACAACTAATTCACAACAATTATAAATGTCTTAAATAATTATATAATGCTTCAATTACAATCGTTTAAGACATTTGCAGCTCGATTTGCAGTCAATGTGAACCAGTTGTTTAGGAGATGTTTTCTTCTAATACGTAGCTAAAAGTTTCCATGTTAAAATCCTAGAAATAAAACTTTATACCAAACTGTTGGAAGCTAAAACCTCAACAAACGTGTTCAAAAGTAAGAAGAAATCAAGTAAAATCAAGGGGACTAAATAGTAGTTGGACAAGGACTCGATCATAATTTTGCACGTAATGAAGAATTGGCTCATGTTTTATGCATACAATATATTTTATTTATATATAGACACCGTTTTTACTTCATTCTTGTACAATAATATCAAATAACAATCAATCGTATGTTATAATGAATAAAAAAAAATCAAATCTAAATAGGTACTTTATAACATTAGTATATAGAAAAGGTTTGGATTTTTATAGCAAACTAGATTGAAGAATGGTGAGCAAGAAAATATTTTGCAATGCTCATTTTCCATTAAAATATAACCAATTCATTTACTTCTTTTTTTAGACAACAAAACCTATTGTTTAATACTTTTTTCTACATTTGATTCAACATTTAAGTTCTTTCAACTAATTTATGGGTCATGCAAATTTATGTTCCTCAAATCATTGTGTAGATGTTTTTGCTAGGCATTCTTTGAACAAAAATCACATCTCCAGCCAAACAATAATTTGAATGCATGGATGTAGACTATACAAAGAAAAAGTCTCTAAAATTGTGCATGTAAAGTCAGGTACACCAATCTTACAAACTGCCTATTTGAGCCATTGAGTATTTTTGATGAAATGCAGAGTATAGTTGGTATATTTTTGTCGATTTTTTTATGGGAAATTACAAATAGGGGCATGAAAACATAAAATAGTATAGGTAGGGGCGCAGTTTCAAAATAATTACAAATAGGGCCCGATTTCATTAAAAAATGTAATTTTTTGTAATTTTTTGGTCTGGACTTTGATTTGATTTAGATACATCACATCAAATGTTAGCTAATTTCCAAAAAACTTAAAAGTTTCCAAAAATTGCCATCCCTTTTATTAAAATTTCTTTATTTAGGCTTGATTTGGAGAGACCTTTAAGTTTTTTGGAAGTTAGCTAACATTTAATGTGGTGTATCTAAATCAACTAATGTCCAAACCAAAATAAATTACAAAAATTTACAAGTTTTTTTGAAATTGTGTCCCTATTTGTAATTATTTTGAATCCCCCTATCTGTAATATTTTACGTTTTCATGCCCCTATTTGTAATCTCCCCATTTTTTGTATCATTACATCCTTATGCAATCCCAATCAAGCATACCAATATTAGTTTAAAAAAAAATAAACTTCATTTATGGTGATTTTTAAAAGTGAAATTTCATGGTTTTACATGGCATTTCATTAAGAAAAATTGGTGATGAATTTTTAACTTTTTTTAAGGAGATATATAGAGAACATCTATATGCATGTTTTCCTTTCAACAAGCATATCCAAACTGAGGTTTCACAATTCTTTCTATATAGGTTTCAATGTTGAAAGAACAATACCTAAATTTTGTTTAATAGATGTCTCTATATAAGTTAATTAGATTTTGGCAATGGAGTTATACCATCATGTTCAAATGTGAAAAATTACATACCATATGAGGGGCACATAGAAATATTTAATTTATAATATAAAAAATCAATTTTTACAAAATTTAGACGTTGCCCATCCGACATTGAAATCTGTATAGAAGGAATTGTGATTTTTTTTTTTGGATATGCTTGTTGAAGAGCAGACTTGCATATGGATGTTCTCTACAGATCTCCTTAATCAATTTAAAAATTCATCACCCATATCACTAGAAGAAAAATAAGGATAAACGATTACCATAAATTGTCACGACTATGTCACAATAATTGTCTTTTAACTGCACTACAATTGCACAACTACAATCTAGTTGTGCAATTGTTGTGCACTTGTAACGCAGTTATTGTGACCTAGTCGTGAAAATTTGTGGTAGTCATTTATGGCATGTTTTTCTTCTAATGGCATTGTTCTTAATAAAATACCAGGTAAAACCATGAAATTCCACTTAAAATATTTATCACAAATGAATTTTTTCTACTTGGTATGCTTGATTGGAACTGCATAAGGATGCAATGATAATTTTCTTGACTAAAATATACCAATTACACTCTACATTTCATTAAAAAAAAACTACATGGCATTTACCTTACTACTAAATTAAACTAATCTTATTTTTATGAAAGGTAAATTTCTACGCCATGTCAACACAGCTCTTTTTCTAAATATAATTACAACTTTTACTTTACAACTAGTGGTAAGTGTAGTTTAAAATAAGAAGGCCAAAAATAATGAAAGCAATCCTATTTTTATGAAAGGGCAGATACTATAAAATGAGGTTGGAAACATGATTTTTTAATTATTTTTGTGAGTTGTAGTAGTGTTTATGGATATACTTTATCTAAGTGTTTTTTTTTGCATTGTACTTCAATTAGGTTACTAACCATGGGGGTTTGTATTTTGTAACGGTTGTTCTTTGTAGTCCAAGCTTTTTCCATATGCCGGATATTCCAAAATCTAGATACATAGGTCGTCCAATTTCCACCACTTATTAGGCTGATTTTGAACGTGGATGAAAATCCAAATCATCATTGCTCCAACGTATTTGGACTTGGACACTGCATGTTTTATGATGCTCACGCTAGATTTGCCAGATTTTTTTTTTAGCATTATGGCTCGTCCAATGAACCACAAAGTGAAGGTGAAAGATCTTAACAAATTTAAGGACTTGCTCCATGGTATTTCAAATCTGGTAGTAGTAAAAGTCTATGCTAGGAACTAACACAATCTCTGTACAATAATGCTTTATAAAATGATATATTTTGGGTTCAACAAATGGTATTTCTCATTTCATACCAAAAAACTGAACCTTACATATATGGGCTCTAAGATAATGAAGTGTGCCTGATATGGCCCTAATCAGAATATTGACTTGATTCTTAGAGAGTGTTAAGCTACAAGAACCACATATCAACCACCACACCAAATTTGAAATTGGAGTTTGGTGTGTTGACGTATGGTTCTTGTAGCTTAACACTCTCTAAGAATCAAGTCAATATTCTGATTAGGGCCATATCAGGCACACTTCATTATCTTAGAGCCCATATATGTAAGGTTCAGTTTTTTGGTATGAAATGAGAAATACCATTTGTTGAACCCAAAATATATCATTTTATAAAGCATTATTGTACAGAGATTGTGTTAGTTCCTAGCATAGACTTTTACTACTACCAGATTTGAAATACCATGGAGCAAGTCCTTAAATTTGTTAAGATCTTTCACCTTCACTTTGTGGTTCATTGGACGAGCCATAATGCTAAAAAAAAAATCTGGCAAATCTAGCGTGAGCATCATAAAACATGCAGTGTCCAAGTCCAAATACGTTGGAGCAATGATAAATTTTTGACAAAAATACAAATTATACTCCACGTTTCACACAAAAAAAACTAAATGGGTCAAATAAGCATTTGTAAGATTAGTGTACTCGACTATAGAAGGACAATTTCTCAACATAGAAACTGTGATTCATTTAGGAAGCTCTTTGCACTATTTTTGGCAGCTATGCATGAGCAGATCAAAATGCCCAATTGGAATTCAAGCATCCTACCTTACTCTACTCATTCTTGATACAATCCAAGATAACATGGTACTACGTGAGATTGATACATGCAAAATCTTGTGCAACATTGGATGGCAAGAACTTAGAACTCATTGTGCAAAGACTCTGATACACACCATTAAACACAACGTAGAAGATACCAGCATATAACATTTTTAAAAGCATTTGAAGATATGCAAAAATATGATTTTTGGTTGGTGCACAATCAAATCTTTGAGAGCAAGAGCCAAATCTATTAGAGATCAAATATTTATCACTCTGTACAAACTTTCTTATGCAATTTCAAAGTAGAAAGTTGGTATATATGATAACCCCATTTCTATTTAGAGGTCAATAACCATATATGTTTAGCCAAGCCACATGTACACTACCACCTTCCATCAAATACAACTTAGTCCGCATTGAATTCAATTTGTGCACAAGGCAGTGCACTATTCAATTAGAACGCATACAAAGTTCTGTGTTTACACAATTTTTGCAAAGGGGAAATTACAAATAGGGGCATGAAAACGTAAAATATTACAGATAGGGGCACAGAATCAAAATAATTACAAATAGGGACACAATTTCAAAAAAACTTGTAAATTTTTGTAATTTTTTTGGTTTGGACATTGGTTGATTTAGATACATCACATTAAGTGTTAGCTAACTTCCAAAAAACTTAAAGGTCTCTCCAAATCAAGCCTAAATAAAGAAATTTTAGTAAGAGGAATAGCGATTTTTGGAAACTTTTAAGTTTTTTGGAAATTAACTAACATTTAATGTGATGTATCTAAATCAAATCAATGTCCAAACCAAAAAAAATTACAAAAAGTTACATTTTCTTTTGAAATCGGGCCCTATTTGTAATTATTTTGAAACTGCACCCCTATCTGTACTATTTTACGTTTTCATGCCCCTATTTGTAATTTCCCCTTTTGCAAACAAAAAGATACGTTTTCTACTTGAAATTTGGGCACAATGTTTGAATTTTCTTTTCACCCAAAGTAAAAGTTGAATAATAACATGTACACATGGTATCTGGTGGAAGACAATAGTTGCTAACAAAGTCTAACCAAGTTCATGAATCCATCATGGGTAGAATTCTCAACCGTATTTCTTACACTCATTTACAGTTTTAGAAGCAATATGCTAAATATTTACACTGATCATGAACAAATTTGCAAAAAGAAAAAGAGCTAAAACATTAAGAATCTGAAACGTCCACATAACCTGAAAAAGCCTTGATGATTTCGGCGTAGACCTTGATGCCCTTCAAATACTCCCGAACATTCAAAAACTACATAACCACAAAAATGAAATAAAGTGAAAAACCACCAAATAATATTTACATTCACAAGATGATAGCTTGGGTTTCCCTACAACCATCCATTTTGAAATTGCATAAGAAGCTCATACTTAGTGATAATTTTTTTGATATCAATAGCAAAAACAATTTTCCATCAAATATTACAAATGATGTTTCTAAAATGCTTGTGGTACAAAATTCTTGCAAAAACAGGTATTAGCAACCGCTAACCCTCTTGCAGGATTTCTTAGTCTTCCATTTCATAAATGAGTTGACGATTGCTAACATGCTTGTAGATTTGTTACGTCCACAAACTTTGTAAAAGAGAATGATTCATTATCTACAAAGAAAAAAGTTTGCAAGTGCCAACCTTGTTAAAGGTTTTTTGAAAACTTGCAAAAAGAGGTCTGCAATCAGCAGCCATTTTTAAAGTTTGAAGCTATGAAGACAATTTGTGATTACTCTTAACACCTTTTGTTTCTTTTCAAATTGATTTCTCATTGCACGTGCACTATTTGTAAAAACAATGTTAGATTTGATTCTTGTACCCAAAGTGATCTCTCTCCACAGCTCTATACAAACCTCCCAAAGCTCACTCCTTACATGTTGGTTAAAGTGAATTAATTATATACAATGATGCTTGAATAAGGTCAATGCTTAGGCAAGAAAAAAACGTCAACCGTATCCAAGCATTGACCATAAACAAACACTCCATTCAACTAAGTCCATAACACAAAAAAGAGAGTGGGACCTTGACACTATCCAAACGTTTCTCTTACAAAGGTTGACCTTATCCAAGCATCACTGTAGTATCCTCTACACTAAATAGTGCATTTAGGTTGCCTTAACAATTATGTTGCTTTACTCTAAAAAGTTATCTCATGAATCATTGTTTCTCATGAATCATTGTTTGGCCACTTGGAGGCCCATGCAACTCTTTAGATATTGGGATTTCAAATGATTTACAGCTTGATCAAAGCTAGTTTGGTTTTCCACAATGTTGATGTTGCCAAGTCCTTATTGTTCCTAAAAGTTGTTCATTGCAGTAATTATTGATGAAAATTACTGTCGTATAAGTCAGTACTTATGTATATAGAGTAAAATGCCAAGAAATTAGTGTAGGACAACCTAAATGCACTATTTTGTGTACATCAGAATACACATGTTTCTTAACAGGCTGAGAAGTTACGTCACAAGAGAGCAACTTTCATTCACAAAAATTGACAAGAAGAAGAAGATGGAGGGTGAGATTTACGGTTTAACCAGGAATGCAGCTTTCATAGAGATCACTGCAACAAAAAAAGATGAAAAGTAGGGTTTAAGGATTCTAGGATTTAGTGTTTAACCAGGAATGTAGCTTTCACAAAGATCACTGCAACAAGAAAGATGAAAGTAGGTTTAGGGATTCTAGGGTTTAGGATTTAACCAGGAATACTGCTTGCACAGAAATCACTGCAACAATAAGAATGATGAAAAAATAAATAGGGTTTGAGGGTTTAGGGTTTAACAAACCTCATTGTGATCATGTAGGAGCGAAGGGGTGTTGGCCATGGGCGAGAACCCAAAAGCAGGAGTGCCGAGGTTCCGGATGTAACGAGAGTCGGTGGCTGAGGGACGGATCGTGGGAGCTTTCAGCTTTCCTCCGGCTTTGGCAACAGCCTCTTGCAACAGATCCCACCACGGGTTCATGTCACTGGCACTTGTTGGCATTCGCAGCCCCTTTGAAGGTCGTGGTTCTAAAGGTGTCAACTACAACAGCCAACACGCCTGGAAACTTAGCTTTTTAAGCACTTTCTGATGCACTTTTGAGCTCATGATTTCAGCACTTATTCTTCACTATATGTACATTTAAGCTCGTCTGTCTGATGCACCTTTGAGCTCTTGATTTGTCACTATATGAGTATATGTACAGTGCCCTCCAGCAAGTTCTCGAGTTCTTTGCAACTCAGCTACATAACAACCACTGGTGAAAACAGCAATTCAACACTTCAAGATCAATAAAATCCCACGAGGTCATATGCTAGCAATCTCAAGTCACATATCTACAAATCAAATTGATGGAAAAAACACTAGCAGGGCTATGGGACTTGTTATTGTTTGACGAAGTTGAAATAATGACTAGTTGAGTTTCAAAGAACTCAAAGAACTTGTTGGAGGGCACTATACATTTAAGCTCGTAATTAGCAAGTTGGGTGAAGACATGACTTGGCTTATCCTTGTTTTTAATGTTCATACTCTTGGATGTCCTAGTGGCAGCATTTTTAGCTTTTTTTGGTGGACAAATCCTCACCGTAAAGTAGTGCCAAGCAAATTCTAGAACAATATTTACACTTCCAAGCAAATTTGAGAACAGTGTTTACAATTCTTTAACTGTACCAATGGATGCATTGAATTGGCTATTTTTGGGCATCAAAATTTCAGACTCATCTACCGTCCATTTTCAGAGAGTTCTTTCGATTTGCTAGGGTTTAGGCTTCCTGAAGCTCTGTATAAATGTACATTGACCTAAATGTGGTGTATGAACCATTAAAGGGTTAATGCCTGGGGGTTGTCCATTTTTTGTTCTTTCAATAGTGGTTTTGCAACTCCCACTTTGAATAATCGCATGAGAAAATGATACAAAAGTTTGATTTCAATAGAGTGTTGTGTTTTTGTATCCAGAGTTAGGATCTGTACAGCTCTCTATACCAATCTCCCCAAATATCACACTCATACATACATGCCTGAACATTTATTACACTCCTACGTTTCTGAGATTTTTTGTATTATTATGTACACAAAAACACATTGGTGATCCACAAAATCTACTCAAAAACGAAGATGATGAGGTAGAACTCACAGTGTACGTGAGGTTGCGGGAGGCGGGTGCCCATTTGGTTCGAATCTCGGTCTCAAGCTCCTCCATATCCACATGTGGTGGCACTCGAATGTCAAACCCTGCCTCCGCTTCTGAGGGTTGCAAATTCATCACAAAACCCTAAACCCCAGAACCAATCCCCAAACCATATATCAGATGGCCTCCTTCCTAAACCCTAAACTCCAAGTAGGCCGAGTTGTGCTTTAAATTCCTAAACCCTAAACCCTAAACGCAGAAATCCCATGGTACATCAACAACCTGCTTGCAAACATCTAAAATTTTGCTATTTCAACTGCGCACATAGGAATTATGAGCAGGAACTTATGTGTAACAACTGAAGGTTACAGGTACCTAACCCATACATACAACGAAAACTAATTGTATGCTTCATACTACCAACAGCATGGGTGCTCAGATCCGAAGGAAACAAAGAAGATTTGTATTAAATAGGTATTTTGTGTATGTTTGAAACCTAGAAAATACCAAACCTCTATATCTATTACCCTATGCGAGCAGGAATTGTGCACAAGAAGCTTAGAGGTACACTGAAATCCTAATTAGGTTCGAGTAAGCAATTAAGCCGCAGAGTTACTTAGAGCAAAGTCGGGACTAAATCAGAGCATATCAAGCGAAGTTAAGGCTCTAACATGTATGAAGACAAGAGCTCATTGCCTAAAAAATCTCTGATATATTCAAATTGAGCTCACGTATGATTGTTATGGTGTCCACATACACGAAGTATACGAATACAGACATTAAAATCTGTATGTTTAAACCTTCGAAACACCACAAAACCTAAACCCTAAACGCTACACCCAGTACGCATGGAAGAGGCTTAAATCAATAGAATCTCAAGCACAATCAATGGCTTGAAGAGCTCTGACAATTTTTAAAGTGAGCTCGGACTGCAAAACAAAGTCTCAGGGGTTCTTTCTCATGCCAATTCAGAAGGTGCTCGACAAAAGTTCTCTAGAATGGAATCACTTTCATATACACAGAAGAAGACAAAAACATTATTCTATCTTTCAAGCTTACACTAGACATTGCATTTAGGTTGCCTTATCAACTAGTCATTCATTGCTTGGCCAAGTGGAGGCGCATGCAACTCTCTAGATACTAGGGTTTCACATGGTTTATGACATGGTTTACGACCTAGATGCCGCTGGCTTGTTTTTCTGCAGCTTGTTTTGTTGTTGTCGCCAAGCCCTTTAAAAAATGATTATTGCAGTAATTGTCGATGAAAACCACTGTAGTATCAGTAAGTATTTATACAGTGCAAAATGTCAAGAAACTAGCGTGGGGCAACTTAGATGCAAAATTCAGTGTAATAAACACTGAAACCCCAAATCCTTGAGCTCAGAGCTTGACAAGCAAAATGAGAGCTGACTTGATTCACTAGATTCTCAAGCACAAACAGGAAACACCGAAAACCCTAGATCCTTGAACTCAAAGCTCGGCAGGCAAGCATGATGAGAGTTGATGTAATTGACTGGATTCTCAAGCACAAACAGGAAACACCGAAAACCCTAGATCCTTGAACTCAGAGCTTGGCAAGCACGATAAGAGCTGACATGATTCACTGGATTCTCAAGCACGAATAGGAAACACCAAATACCCTAAAACCTCGAACTCAGACCTTGGCAAGCATGATAATCACTGACATGATTCACTGCATTCATAAACCCTAAACCCTAAACCCGGAGGAAGAAAAAACTCACAGAGACAGTAGGAGCACCGGCGCGGAGGAAAACAGCATTAACAGCCACGACATCACCTTCACCTTTCACCCCCTCCTTCAAAAACCGAAACTCTTTCTCCCGAAACTCATAAACCACCCCCAAACTCTCCCTCAAATTCTCCATGGCACTTCCATCGAACATCCTCGCACCATGACCCGGCTCCCCGACAGCTCTAATCACCAACTGCCACACCGCCCTTTCACCAAAAAAAACACGATAAACCCCTTCCTCCTCATCACACGCCAACCCTTCATCCAAATTCACACCCACATTCAACTTCAAATACTCTTCCGACCCAACAAACCTCCCCATACCATCCACTCCACCAATCTCCTCATCAGGAACAAAGCTCACATGAACAGAACGCAAGGGAACGAAACCGGAGGATTTCAAACTACGAATGGCTTCGAGGTACTGCATTCCCAGGCTCTTCGCGTCTTGGGTTCCTCGCCCGTAGATGTTGCCGTTGTTGTCCTGGGTAGCGGAGAACGGGGGGTGTTTCCATTTGAGAGACTCGGCGGGGACGACGTCGGTATGGGAGTTGAGGAGGAGAGACGGAAGGGAAGAGTTTGTGCCTGGGTATGAGATTATGATGATGGGTTTGGAGGTGACGAATGAGAGGTGTTGGGATGGGAGACCGATCTGGGATGCTTGGGAGAGGAGAAAGGAGGTTGTGGATGTGTAGTCGGGGGTGGGGTGTGCGCTGTTGATTGTTAAGTAGGTTTTGAATCTTGTGATTGGGTCGTCGGTTGATGTGGAGAAGGTTATGAGGGTGAGGGTGAGTATTGTTGCGAGGTGGAGCAAGGTGCGGCGGGAGGTGGTGAAGATTGTCATCGCCATCGCGGCGAGGTCTGCGAACTCGTGGGGTGGTTATGAGCATCTGCAGTCTTGCACGTAAGTTAGCCTGGGGCTGCAAGCAGGTGTGATGCCCCAGTGTTGTCCTCGAGCAGGAAAGGAGATCGTATCAGTAAGGACACTTGTCTAGCTTCAACCGCCAATCTTCTATTGGCAAGTGGCAACCAACCAGCAAACTTTGATTGGATTTGGGTGGGCTAAGAGCATCTCCACCCGCACGGTGAATAGCAGCCTCCGACTGTGTTTTGCCGATCAAGTGAAAGGCGGGTCGTTTTTCGAACCCCACTTGCCCGGCTTTGAACGCGGTGTTTTACAGGAAATTGCTTCCCGCATTCTCCATTCGGTATTTTCTTTGAGTTTGCCGTGGTGGATTGCAACCCGTCATTTCTTGTTGTATCCTGTGTTGTATCTTGTTTTAGGATGAATTAGCTGTGCGTGACCAGAAAATCATTCACTCTCTGTCCACGAGCTACTTACACCGTGAGCGGACCGGAGCGGACTAGTGTAGAGCTTCAGTTTGAGTACTGTCCACAAATTTGCTGGGCACTAGAATCGCTATTTCACCGGGGTTGCAGTGCAATATGAGTGCTGATGCTCTAAGGTAGAAGGCTTGAATTGCGTTAGGGCATTAACCCCTAAACGTCCGAGAGAACAAAAATCATCCTTTCAATGCCAAAAAAACACCCTGAGTGTGAAAAAAAAAAAAATTCAATTTTTTTTTGAAAGTGGTCACAGTGATGTGTGTCACATCACTAAATGCCAAAAATAGCCGCTTCCAATGCCTTCATTTTTTTTTAAACACCAATTTGTGAAAAGATGTACAAGGTCCCCTGCTGCCCTTTTTGAGAGGACAACATATACTATTGACTTTTCATTCTTTTGAGAAGAATATTCTCTTTAGTGGGCACATGCCATACATTGTTTGCTGCCCATGAACACTGTATTTTCCTTGGTCAAAGCCCCGGGTTGGGAGTGGGTTTGGGGCCCGTCCTTTAAGGATTAAAACCACTCACCTCCCCAAATGAACTCTGTCGGTACATGTATTTATTCATAGCCTTTTAGTAATGTTTGAGGAGGTGGGCGGTTTTAGAGCCTTAAGGCCTTTCCACTTCAAATTTTCATAACTAATTTCATAAAGCTCCAAAAAATATGAAAAAACTTGGGTTAGATGCCAGTTCCTCGTCTTTCAAGTAAAACTTACTGAAAACTATGTCAAGAAGTTCCACCTCCCAAAATTCAGTTTCAACCACTAGATGGTTGGTTTATGAGCCTCTTACCTTAGTAGGTTATTCAAACACTTGATGTTTGCATCGCATTTTCAATATGCAATTGAGCAAGCCTTGACTACATAAGGTGTTAGTGCATTTGTCATGAGAAGCACCAAGCATAGCGGCCAAGCATAGTGGCCAAGTAAAGTGGTATTTTGGGTGAATATTGCATGTAACAATGCAAATGCTTGTAATGTGGACGCTTGTAATGTGCACCCTTGTAATGCAGATGCCCTTTTGAGGATCCTTGGAACCTAAGTTATGGAGAAGAGATAGATGTTGGGGTTTCAAATTTTAGGATTTTAGGGTTTGAGGTTCTTAGGGTTTGAGGCTTATTCTTTGAGAATGGAAACAATTTTGAATAGTTTGGAGAAGGGGCTAGTACTTTGAGATGAGATTGTGGGGGCTTAGGGTCAACTTCCATGTTGCATTGGAATTGGAAGATTATGGAAATGATAAAGGAGTTACGAAGCTATACATAGGAGTGTGTTGAAAAATAATAGAATTTGAAATTTGGAAATGATACTTCTTGCAAGTTTCTTGCAAGCATGAGAATTTTGGGGATCTCACTTTCCTAATGTTGGAACATACTAATCATAATTGTTGATCCCAATGTGTCATGGAAGTTTGTCCATAGAGTTGTGCAAGGTTAAATTTGATGAAAAATAGTAGATTTTTTTTATTGAAATTATGACACTCTAATTATCCCTTCACTTGTGTTACACATACCCTTAAGATAAGATTTAGGACACAGCAAGTTTGACAATCTAAACTCTAGGTTTCATTAGGTTTCCTTTAGTTGTTGGAGGATTTGCTCGAGATTTTTAATGCAAAAATTCTTGAATCCAAGTGGGTTCAATAATACTCAAAATCCCCTAGAAATAAAACAAAGAAACACATGAGTCATATTTGTAAACAATGGTATCTGCAAATCAACTATAGATGAACAAACACGTCGGAAATCAAGAGTATCAATCAATGCTTTGCTCAGGCTAGATGAAATTGATAACCATTGAAATTTGCAAGAATGTCATTATTCTATGTGAGGACAATGGGAAACTAGTCTAGCTTTAAACATGACGGGTATCTCATCCATGTGGACATTCCTTTTCAACATAGATTAAAATTTGTTGTGGAATATTTCATGAAATTTGAAATATATTGAACTTTGTAAACCAAAGAGATAGCATGACATAAGGTTGATCTAAATTTTAAGCAAATTTCACTTTCTTGGCACCAAAACTTCAAAAAATTATTGCCATGAAAATAATACACATTGAACCAAAACGTGGGGTTTGAGATATAATATGAATTACCAAGTCCCAACTTTTGGCTCATGACCAATCAAATTTCAATGGGAGATGGTGTGAGAACCATTGCATTAGGAAAAATATGGGGCCCCAACAAGGCCCTGAGTTTGGGGGGGTCCCTAGACATGGGAACCCAATTCCCAAGAAAAGCATGTGCCGGTCGACGTGGCACTATTGGTGCCACATTAGCTTTTTTGATTTGATTTTATTTTTTAATTTAAAAAATTTAAATTAGTTTTTTTTTCTAAGATTTTTTTTTAATGTTTTTTATTAATTTTTTCTGGCCATTAGCAAGGGCTGGTTCCCCACATTGAGAACAAAAAATATGGAGGGTTGAAATTGTTTGTAAAGGCCTTATTGAAGCCCCATATTTTTCCTAATGCTTACACATCACACTTGTTAACCCCTCTTCAAACATTCCACTTCAATACAAAAGAGACTTCCCAAATATGGCTAAATTTACCAAATTTTGCTACCTAGTTGCTTCAGTGTATCTCAAAAAATCTGGCATCACAATGCTAAATTCAAAGTTTTAGAACATTTTACAGCACTGAAAATCACATTAGAATAGGGAACAGGATTGATTTTTGACAAAAAAATAATTTGCCCATCATACGTCAAAAAGCCTCAAATGAAGGGTACATTTTTATAAGCCCACCCTCTAAATCATTGGTTTGGAAATCTGCCTATCACATAACCACTTGTAAAAAAAATTGTTTTAAATGTTAGTTGAGCTACTTGTCACCAATATTTGGAGTAAAATATGAAAAACTATTTATGTATTTATTTTTCCTTTCTATGTTTCTTCTAACTACCATAATCTACCCAAACTTATGGATTCAAAACAAAGCTGGGCATAAGAGGATGGCTAAGGCGTGGCGGCTTAATTGAGGAGTTTGTGGCCATGAGATTTTGCAAGCAAATTCCAAAGTGATTTACAGATTCTCCAGGGTTGTAAATGTTTTGGAGAAATGTGATGGTTAGTAGCTTCTAATATAATTGTGTGTAAAAGGGGATTTTCTCAAGAAAATCTAATAAAAAATCATTTGCTTTCTAAATTGCCATTAGAGATTTTAGATTCTTTAATGCATATCTTTGGTGCAAGTATTCTTATAGATACCATTGATTGGAATGTTGTCAATAATTATGTGAAGATACATGAAAGATCCAAGGACCCTTCCTCTTTAGTGGCGTTTTGTAAGACTTTCCACACAATTTGATGCCAAGGCCACACATGCCAAAACACACCAATTTGAAATAGATGAATAAGTAAATTTTATTTTTGAAAAAATGAAGGACAACCACGTTGCTCAAGTTCCATGTGGTGATGTACTAATAAATAACCTTTCCACCATTTAAGAGCAAGAGGGTTGGAAACAATGGTTTGTGAAAACCCAAAACTACTAGTTTCAAACAAACCAAATGGTGGAGTTTAAAAATTCAAGAAATCTACTTTTACATAAATAAGTAAATGCAACCACTTATTTATTATAAAACCCCATTTTGATACACCGATTTATTTCGGTGCGACCTGGCCCCTTGCAATTGCAATTTTAATTTATTGGTTGGAGCTTGTCCTTTCTCGTTTTTGAATGTCCAAAAAACTACTATATTTTAAAAGTGCACGTCGCAAGACATTTTCATGTTTGAAGAACAAGTAAAAAGAATTGAGGCCCTTGACGAGGCCATCAATGTCGGCGATTTGCATTTTTTTTTTCTTTCCTTCTGTACTGGAGTTAACGTGTTATCTCCTCATGATTAATTGAAGAAAATTTATGGAGAGCTCAATCATCGAGGTGGTCGGTTGGCACGTGGCAGGTAATTGAGCCACGCACAAGAAGCAATCCGGAAGTGAGGCACTAAGGCCAGTCCTCATTCCTCAATCCTCATCTTTCCAAAATCCCTTATTTTCCTTCAAGTAGACCTTGGGAAAAGAACTACTTTTTCAGAATTTCAACTTGGGAAAACAATATAATTTAGAAATTTACCACGGTAAATTAAATTTAGAAGTATTGGATTCATAACTGAATTCCAAGATCCTCATTTTATCAACCACTGTTAAAATTTGGGATAAAAACAAACAATTCCACAGTAGGAGCATATTTTTACTATTTTTATTACTAGTACAAATAAGGAGCTTTTTCACGTTAGGGTCCACGTAAAGGAAAAGAATAGATTTGGAAAAGATGAAAGTGGCCTTGCATTTGCAATTTTAAATGGCCACTATAAACTAGCGATCTCATTGCCCTTTGCTTGGATAAATGGGGTCCTGAGGCTTTGTCCACTACATATTCATATTTTTGGATCAAAGTAGAAAAACTTCATATTCCCTCTGTTTCAGAAAAAAATCCATATATTACCTTGTTTTTGTTTATTTTTGTTTCAAAAAGATAGCATGTTTATCTATTGACCTGATTTTTGTTTAAAAAAAACCTATGTTTATCTCTAAAATGAAAATCAACTACTTGGCATGTTTGGTGATATTTTTTGGGCTTTTTATGCTCATTGATTGCTAATCTTAGCATTACAAACTTGATTTAGTGATATTTGTTTGTAAAATGTGCCTATCATTAAGCTAGAATCATCAATAATATCAACAATAAGATTTGGTTTTTTGATAGATGGGACAATTTGGGCAACTAGGTTAACTTGTTCTTTACTTACAACTGCATTAATATACTTCATATCAATTGTTTTACTGATTATTGGCAATATTAACAAAACACTTGAAATTTTAAAACTTTAGCACTTATTTCCTTTCCTTTTTAGAAAACCTTAATTATAGAAAAAACTTAAATTGTATTTGGAATAGTTTAAACTTGATATCCAATAACTTTTAATTACAATTTGTTGTTAATATTTCTTAATCGCTCACAAATTCTCAAACATGGGGTTTTTTGTGAAACAAAGGGAATAATACTTTAGACAAGAGTAAAAGTAATAAATTTGTCCCCTATTTTGGAGTTGCTCAATTGTACCTTACTTTGAGATTCTAGATGAATTCAAGGTCTCTAAATCCAAATATATATTCAAAACATTGAAATTCGATCTCCTAATGGATAATTTTCAAGATCCAGTAATTTTTGAAATGTGAAAAAGCAATATTTTCATCATGACCCCACAATCTCATGAAACAATTCATTAAGCTCCTAGCTCCATTCATCCAATATGGGGGCAATGAGGGGGTCAATTTACATTAGCCATTGGGCGTTGCAAGAGTTTGTGGGTCAAGGTGTAAACACTCTAAGTTCTTCCATGCCAAGAAATGTGAAACTCTAGAAATTTACCATCTAGAAAAATTAAATTTGGGAACTTTGAATTCATATTTAGATTTGGAAGTTGTAATTGTGCACAAACCTCTACACAAAATAGTGCATTTACGTTGTTTTGACAGTTAGGTTGCCATATCTTGAAAAGTTATCTCATGACTCATTGCTTGACCACTTGGAGGTCCATGCAACTCTTTAGATACTTGAGTATCACATGGTTTACACCTTGGACAATGTTAGTTTGTTTTTTTATAGCTTTGTTATTGTTGCTAGGCCCTTTAAATTTTTGATTATTGTAGTAAAATACAAACTATTGTAATATTAAAAAATATTGCAATAAAATAAAAAACATTGTATTATTAAAAAATATTGTCAAGAAATTAGAACGGGGCAACACTTTGTGTAAGGTAAGAAGCTCATAAACCAACTGGGCTATAAAATCGATTAGGGCCTAGAGGTACATTTTGCTTTTTTTCATGTACCAATGGTGTACATTTCAAGGGGTGATTGGTTGTAATAACCACTGCATTTGAACTTCAAATATTCATAACTAATTCCACAAATGTCCAAAAAATATGAAACTACTTAGGTTAGATGCAAATTCCATTTTTCTTCCTACTACAAATTACCAAAAATTATTTCAAGTAGTTTAGCTTCCCCAAAATGGCAAACAACTCTTAGATGTGTGGTTTATTAGCCTCCTCAAGGTTTTAATTTCTGGTGAATTCTAACAGATTTCCTCCATTGCTTTTTGTTCCCTCCAAATTCTCTCCAATGTCAAGGGGACATAGTAGCATTCATTTGCCAAAATTTAAACCTTGAGCCTCTTAACCCTTAAACGACCATAGGACAGAGTATATAAGCTGGCATATAGTTGTCATTTGCTACCAATAAGAAATTTTAATTTGGGATCTCAAGTAGCTCACTGGAACCACTTTGATGAATTCTCCAACTTTTTTGTTGATTTCAAATGTAGTAGAGGTGTGGATCCATTCCAAATACAAGAAAAATACCCCGTATGGTACTAGTTGCAAAGGGCCTTTTGGTTGTTTAATCCCTGAGCGTCTTGCTAAGAAAACTCAGCTTACCTCCAACATGAAACCTTCAACACATTCCTCAAGTTTTTGGAAAGTTGAACAAGTAATTAATCACATAATCCAAACCTGTCATTCTATATCCAACTATAAATCAAATGTTTTAAACCGATTTGATTTCAAATCCAAGTAAATTTGCAAAATCCCCATCATTGAAACTCTCATGTTTTCCAATTTGGGAAACAGTTCAAATTATGGATTTTGGACTTTCATGTAATATTTTTTCAAAAAAAAGATTTACCTAATGGCTTATTCCATGAGATTGTGTCTTGCTATACTTGATGGAAAAAAACTCCACAAATGGATAAAAACTCCAAAAGATATGGTCACTCAAAGTAGCTAGATTCCACTAGCTCCTTACTTTAAAGCTATAAAAACCTTGCCGAAATCAAGAAAAAAAAGTGACACATCATCAAACTTCTCCCTTGTACAATACAAGACATGAGAGCACCCATCCCATCTGCTCTCTAAGCCACTCCCTTCGTTTGCCCAAAGACATTTTTCTCCTAATTGTTGAAAAAGTAAAATATTCTCCATATTCCATGTAGAATCTAGAGCAAAGAACACCATATTAGGTAAATTGGGAAAAATAGTACATTCTGGGACTTTCACTATTTCCGTCATTATGTAAAATTTAGCATATTACAAAAGAAAAAATATATAATGTTTTGTACTATATTGAAGTCTCAGTGATTGTCTACAAGAATTTCAAATAATTTTCAACTTTGGGCTTTAGCTATGCCTACATTTATTGTATGTAAGATTAAGGTGGAGTACAAAATGGTACCTCCATTTTTCCCAATTTACCTAATATGGTGTTAAAGGAGGCGTTTCAAGGAAAAACAAGCCAATCAGAAATTTTTCTAGAACTAGCAACTCCATTTGGACTTGAGTAGTAGGTCAAAATTGAGCTAAAAATGCTTCTTTTGCATACTTTCACACCTCCAAGCACCCCCTTTGGCCATATTGGGCTCTTTGGTCCTTTAGAGGCTAAGGGTTAAACCCTGAGCATCCTAAGGTAGAGCCACCCCTTCCCAACCATGGGATGCAATCCCACTCAAATGTGCTCAGGGCGTATATTTAGATCCTCAAATCTAGGCATGTCATAGATGTCTTCTTTTTGCACAAAAAATAAGACATCTATGACATGCCTAGATTTGTGGATCTAAATATACACCCTGAGCACATTTGAGTGGGATTGCATCCCATGGTTGGGAAGGGGTGGCTCTACCCAGTGTTTTTTTTTTGGGCAATTTAAGGCTCAATTGTCTCAAAAAAAAAGGTGAGCTTCAAGCCTATAGAAAAAATTCAGGGATTTTTTTTCAAAAAATGCTAGATTGCAATAATGAAAATTGCATTGCAGTCTAGACTTCTGTAATATTCTTGTCAAATTGAAAATTGATGCCATCACTTCAAAATTATTTGAGGTGTTGCCCAATCCATGCAATAACTAAATAATGTCAATGGTTATTTGAATTTTCAAAAAAATTTCAATGAATAAATTTTGCCTACAAAAGAAATCCCATGATGCTACAAAAATCCATGCATAGGGGCCATCTTTAACTCAAACCAAATGTAGGATGGAGCCTGCAAGCTGTAAACCATTTTCAAAGAAGGTCACACAAGCATTGGTCAGAAAACCAAAAAAAAAACCCTTGGCTCTATCTTACCTTAGAATAAAATTGACCAACTTCATTTTAGTGGCTGATACTTAACCCCTAAATGCCCAAGGCACAAGATTGTGGTGTCCAAAAAAATTCAAGAAACTTTGAAACCCCATTGAGAGCATAGATTTTATTGTTTTCAAGTTTTTTTTTGTGGAAAAGTTGTGGGTTGAAGTTAGCTTTGCCGTTCAAATTCAACTCCTCCAGATCTTATTCCACTTGTTTTTGGTGGAAGGTTGATTACAAGCATACATTTTTTGTCATGAATAGTGTTGCGAATAGTATCATGAATAGTGTCGTGAATAGTGTCATAGAGCCTATGAGAAGTTGCCACATTGAAAAGATGGGCATCAAGTTGAGCAAAAGGTGAAGATTTCCCTTGGGCACTCCCTTGGGCAACAAAGGCCTTTTTATTGAAATTTTGACATCTAACAAAATTTGAAAGTGCATTTGGACTAATTTCACTTGGAATGTCTTTGTTATAGAAATTAGGATCCTTTCACCGTTGAATTTTCTTTCATTCATAATGATTCTTGGTTGATAATTGAGGTTGAAAATTTCTTTGTATTATACGGTTGCATTTTGACAATTGCGTTGCAGGCTCATTTGAAAAATTGTGGTCATGGATTTGGAAGAGGGGCCATTGGTTTTGAAGTAACAACAATAAACACTATAGCATCCTAAGTGGTTGTTTCCCAACTTTGTATCCAAAAGTTGCCAATTTGCATCAGAAATTTCGGGCAGCTCCAAAAAAAGCAAAAAAATCCATACTCATCATCATTCAGCCACAAATATCTTCAAATCTGCATGACCATTTTGGATTCTTTTTGGGTAGTGCCATCTAGAAACCTTGAAGTTCAAAATTCAACGATTACAATTTTATTTTGATGTTTAATAATGATCTTACAAGTACAATTCAAAAACTTCAAAACTACCTTCCGAAAACGAGAAAACACCCCTGAGCATTTAAGGGTTAATACTTTAATCTTGTTAATAGAACAAATCACCGACCTTGACCCCAGAAATACGCATGGACAGCACTACCGAGCCGCCCGGTTGCATCTCCAGCCCGGGCGGCAACCACCGGCAACCACCGGCTCCCCGAGGATCGTCTCGCAGAGTCGCAGTATCAAATTCCTTTTTGTTTTCTCTCAAAACTTTCCCCGTCTTTCCGGAGAAGCTGACACCTGTCCAATCTCAAAATGATAGGTCCCACCTCATTCACTAGAATGTAGCCTAGACGGCACCGGCCCTTTCACCAAGTGGCAAGCAAAGCCACTCCACAATACCCGTACACACAAACCTCGACAGATCTCTCTCATTCCACCCACAAAGAGGGCAAAGTCTCAAATGTTGACCTGTTCCTCCAAGTTTTATCCACTCACAGATCTGTTTCATCACAAACCCACAGTCAGCAACAATAGCAACTACAACAGGAGCAGCAGCTGGTGATCTGCGTTGCTTGCACTTACAGAGCTTCTTTCGAAAGGGGCTGAAAAGGCCTTGAATCCCGGGGCTGGAGGGTGTTGTTGTTGTTTGTAAGTAAGTTAAGTGAAGTGAGAGAGAGAGAGAGATGTGTTCGATGTTTAGCAGGAAGAGCAAGATGGGAGCAGTAGGACAAGATCTGGCGTCCGAGGTCTTCACCAAGTACTGCGATGGCGACCAGAAGATGCGTCCGGAGCAACTACTCCGGTTTTTGCAGCTGGAGCAAAGTGAAACCACTGCCACTCTTGACGATGCGAAGCAGATGCTGGAGAGTTACCGCAAGGAGAACAGCAAAATGCATAAAATCCGGAGCTTGGACTTGAAGAGAGAGGAGTTTGTTGATTTCATGCTCAACCCTAAGCTCAATGGCGCCATCGACACTGATGTCCGTCACATTCCTTGCTCTGGATTCAGTTCTTAGCAGCCTTGCATTGTTGCTTTGGTTTTTTGAGCTTTTTGGAAGCTTTTTGTGTGTTTCGTGGAGTTCTGTATGATTGGGTTGTGTTGTGGTTGTTGTTTTATGGCAGGTGCATCAAGACATGACGAGGCCGATCTCGCATTACTGGATCTTCACGGGGCATAACTCGTACTTGACGGGGAATCAGCTGAGTAGTGTGAGTAGCGAGGTGCCGATTGTGAATGCGCTCAAACGTGGCGTGCGTGTCGTGGAACTGGACTTGTGGCATGACGATCATGGTGGCATCAAGGTCACTCACGGAAAGTAAGTGAAGTGGTGGCTGTTGTTGTTGTCCTTTCCAATGCAGTTGTTGTCACTTGTGCTTTGGTTTGACCGTCGCTGTGTTTTGAATTCTCTGTCTATGCAAATCTGTTTTGGCTGTCCTTTCCAATGCAAATGTCGTCTTGTAGTGCATTGGTTTCTCTGCTGTGTTTTGAATCTCTCTCTATGCAATCTGTTTTGTCTGTCCCTTCCAATGCAATTGTCTGTTACTTGTGCATTGGTTTCACCCGTCGATGTGTTTTTGAATCTCTCTCTCTACCTCTCTATGCAATCTGTTTTGGCTATCCTTTCCAATGGAGTCATTGTCTTGTGCATTGGTTTCTCCGCCGTGTTTTGAACCTCGGTCTTATGCAATTTGTTTTAGCTGTCCTTTCCAATGCAATTGTTGACTTGTAGTACATTGGTTTCATCATCGCTGTGTTTTGAATCTCTCTCTCTTATGCAAATCTGTTTTGGTTGTCCTTTCCAATGCAATCTGTTTTGGGTTGTCCTTTCTAATGCAATCGTCGTCTTGTAGTGCATTGGCTTCATTGTTGCTGTGTTTCCAATCACTCTCTATGCAAATCTGTTTTGGCTGTCCTTTCCAATGCAGTCATTGTCACTTGTGCATTGGTTTCACCGTCGCTGTGTTTTGAACGTTTCTCTATGCAAATATGTTTTGGCTGTCCTTTCTAATGCAATTATCCTCTTGTAGTGCATTGGTTTCACCGCTGTGCTTTGAATCTCTCTCTTATGCAAATCTGTTTTGGCAGAACTCTTACCGACCCGGTGAGTTTTGAAAAGTGCTTGGTGGCTATCAAGGAGAATGCGTTCGTCGCGTCGCCGTATCCCGTTTGCGTCACTCTTGAGGATCATCTTACTAAGGAATTGCAAGCCAAAGCTGCCGAGGTTTGTGAAAATTTTCTAGTTTTGTGACCTGTTTTGTACTTCAAATTCTATTTTCTTGCTAGATGGAGAAGGGTTTCTAGTATCAAGGGTTTGTCTAGAAATTAGGCGTAGTCACACCTTCTTCACCCCGTTCTCAATCTTCAAAGAAATTGGTCGTGGCGCACTCTCCTTGCAATAGTCCCATTCTCTGAAGATTGAGAAGTGGCCCCATTCTTTCAAGATTGAGAAGTTTTTTGGAGTTCCCATTTTTGAAAATTGAGAACTTTTTGTTTCCATCTTTGAAAGGAGTCATTTAGCAAGTGAAGTTTACACCCATATGTGTCTCCTTTTGATCTTGCTCGTCTTGCTTTTCACCCTCCTTGTAGTTGGAGTTTGTAGTTGGAGACCTTGGTTAGTTGGTTGAGTGTGTGAATCCAACTTGCTTTCTTATCACATCACCACTTTTATGTCACATCACCACTTTTTAGGCGAACTCATTCTCCAATTTGCACGGCCCACAAAAGGAGAGTCACACCTTCATGGAGAAGTGCTCCCATTGGCTATCATTTCCACTCCACAACTTCTCATCCTCCATAAAAAGTTTTATTCTCGGAGAAGGTGTGACTGACTACCACCAATTCATGAGTTTTCATGACTTTGTATTATGTTGTGTTGGGGACAGATGATGCTACGAATCTTTGGAGATGAGCTGTTCTACCCGCCCTCAGTCGAGGCGTTGAAAGAGTTCCCTTCTCCAGAGGACCTGAAACGGAAAATCATAGTGTCTACAAAGCCACCCAAAGAGAGTTCCGAAGCTGCTGCTGTCCAAAACCCGGCTGCTCAAGATCTTCACATTGTGAAGAAGCTCCAGAAGGAAGACAAGCAGACGGAGCCTCTCAGCGACAAAGTGGAAGACCTCCATATCCAAGAGGTAAACCCTAATTCTGCCAAACCCCTCTGCAAGTTTTGAGAACCCCTAGAATTGTAGAGTTTTCAACTTTCTTGTGTATTAGGGCAGAAAGCAAGCTTGCTCTCTTGCAGTCTGAGGGGCTGTTCACACCACGTCCCACCTCCCATCTCTACAAGTCCCACCTTAACCCCGAAAGGATGTTGCTGTTTTGTATACAAATTCTTGTGCTGTACTCGGATGGGGTATTTGGATAGCACACAATTCCCATTGGAGTTGTAAATTTCAAGCCAAGTTATAAACATACTATTGGTCAACTAGGTTTTTTTGGGAAATTTTGGCATTTGTCCTCGAGTCATTTCTTCAAATACTAAATGGTTCTTGTACAAATACAGACAACACTTTTAGTAGGCAACATCCTTTAGGGGTTAATGTGAGATTTCATATTTGTTGGGTTATCAAGGGCAAAAATGAGTACAAAAAAAAGTTATCAATATTTTATGCAAAAACATTGGTGGGACTTGGGCTGAAAGTTGGGTCTAGCAAACTGATCATCCCATACCAAACTTTAAGTGAAGTCCCACATTCTTTGGCGCCAAAACTTTTAAAAGGTGCCGTCATGTAAGCAATTGGGACGTGAGTCTTGGGACGTAGTGTGAAGCATCAAGTCTCAACTTTTGACTGTACACCAATCAGTGAGACTTGGGACATAATGTGATCTGCCCTTTGGAACCCTAATTGTGTTGCATTTGCAGTTTTCTAAGCTTTGTCAAGTTGTGTTGCATTTGCAGTTTTCTAAGCTAGTTTTCTAAGCTTTGTCAAGTTGTGTTGCCTTTGCAGTTTTCTAGGTTTTTTTCAAGCTGTGGTGAGCTCTCTACCTAGTCTGATCTTTTGTCCGTGGTTTTGGTGTTGTTGTTGTTTGCTAGGTTGGTGGTGCTGCCAAGGACAGTGATAGTGACAGTGACGACGATTATTCAAAGAAAGCTCCGGAGTATTTCCGTCTGATCACCATCCGGCAGGTGAAGCCCGGGAAGGGAATTGCTTTGAAAGACCGGCTGATCAACGAAGAAGCCGTGAAGCGCATCAGTCTGGCCGAGTCCAAATTGAAAGAGGTCGCCGAGCAGTTCCCCGAGCTTCTCGTCAAGTAAGGCACCTGCCACTTTGCTTTTTCAACAGTATGTAAACTTTGTTTGGAACAAAATCCTTTGCATGTTTGGTTGCTCTTTAACTTGTGAATGCAACAATGGAAATTGTGGAGTAGTGTCACGGTTGCGTAATTTCACTTTTGTTAATAGAAAGGACATGTGGCAATATTTTTTTCAAGCAACCTTTACTTAAGGTAAGGGTCTTGTGCATTGGTAATCATGCCTTTGCGTCACTGGTTACTTGGACTCTGTCCTTGTTCCTAGTGGCACCCTTATTGTGCTGCATAACCTTACTCTTGCCAACAATAAGAACATGTGGTAGTATTCTGTTCAAGGAATGTTTATGTTGGATAAGAGCCTCACGCATGGGCAACCTCATGTTTGTACCCTTTGTTACTTGGGCTCCACCCTTGTTCTTAGTGGCTTAAACACGAGAATGCCCTTGTGGGAGGCCCTTACCCTACACGTAAACCACCCTAGAGATAAGTCTCTTGTTCTTTTGATTTGTAAGGCAGATTGTTCTGCCTAGTTTAGGGTTTTAGAAAAATTACATCAGTTCCCCTTTGCAATTAGGAAACATGGATTTTTCATCCATCTTTCATAGTAATCGGTTCATTCTTTCTGTTGCGGTGGTTTATGTTGAGCAATGCTAGACTCGTTGAATATTAGACCCATTGAATACTAGACTCATCAATTACTTAACTTGTTGAGTACTAGAGTCATCAAGTATCAGACTCAATCGAACACTAGACTTGATTGTATGTTAGACTCATTGAGCATTATGAGGAAAAAAGGTTTTTCTTCCTTTTCTTTTCCACAACAAATTCTTTGACAAGCATCATTTGCAAATTATGAGGGGAAGAAGAATTTTGTGTTCATTTGTAGGGCCGATCATGTTATGGCATTAGGGTTTTGAGAAGTGTTACACAAGTTTCTTTTTACATGTGATCAAGTACTATGCATTATTCATCTTTCGACGTTGACTTTTGTTCATCCCTCATTTGTACAATTTATCTTGTGGTGTATGTTGGGTAATGCTTTCACAAAAAAGACATTGCGTGAGAAAGGGCTGCTTGGAGTGCAAAAACATTTCTAGTTAGTACTTTTTATTTGCGTAATGTCCTCTTTGTTAAGCATTACCTTATGAAAGGTGTCAAAATCTTCAAAATAAAAAGTCTTAGTGTTGTTTTCTTAGTATTTTATTTTATTTTATTGTTGATAGGTTCACGCAGCGGAATATTTTACGAGTGTTCCCTGCTGGTACTCGAATTGACTCGTCCAACTACAACCCTCTCATAGCTTGGAACCATGGGTGTCAAATGGTGGCCCTCAACCAGCAGGTATGTTTCTCTTTGTTGAGGGAAATGGTTTTACATTATTGTTTTGGAATGAAGTAGATTAGAGAATGAGTTGGTAGATTTGAGAGAATTGTTGGACATAATGCCAAATAACTCTGCTTGATGAAAAATGTTCAAATATGTACTTGTTGGTCGTTAACCCCTCATTGCCTTAGTGGACGTTTCTGTCCCCAATTCCCTCTGTCCCCAATTCCAGTCTTATTTGAGAACTGCCGGCAATGAGGGGTTTAGGGCTTAGAATGTGAACAATTGCAAGATGTAATCCTCTCATGACCAGCTTATGAGATGGAGGCATGGTTGTCTTGAACATTAGACTTGGCGTCAAGTCTTGTGATTTGTAAAAACAAGCCTTAGCATTTTGCAAACAAGTTTTGACTAGAAAAAATGTTCCAATTCAAAACATAGAATTGGGTCAAAGCGCTAACCAAGACATTGTGTTTTGTCACTTCTATGTTGTAGGGTTATGGCAAAGAGCTTTGGCAAGCGCATGGCCGTTTTAGGTCCAATGGTGGATGCGGGTATGTTCTAAAGCCTAAACTTCTTTTGGAAAGCCCGCCAGATATCGCAGTTTTCAACCCCTTATCAAAGAGGGAACCGGAGATGATTTTGAGGGTGAGTTTGCTTTCTTCATCAATCCCTAAAATCTAAGAAACATAGATAGAGCTCATGTCCTTTCAGCAGTTATGAGTTGGTCACATGAAGACCTTTTGAAGCTGAATTTTGTACATGTTCGAAGTAAGTCAAAACAACATTTTGATTGTAAACATGTATTTAAAGCCCGTGTACTGTTGTTGATGATAACTCCCAAACTTGCATTGTGTGTGTTTTGCTGGATTTCAGGTGAAGGTGATGATGAGCCTGGGCTGGGACAAAGCATTTTCTAAACGTCATTTCGACCTTTTCTCACCCCCTGATTTCTTCACTAGGGTAAGCTCCAAACTTCATCTCGCCCCTGTGTTCATTTTACACAATTTCCACAGCTTTGGTTCAATCCTTGCAAGCCCACAACCTCAAACAGAGGGCGGTTTTGATGTTTAATAGATGAAGCAAACGCATCCCATAAGATAGAGCTAAAACCTCTCACTTGAGTAATAACTCTTCACAAGGCAACGTTAATCCTCAAAGTTTGAAACAAAAGTTTGAAACAAAGAGCAATGAAAACCCCCTTTCCGAGTCCTAATCAAAGGATGCACTTGAATTGTTACAAAAAATATCCCCCTTTCCAAGACCCTATCAAAGAATGCTCTTGAATTGTTGCAACAAGCCTCCTTTCCAAGACCTAATCAAAGGATACACTTGGAGAAGGCAGCTTGTTTGCAACAATTCAAAACCCTATCAAAAGATGTACTTGGAAAGGGGGCTTGTTTGCAACAATAGATCCTATCAAAGAATACACTTGAATTGTTGCAAACAATAATTCCCCTCTCCAAGACCCTAATAAAAGAATGCACTTGACTCATTGCAAACAATATCCCCCTTTCCAAGACCTAATTGAAGGGACGCACTTGAATTGTTGCCACTACCAAGAATTGTTATAGACAGCGTTGTGGTATACATGGCATGTGCACTTTGTGTTTTTTTTTTCTGTGTTGTGAAATGCACGGTGTACTTTGTGTGTATTTTTGTGTTGTAAAATCCATAATGCGCTAAAGACCCTATCAAAGAATGCACTTGAATCGTTGCCAAAACAATCCCCCTAAACCCTAAACCTAATTGAAGGATGCACTTGAGCCATTGCAAGCTCTCCCCCATTCCAGGACCTTCCCCAAGGATGCACTTGAATCATTGCAAAACAGTCTCCCTTTCCAAGACTCGATTGAAGGACAAACCTGAATTGCTAAAACCCTAAGCAAACTACAAGATGATTTATCACTACCAAGAGTTGTTACAGATAGGGTTGTGGAATTTATGACAGTTGTGCAATTTGTGTTTTTCTTCGTGCTATAAAACCCATAGTGTGCTATTCCAAGACTCGATTGAAGGAGAAACTTGAATTGCTAAAACCCTAAGCAAACTACACGATGATTTACCACTCCAAGAATTGTTATGGATAGGGTTGTGGACTTCATGACGATTGTGCATTTTGTGTTTTTCTTTGCGTTGTAAAATTCATAGTGTGCTATTCCAAGACTCGATTGAAAGACAAACATGACTTGCTAAAACCTTAACCCCTAAAGGATGTTGCCTACCAAAAGTGTTGTCTGTATTTGTACAAGAACCTTTTATTACTTAAAGAAATGACTACATGACAAATGTTAAAAATTCCCCAAAAAAGCCTAGTTGTCAAGTAGTATGTCTATGACTTGGCTTGAAACTTACAGCTCCAATGGGGTTCATGTGCTATCCAAATACCCCCATCTGTATACAACTTGGGAGTCCGTATACAAAACAGCAACATCCTTTAGGGGTTAAGCATACTCCAAGATGGTTTACCACTACAAGAATTGTTATAGATAGGGTTGTGGAATTCATGACAATTGTGCATTTTATGCTTTTCTTTGTGTTGTAAAATCCATAGTGTGCTATTCCAAATCTTGATTGAAGGACAAACTTGAGGTGCTAAAACCCTAAGCAAGCTACAAGATGATTTACCACTCCAAGAATTGTTATAGATAGGGTTGTGGAATTCCTGACAGTTGTGCACTTTGTGTTGTTTTTATGTTGTGAAAAATGCATGGTGTGCTAATGGGGGGTTTTGAATGGGGGCTGTGCAGGTGCTGATAGCCGGAGTGCCTGCTGACGAGGCGAAGTGGAAAACGAAACCCATACAGGACACGTGGGTGCCGTACTGGAACGAGGAGGTAGACTTCCACCTGCGAGTACCGGAACTGGCACTTCTACGAATCGAGGTCCGCGACGAAGACGACGAGAGCAAGGACGAGTTCGAAGGGCAGACGTGCCTGCCCGTCACCGAGCTCCGCAACGGCTACCGCTGCGTGCAGCTCTGCGACAAATCCGGCGTCGAGCTGCCAGGCGTCAGGGTCTTGTTCCACTTCCAGAAACTCTCCGTGCAAAACCACGGCAGCAGCGCTCCTGGCCAGTTCTCTAACCCCCTCACCCCCTCCTCGCCCTACTGATCCAAACCCTAAAATCACAAGGGGTTTTGGGTTGCTCCAAACCCTAATCTTGGGGTTTCGATCGGTCCAACCCCTAATCCCAGGGCTTCGGTTGCTCCAAACCCTAATCCTGGGGTTTTGGTTGCTCCAAACCCTAATTTTAGGGTTTCGGCTGCTCCAAATCCTAATCTCAAGGGTTTTGATTGCTCCAAACTCTAATTTTAGGGTTTTCAATTGCTACCTGCAAGTGTGGCGATTGCTGTCTAGTGGCGTAGTTAATTAGTGAAGTTGTTGTTGTTGGTGTGGATTTAAGGGTAGCAGCTGTTGTGTTGTAGAGTCAATGGAATCGAACCGCCTTTAGTGTAGATTTGAAGGTAGCACTTGGAAGTACTTTGCATTCTATGCGAGACTTAGTTCGGAGAGCAAGCGCCTCTGACGAGCTCTTCGTTTACGCTAGTTTCTAGGGTTAGAGTACTTGTTCTGCTAATCTGTGCGTTTTGCCAGCTTTTTGGGCATTTTGCCAAGTTTTTGTGCAGTTGAGAGCATGCCTCTCCGTGTTTGAGGTGTAAGGGCTTCAGTTGCTATCTCGTGGCGTAGTTAGTAGAGTTGTCGCCAGTCTGGTTTCAAGGGTAGTGCTCGCAAGTATTGTGCGCTCCATTGCGAGCTAAGTTCGGAGAGGAGAAGCCCCTGTCGATGTCTTTGTTCACGCTAGTTTAGGGTTAGGGTTAGGGTTGGGTTACTTGTTTTGCTACGTATATTTCTAGATCGGTGCGTTTTGCCAAGTTTTTGTGCCGCTTGAGAGCATAAGGGCTGATCTGTGACGAAGGAGGTGCTGTAAATAGAGTTGCGGACAAGCAGCATGAATATGAGTTCTTGTAATGCTACCACCTGGTTTTGAGTTTTTTGTTGTGTCATTGAACTTCTCTGGTTATTTGGTTGAGGTTATGGTGTTGTGCTATCTGGAGTTTGTCTCTCTTTAGTGTTCGTCGTCAATAGAGTGGATGCTTCCAGTTGCTCACATTTGCATTTATTGTTGAAGACTGGCTTCTTTCTCATCCTTCAATTCTTTCCAGTAGTATTCTTCTTGCTTTTCAACGTAATCTTCTATCATCTGCTTATTTTTTCCTCAGGCTTTAGTTCTCCATTACATATAAGCTTCATTGGGTATCTGGTTCTCTCCAAACAAATACATTACATGGACTTGATGCCCCAGCAATTCTCGTAGTGTGCGTCATCGTAAGTGACCTCCTCTTCATCGGACTGCATTGTTGTTTCTATAACCCAACCTCATAATTCCTGCCAAACTGGAAGCGCCTGCTAGTAACCAACCCAATAGTGGGTGTCAAACCTTCGGTTTTTTAAGGTTTTGGGATAACTCTGTTTGGAATTTTTCTGAAAGTTACGGGGTGGTGGCTGCAGCACAATCTACTAAGTTATCACCCTTGCAAAGCTTCACAAACCACTTGATAACTCTACTGGGTACCCCTCTATAACTCCTTCATGTTGGTTTGTGTGAGTCTAAACGATGAGGATGACAACGTCGTAGAAGGCGCATAACTCTGTTTTTGAATAGTCTATAACAATGTTTTCTTTTGAGCAATTTAAGGCCTGATTGCCAAAAAAAAAAGGTGAGCATCAAGCCTATACAAAAAAAGGGGGGTTTTTTTCAAAAAATGCTAGATTGAAATAATGAAAATTGCATTGTAGTCTAGGCTTCCAGAAAATTCTTGTCAATTTGAAAATTGATGCCATCGTTTTAAAATTATTTGAGGTGTTGCCTAATCCAATTCCATGCAATAATTAAGTAATGCTAATGGTTAGGATATTTTCAAAATAAATTCAATGAATGTTTTTTGCCTATAAAAAAATCCCATGATGCTGCAAAAATCCATGCATAGGGGCCACCTTCAACTCCAACCAAAAGTAGGATGGAGCCTGCAAGCTATAAACCATTTTCAAAGAATGCCACACAAGCATTGGTCGGAAAACAAAAAAAAACCTTGGTCTATAATTCCCTTCGATTATCAAGCACCATCAAAGGTGGGTCATAACGTTACCCAAACTAATAACTCCAAAAAGTGGTGGGTAAACCTACCCCAAGTTGTGGGGAAGAAAACAAGAGGTTTGACACCCACTAATAGGGGGTGTCAAACCTTTGATGTTGGGCTAACTTTATCTTGAAATTCACTGAAAGTTATGGGTGGTTGCTCACAAGGCAACCCTAGAAGTTACCACCTTTACAAAACTTCACAAACCACTTGATAACTATGGTTGCTTTCCCCACATAATTCCTTTCCCTTTTCACTAGATGCCCAATGGAGTGAATTGTTAAGGAAAACTTCAAAATTTTCTTGTTAAAACTAGCGGTTGGCACTAGCTACTTTGTGCATTCACCATTAGCATTTTATTAGAATTTTCATATATTAAATCAAATGCAAACTAAAAATTTCAATAAGTTTTCAAATTGTATCTATGTGATAATATCACAAAGAGTGGATATGTGATATTATAAAGGTGAGGATGTGATATTAAAGAGGTGAAAATGTGATATTAAAGAGGTGAGGATGTGGTATTACAAAGGTCAAGATGTGATATTACAAAGGTCACTATGATTGTATCCATTTTATCACAGAGAGTGGAGATGTGATACTATAGACGTAATTGTGATTTTAGTAATATGATGTTGCTACTAATCATACCACTAAAAGCATCCTCACCTTTGTAATATCACATCTTGACCTTTGTAATACCACATCCTCACCTCTTTAATATCACATTTTCACCTCTTTATTATCACATCCTCACCTCTTTATTATCACATCTTCACCTCTTTATTATCACATTCTACCTCTTTAATATCACATAACCATTGGTTAGCTTGCTAGAAGAGAGTTGCAAGATCACTTGATAACTTATGTATAAATGGGCCATAACTTTATGACTCTATCACCCACCTTTGGAGGTGGGTGATAGAGTTATCACACATGATAACTGCAAATGATGATAAAGTTATGGGCAAAATCACCAAAAGTTATCACATGAAAAACAGGGGTTTGACACCCCTACATGAGTGTAAAATAGTAAAAATAAAGCCAACTTCTTGTAGCAGATTGAAAAGGTTTGAACTTTTTCTCATGGAACAACAGCTACATGCTACGGGGCAAGACAAAATAATGCAACATATGATTTGTTCAAGTACCCTTCAATAAATTGAAGCTCTTTGTATCTATAAGCAAGAAGTCTTAGGATAAAAGTAACAAAAACAAAAACAATTAGCATTCAAAGTTGGCAACTATTTAGCGTTCTTGACCATACTTTTGTTGATTTATGGTGTCTTGCACTACAACACACATAGTTGCGCATGATGTATGAAACTTCAATTTTGTGTATGTCACAAGATTACATTCAACTGTCAGACGTGTATGTTATTTTTTTCCTACCCTTAGTATCTACTTCCATCTAGTATAGAATTGATTTATTAACCCCTAAATGTCAAGGTGGACTAAAAATGTTTGTTGTATATCAAAAAATGCTTTGCAAAATGGAAAAAGTTGTTTTTCATTTGATTTTTTTCAATAGTGATCATAAACACAGGGTCTCGCATAGGGCCCATCATGAAAGGCAAAAAATTATCTCATTAGATGTACTCATATTTTTAGGTAACCCAAATTCTGAGAAGGTTCAAAGATATGGTATTAGGTCCCATGTTGTCCTTCTTGCAGTTTTCATGAGGACACCATGCACTAATGACTTTTGCAACTTTTAGAAACAATAATACTTGTGCTTACTTGTCAAAAAATTGTAGAAGCTATAGACAAGGCTGCAAGGCAAACCGCGGTCACCCGCCCGGTACTTAAGGGTTAATATCATAAATATTGGCCATATATTAGGTGTGGTAGAATAGTTGAAAATGGGTGGTACATAAGATAGGATCACCCATAAACGTGAAACTAAGGGTATTGGGGTAGGAAAATCAATTGATGAACTTTGAAAAAAAGAGTCTTAAGTTAGGAAGAGGAAATCAAAAATATTGGCATCAATTTGAAAGTTATGATTATATGCAAGCATTTGTTCAAATTTGTTTTTCAAAGTCATAAATCACTAGAAATGTATAGTTGTGTGTAGGAGGTGTCTTTAGTGTGCTCATGCGCTCATAATACTAACTTGAGGAGTTCTTGACTCCCAAAGGACCAAGCCCTTTTTTTTTGAGAAAATCACTAAAAACTGCCACTTCTAGGAGGTTTAGTAAAAAGGGATTTTTTGTTTTGTTTTTGGGAAATCCAACCATAAGATCTTGCCCTAAACTAGAAGGGGTACGTGTGGGAAAAAAAATCAGCTCATTCCAAATTGAGAGGAGTGAAATATTTACATCTAAAGTGAAAAAAAAAAGTTTTTTTCCATGCTGCTCAAAAATTTCAAAAGCCTTTGACCACTCTTATAACAAAAAAAGTTGCTCTACCCAAAGTTGCACTTTATTTTTTTTATGTAGGAGATCAAGTTAGATATGTGTGGGAGAATTTTCAAATCAATTGGAACTATACAACACATGAGAAAAAATAGTAAGTAAAAAGAAATAGAGAAAGAGTCAAATCACTAAATTGTTAAGAATTCAATTATTGATATGAAAAATGCAAATCCCATTGATTATAATGTTTTGATAAAAAATTTATTTCTTTTGGTTTAATTTTTTTTCCAAAATATTGAAAATTGAGTAAAATAAAGGACTTTGAAGTTTATTTTAAAGTAGAGAATCCATAACTGCCCGCAAACAAAAACTCCTCATAACTTTCATGTCATTGATTGAAGTTGAATGATTCAAAGCTTCTCACCTATAAAAAAAATCTAAAGAACCAATTTCAAATTTCATATATATATATATATATATATAATTTTCAAAGAAGTTTTTGGGCTGCCCAAACAAGCAGTCATCTCCAATTTTTCATAAATTCATGCATAACTTCTTCATCAAATGTCAAAATGAAGAAAAAATTAGATACGCACATAGGTTTTTGAATTCCCCACCTTCAATGAAAGTTTCAAAAAATTACACAAAGTAGTTTAGCCATAGGTTCATGCCCAAAGTACACCTTGTCCTGCTAAGGGTCAATGGTCCTCTAGGGGTTAAATAGTAAGATGAGAGCATCTCCTTGAGTGACTCCAACACGCCCAAAATGGATGAAAAGAGATGCGGGCCCTCTCAAGACCCTCTCAAGACATTGTGTCCTATTGTTTCTAGCAAGTTTCTTGCAATGGCCCTTCAAGCCACTGTTCACCACTATTCATCATGAGTTTAGTGAACTTTATCCTCTACTTTCCTTGATAAGTGATCAACTAATTATTTATGGGGCGTGTTGGAGTGCAATGCCACCTTTTTGAAAAGCATGGGTGGAAGATCAAGGAGCTTGAGAGCTGCCCAAAACAAATAAAAAACTTTGAAAAAGCCCAAAAAGGTGACGATGATATGAGGTTCTCAAAATTGTCATGCCAAGTCAACTAAAACCATCACATTGTCACACCATCACCAGTTTTTTTTAAAATGGTCAGTCAATCACTGAGACAAGTAAATATTGTGGATGGAGACACTAACAATGAGGGGTGCTTCTACCTTAAGGTAGCGACACCCATGGGCGTGACATCCCCATGGGCGTCACTAACAAAGTTAGGGTGGTTATGGGTACTTAAGTGATATTTATGAGTGACAAAGTGATGGTTGTGTGTAACTCCATGGAGGTTTTGAGTACCCATCTCACTATTTAAGAACCAACAAGCCTTGTTTTTAGCATCTCTTATACATGGTTCTTACAATTTCAGTGATTTTGGACTTTGAAAAATCTTTGCGTACAAGTGCTTGCAGTTGGAATCTTAAAATTGATGCCAATATTTTTTATTTCCATTTCCTAACTTACAGTATTTTTTTCAAAATTAGTCAATTGTTTTACCTACTCCAAAACCCTTATTTCCATGTTTATGGGTGCGCCTACCTTACATCAATTCCCATATCAAATTCCCTACAATGCCTACAGATAGACATACCGACAAACAAACCCTCACGAAACCCTAACGAAACCCTAATTGCAGAGCCACATATTCACAGACAAAGAGTCGTGCTCGTCGTCGCGCACTTCCTGCCAAACCGATCCGCCATCCCCAAACATCCACTGCTCCCGAAAGCGAAGACCTTTCCATCAGACCGATCGTCTCCGCATCCACGGAGCTCTCCAGCCCGAAATCCCGGAACAATCGAAGCAGCAGCCGGCTTCAGCCGAAATGCAGCAAGCCTAACAATTTTCCACCGTAGATGAGGAGTCTTGTTCCCAGTCTGATCCATCACCGAGGTGCATCCCCCTTGGTCCTTCACTCCTCCCGATTCCATTATTCCTGCCGGAGATTCGTGCCACCTACAATTCGATCAGATTATTTAATAATCGACGCCGTGATGACATCGTCGTCAAGTTTCCTGACACCGAAACAATTTGAAGCTCTCGTGCCTTCGCCCGCTTGACTTTTTAGGTAATTTAAGATTAACTTTATAAACTACACCGAACTGTTCACTTCATCTTTCTGTGCAAGGAATTCGAAACGTAGCAGAGCTCGGATTTCTTGCTCCTTTGTTGATTTTCTTGCCGAAAGTTTGCGGTTTTTGAAGCATGCGATATAGTTTGCTGTCAATCGCTTCGCATTTGTAGTAGTGTTATCAATTCTTGGGAATTTGAATTTTATATCTTCCAAAGGTTAATTTGCAGAATTTAGCCGTCACGGTGAAGCTTGTTGTTGTCAAAATTTGAATTTGAATTTGTATCTTCCAAAGGTTTAGCAGGATTTGCTGTCATGATGAAGCTTGTTATTGTCAGAATTTGAAATGCGAACTACAGGTCTGGTTTTGGAAATAAGCCTGAAGTTTTGAATTTCCTCTGATGCAGTAAAGCTCTGAAGCTCTTAAGCTCTGAAGTTTTGAAGCACTGAAGCTCTGAAGCTCTGAAGCTATGGTGAGCTGAAGCAGTGGTGGAATAAAGAGAACTGTTTATTTGGTGTGTTTTGGTGCGAATTTGTTGATCATTTTGCCAATGTCAGTCGTTGGACGAGTTTTAAATTGTGAAGTTTGGATCATCAGCGCGTCGGAGGGGCAGCAAGCGCAGTGTTTGAATTGGTCACGGCGATGTGAGGGAGAGCGAGAAGCTCAAGGATTTTCCAATTTCTGTATTTCTGAGAGTAAGTTTTTTCTTGCTCTGACACGAGCTTGACCGGATTGCTGGAGTACATTGTGGACAATTTTTTTGAATTAATTTAAGTGTATGTTCAGTCTGTTGCTACTCTACCGTACCTTGGTGATGTATACTCCCTCTGTCCCTCTTAAAAGCTCCAAATCAAACACATTGCTTGTACCACTTTAAAAGCTCCCTTTTGCTGATTCCAAACGCTCAATAAAGCATTTGCCATGTTCATTGATCTCACGGGGGCAAGTTAAGCTATTAGAGAGCACTCCTCTCCTAGCAAGCTTGGCCTTGCCCATACGAGGTACCCATTGTTGCTGCTAATCTTCAAATCATCAATAATGAGGAGCTGGCAGCATGCACAAATACGATACTTTTTGCATGGAATTTGGGTGCCCAAACGGAAACATAAAAACTAGAGATTTTGCATACGTTTGGTAGATGGTATATTGATTCTAGAATGCATATGTCTATAGCACAAAGACTAAAAATACAGTTAATCCTTTGCAGAGAAACTTTTTGGACGTTTTTAGAGGGACAGAGGGAGTATTTTGTTTTCAGGCTATTCTTCTGGTTCTTATGTTCTTCCCTAATTTCATCATCGCAACCTTGCGAGCGTCAATAGTGCTAAACCGATGATCCTTAAACTTTTTCAATATCATATCACGAAGCTTTTGCTCTCGTTTGTTTAAGCACAACCCGAACTCTTGAATGACCAGAATTCAATTGTATTCAGGCTTCATTTTTCTCTCCTGAAGATTTGAATAGGACTATCTTTTATTCAATTTTCGTTCCTCTTTTTTATTAATACATGCAAGGGATTTTTCTTTGATTGTGGTGTTTTAAAGTCTTGGCTCTGTCTGAAATTACATGATCAATCATCAAAACCACGAATCCTTGGTCCTTTACGGACTTTTATCTATGTAACAAGCACCCTCTGATGCAGTGTTGGTTGTATGTGATGAGCAGATCATTGAGCTTCCATGGCAAGCCACTGGTTAGAGAAGAGATTCAAGTTCTGAGGCTGGATCATTGAAATCAGTATTTTGAGGGACCGAGACCATGCAGAACCGAATTCAACTCAAGAAAAGAAAAAGAAAAGAAGAAACCTAGTTACAGATTATTTTTTTCATATTGCAGGTGTGTGTTTTGTGAACGCTCTGTGGAGGAGTTCCTGGCTTCCCATTGCTGGAGTATCCTTCTGGTCCTTATGTTCTTCTACCTGGAGTCCATGACCTCCGTGTAGGAATTGCAGTGCAATCAACTTCAGTCTACAATTCGCAAGTTGATTCCATGCTTTGAAGTTATAAATTGACGGTGGCTATGGAGTCTTTAGCTTTTGCCACCAGCTCCTCGAGGGCAACGAACCCCCCGGGGCTCCAATTCTGTCCCCAAACTGGCGTGAAGTGCACCCCAGTGACATTATCTCTTTGGTCTTCATCACTCTCGTCGTCCAAGAGAACAGAATGCACCTCATCATCTACGAGTTTGTTGTATGGAGATCAGGTCAAGATTGTCAAGAAAGCCACAAGCAGAACCAACAGACGAGACGTGGTTTTCGTAAACCAATACGGATCTGAGAATACTGATGCACATACTATTAAAGAGGAGCCCAAGCAAGTGACCAACGGGCATGCCACGTTTACTCAAGAGGCTAGAGAGGATGTATTAGCGAACAGATTACCCTCAATAGGAGTCACTTTGACCTCTTCTGAATTACAACACTTGGATGTGGATGAGATCTGGCAAGAAATCAAAGCGGAAGCTCGACTGGAATCAGAGAAGGAGCCAGTCCTTGCATCTTACTTCTATTCATCAGTCATATCTCACAGGTATGTCGTTGTGTGTGTGACTTTGTTTTCAAGCATTGCACTCGTTTGCTTTTTAGAGAAAATTTCATGGATATCCCTGAAGTTTACGATATTTACATAGATACCCCTGCTTATTCAGAAATTGCATATATACCCTTGGACCAAAATTTTCAGGCGTTTTTTTTGTTGTGCATGCCACTTTCCCTTCTTCCTTTGTGTGCAAGTTGTTTCTTTTTTGTTTCATTACATTCCCTTCTTCAACATTGGTCATTGGTCATGAAGGAAGTATAAGCACAACAAATGAATGCCTAAAATTTATGGTCCAAGGGTGTTTGTGTAATTTCTGAAAAAGCAGCGGTGTCTCTGGAAATATTGCAAACTTCAGGGGTATCCATGAAAATTTCCCTTGTTTCTATTTACTTAGTACCAGAGCCTAAAGCACAACAAGTTACTTTAGGGTATAGCTTTTTATTGACGATGTAGAACTTTCCACCTGTCAACATAGCTCTATTACTAATCATGTTATAGGCCCAACAATGCAGTAACCTCATGTTAAAACCGTGGTTTCTAGTTACAGTTGGGTCTGGGTATTGTCTATTGAGAGGCTCTATTCTCTGGATTTCAAATTTAGGGGGGACGTAATATGGTCTGTTTTTCAACATTTTGAATTCAAATTTGGAGCCTATTGCTTCAAATTCGCTACGAGGGGCTCACTTGAGCACTACGACCATTGAGAGGAAGTGTTTTCGTTCAAACTGCAAAGTAGGATTCATGTTTTAGTGGTGAGAAACAAATAGAAACCCCATCGCTTAGTAGGGGATGTAATATTGGAGAAGTTGCAGTGCTTCCACAAATTTTAGCTTGGGAAACTTATATCTTCATTAAAGAGCTGTAAACAAATGTGCATCCTGGTTCCTGAAATTCTTGCACAGAATCCTGACAGGTTTTTTCTTGCTCTTCAAATGCTGTGACACTGAATAGAACTAAGAGAGTCTGGGATGTTTGTAGCTGAAACGGGATATTAGGTAGATATAGAGTCATGCAACTATTTGTGGAGTGTTAACTACCATGTTTTCAAGCTGGTGTAACGTGCTATCGACCTTTTTTTCCCATAATACTACAATGCACTCTTGTCATATTAAGCTTCTCATCATTTTGCTACAATAGCTTCTAAATTTTTTCTCCTCCCATGAAGAAGTTGATTTTAAATAAAACTCCATACATAAGCGCATACTCCATATCTACCTAATATGGACCTGACTGGTGGCTCATCTCGTGCAGGTCACTGGAGCGAGCTCTAGCGTTCCACCTCAGCAACAAACTGAGCAACCCAACACTCCTGAGCACGCAGCTGTTCGGTCTGATAGTGGACATCTTCAACAGTGACGAGGCCATCCAGCGAGCCATCAGGGAAGATCTGAGAGCAGTGAGGACCAAGGACCCAGCCTGTTCCTCCTACTGTCACTGCCTGCTCTACTACAAAGGTTTCCTCGCATGTCAAGCGTACAGAGTCTCCCACTGGCTGTGGAAGAACGACCGCCAATCTCTGGCATTTCTAATGCAAAGCCGGGTGTCCGAGGTTTTCCACGTGGACATCCACCCGGCTGCCAGAATTGGCTCCGGAGTGCTGTTTGATCATGCAACAGGCTTGGTGGTTGGGGAGACTGCTATTGTGGGAAGCAATGTATCAATATTGCATAATGTGACTCTTGGTGGCACTGGTTCTCTGATTGGTGATCGGCACCCCAAGATTGGCGACGGGGTGCTTATTGGCGCTGGAGCTATTCTGCTGGGAAACATTCAAATCGGAGATGGTGCCAAAATTGGCTCCGGGTCTCTTGTTCTTATTAACGTGCCTCCCAAGACTACTGCTGTTGGCAACCCTGCTCGGCTTGTTGGTGGTAAACAGAGCCCTACGAAGTTGAAGGAGATTCCCAGTGAGACTATGGACCATACTATTAAAGGTTGGTCTGACTACGTTATCTGATGCCACTTTTCCTTTGGCAATTGTATCTATCCCCATCCTTTTCTATTGTTGTGGGTATCAGGTTTCACAACATTGTGCTTCCATTTAAGTATATGTCCCTTGGGAGATTGCACTTTTCTTTTTGGCAATCGTATCCCCATCTTTTTCTATTGTTGTGGGTATTAGGTTTTCATTGTGCTTCCATTTGAGTATGTCCCTTGGGAGATGCACTTTTCCTTTTGGCAACTGTATCCCCATCCTTTTCTATTGTTGTGGGAATCAGGTTTCCGTTGTGCTTCCATTTGAGTTTGTCCCTTGGGAGTTTACCACAATCTCCATTTTGCAACAGAGCCCCCCACCACCAATTCTGGGTTACATTATGAAGTAAACTATCAAAGGTTGCTCTATGTTATTTGAATCCGAATCTATTATGCATTTTGAGGTCTTCCTTTTTTACTTTCTTTTCTTTTTCTCTGAAATCCAATACTAGAGATGTGGTTTTATTTGGGTATGTCCCATGGGGATAAATGCTTTTTCATTTTCCGACTGTTGCTGAAAATTATCATGTATAGTGGGTTAGAGTTGGTGGAGTTTGAGTATTTTCTGGGAACCTTTTGGAAATGTGCATATTTTTATGTGTAGAAATGAAATCCTGAATGTACAAAATTTGAACTCAAGTGATTCGGGAGACAGGCTGCTTGTCATTTCAAGTTTAAACTTCAGATGAATAGATTATGTGCAATTTACTGTGCTTTGGACTCCACACCTAAATTGGGGACAATGGATGACTTCAAACTATGCATGTAAGAGCTGCATGACATGGATGAAGTCTATCTAAATATGCTTAAAAAGTGTTTTTTGTCTATTCTTCAACCACATGACTACTTTGATTATTGGTTGTCATGGTTTTTGTGCAAGGTTCGCAATCAGTTCGTGTAGAGATTGGAAGAAGAAATGAACTTTTGTATGAACAGAAGTCTTGTTTTACCATAATTTATTTTGCCTCAAAAAGTTTGCAATAAATCCAATGGGTTTTGGCAAACGTACTATCTTTGCGACAAACGCCTGTTTTTTGTGCAAATATTTTGTTCATTGTGTAAGGGTCCTCTCAGCATTTGATGAAGTGCTAACCCTTTTTTCAAAGAAAAAAAAATCTATAATTGAACAATAAAACTTAATTAAAGGAAAGGTAAATTTCAAGAAGGTGAATGATAGTAACTAAGAAGTAGCAATCAACTTGCAAATTTTATATTCTGTTTTCAATCCTCGGTTGATTTCCAACCATATTGTTAATAATTGCACTATACTTTTATCTCGAAAAATGACTTAACATACCAATACGCAAACACTAGGGACATCAATTTGCAATGATTGACTTTTATCTCGAATAAAATTTTAATAACAGTGTTTCATATATTATTGTATACTATCAACCTCATCCCAAGGAATTTTTTTCATTTTATAAGGGTAGAGTGACCCGCTCCCATCAATGCAAGCAGGTACGGAAAAAATTGACAGACTTGGATAGAATCGTCAAAATGTGGATGTTCTTCCATAAATTGTAATAATATTAATAAACTTCATCCAAATTTGGGCAACTTTGGTGTTGGTTAGGGGAAATTTTTGGCTATTCATTCATTTTTTTACTGTATTTTTTTAGTGTTGCGGTAGCCTATGACCATTTGAGGTAAGGTAAGATTTAGGCAAATATTAGCTAGAAAAAAATCCCTGCCTCATCCTACATTAATAAAATTGTCAAACAAAGATACCTACTCATTTACTTACTAGATTTAAGCCTTTAGATTACATAATCGCTACCAACTCAACAGCTGCTCCATCCAAAGTGTACATATCCTCTTTATTTTTAGATTCAAGGACTTCATCCAACTTTCTATATTCAACCTCAAAGGAAGACGTCACATTCACGTCTCTATGTTTCTTTAATCAACTTATATGAGGCTTTTGCCTGTCTCCCTATGATACTTAATTAACCCTTAACCCCTGAGCGCCCTAGGACCTCAAAATGGGGCACTCAGTTTTGAAAAATGTCCATGTTTGACTCTTGTCCTCTTCTTAATGATAAAGTTCAAGGATTTGTACTTTTTCATGTATCTTTAGGCATGTGTCTACTACCACTCAAAAAAAAATTCAAGCTATTTGATTCTACTGAGGTAATACTTTTATTGGATTAAGTACACAAGGGTATGGATTTGAGTGAATATGGCCTGGGCGCTCAAGGGTTAAGTATATACGCTGCTGTATAATTGGTATTTGCCACCAGTAAGAAGTTTTAATTTGGGATTTCAAGTAGCTCTCTAGAATTGCTTTGATCTATTTTCCAACTTCTTTGTTGATCTCAAATGTAGTAGAGGTGTGGATCCATTCCAAATACAAGAAAAATACCCCGTATTGTACTAGTGGTAGCGGCATGCTCAGTCCTTTAGGGGTTAAAGGATGTCTTTTTGTTTGAAGTATCTCATGACAAAATCTTCCAACTCCACATGCATCATGGGAAGTATTGAGGGGTGCTAAGGTAGACATACTTATTCACTAATAGCACTCAATTCTGCACTCTACTTTTGAGGTGGTCACCGTCCACTCTTGAACCCAAAGTGGAATAGTGAATGCTACTTGCACAAGCAAATTCTACCACATGACAGTCATTAAGCTGCTTTGAGAGGGTTGGGATTGGGACCATCAAGTGCCATTATAGGAATACATCCAAGTTCAAGATTAATCTAAAGTTGGTTTTAGGGACCCAATGAGTTGCAACTTTACCCTTAAATATAAAATATTCTTCAATTCTATTTTCACAAAAATGACGTTCTAATATAGCTTGTTGAAAGGCTAACCCTATGGATTTTTTTCCTGAATTTTTTGATACCTTGAGATACCCCAAAACTCTAAATGATTAGGTATGGGTTTGTCTACCTCATGAACAACTCATATGATTTTTAGGTCTTTGTTAGTTTATGCTATCTTGCACCATAGTATAAATACAAATTTCCTCCTCCTTCACCAATTGAACAAGACACACATTGACATCTTGAACACCACCAACATCATGTGATAAATGTTTTGACACATGTTTTTGGTTTGTTTTCAGGGTTAGGACCTTCCCTTTGCAATAGTGAGCATCAATGTTGGCACTTGTGCAAGGGGATAGAATTCTTTGTTTTTACAGATGTCATTTTAAGAATGAAAATCAGAAAAGAATTCTAATACTCTCAATGGTTGGGGGTGAATTGACATTTAGTCATTTTAGTGTATTGTCAGTCGGTTGAAATTGCAAAAAAGTTAATAGACTTTGAAACTACCAACTAATAACCGGACCAGTTTCACAAAAACCAGCTATAGAATACTAAAGTACAAATATAGAAAATATTTGACATAGTTTAGGGAAAAACCGGTCAAAAATGGGAGTTGCTGTACTTTAGCTAATGAGGCCAAAATATCTCCCCAAGTGTTGGACGCTCCTATTTTAGATACATGGAAATTTTTTGGGAAGGTAAGAGGCTCATAAAATAAACCGTGCACTCATTTTGAACCGCTGTGTAGGAGTTTCAGAAACCATGCACTTAGCTTCTAAAAATGGGTCACTTTTTTTATGTTCAAAAACTGTACTTATGAATGCACAATTTTAGAATATCAAGAGAGCGACATGAGCTATCATTAAGTGTGCTTATTGTTATAATTGTGTTCAACTTTGATTTTCAATAAAATATAGATATATGTCATATTAAAATAAATTAAAACTTTTTCTCAATCATAATTTGAGTATTAGAATATGGAATGGGTGCTTGTCAATTATTTTTTTGGCTACAGTTTGCCGGTTCTGGCCACCATACTTCCTTCCCTCTTGATATGCTCCAATGTGGAGGGAACAACGTAGCACTCTATTGCCAAAAAAAAAAAACCTTGGTGCTTGCATGCTTTAACCCCTAAGCGCCGTAGCGCCCCAAATACATGGACTCTCAAAAATGAAAAAGTTCTTGTTTGACTTGTTATAATCTTTCTATTGGTATGGTCAAACCATTTGTCCTTTTCCTTATACTTTGGAGCTTGCCTTACCTACCGTTCAATATGGTTAAATTTTGTGGATCTTGTTTGTGATGACAATTTGGTTGAATTGACTGTGAGTGGGTCTAACTTTTGATGAATGTGGGTTGGGCACTTAGGGGTTAAGAGCCTTATTGGAGCATTCTTGCCTTTGTAGTGGTTGCTTTTTGGACTCATGTGCTCTATTTACAAGCCACATTCGAACCATGAATGCTACAGCTTATGATCAAAAATAGCTACCTATGCACCTTTTGCTTTGATAAATTGTAGTTGATTCATACCAACTCAAAAAATTCAATCTAAATGACCATAGAAATGTTCCTTCTTTGACTTTCTACCAAAAATATATCCAAGCTGCTAAACTGGCTTGTTTTTTGTACAAACATCAATTTTCCCTTAAATGATGTTTGGTTTACTAGCCTCCTACCTTAAGTGACAAGGAGAGAGCTTGGTTTACAAGCCTCCTACCTTAACCTTTTAATGACCACACCCATTTTCACAGAATCCACTGAAAACAGGGGCTGTAAGCTTAGATTTGGAATTGACTCAAATATGGACCCATTTTCAATAATCCAATTGTACAAATGGGAAGAATACCTTGTTTATTGTAAAATACCAAAATTTCAGCTAGATCCACCGTTGGAGATGAAATATTATAATGTTTGAGTGAGCCCTATACAGAAAATCTCTTGTGTTTCATTCTTGTTTAGTTTTGAATGTTAACCTTTCATGCAAGCTTTGATTGAGAAGAGCCTTACATTTCTAAAAAGCAAGGTTTCCCACCTTTCCAACAAGACTAGTTTCACTCAAAATAGACAAAAATAGCAATCACAAGGTGTAGCTAAGTGGACAAAAAGGGTAAAAAAACCCACTTTCTTTGCTACCCTAAAACGGTTCTACAAGAAATTTGATAATTATTTTGGAAAACCCAATTGGTGAAAACAATCAAGAATTGGCCTTAAATGTAGGATGACAAATTTTAAAGCCAAAATGACAACAAAATTTTAGTAGATCTTCAAATACTACAATTATACTACTATCATATTGGAAAACAATATAAGCGTATTTCTTAAGCAATTTGAATTTTTTTAGAATTGTGGAATTGAAGTTTGACATTCTTCTTGCATACTTGATGTATTGTGTTGTTGTTTTGATCCATCTTTGACAAAAATTGGATACGTATTTTGAAGCCATGCCATATAAACACCATTATTTATCAACTCACATACCCAATTGCATTGTTATTTTTTTAAATAGATGCAAAATTCTTGTAATCACATGTGTACTTCAAGACCAAATTCCAAATTATTGAGCAATTTCAACCTACAAGCCAAAAACCACTCCCAGCGTACAAAATATGGTCGCATGATCCTTAAAGGGTTAAGCGACAAGGAGAGAGCTTGGTTTACAAGCCTCCTACCTTAAGTGACAAGGAGAGAGCTTGGTTTCCTGCACGGATATGTTTGAGGAACTAAGGTGGAAATGCTATGATTTTGCACCATCCATGACATGTAAAAGCTTAGAAACTTACCATCAAAAGGTTGAATGTAAGAATTTTAAGTTTAAATTTCCATTTGGCTTCAAGGACCCTGATTTAGTGTGGAGGCTCAAAAGAGTATAAAACTGACCTATTCCAAAATAGGGGGCAGATAATTAGTTTTACTCTTGTTTGTAAAAAAAAAGTTAAGATTTTCACCTTAACCCCACAAACATGTCTTTGCAATATATCAAGCCCAAAGGAAAAGGCTCAGCAAAAGGGATTTCAAAAACAAAAAAAGATTCTCATTATCCAACTTCTCCCCTTTGGTTTTTCTAATAAACCCAAAAGATGGAAAATTCAATGACATGGTTGATCACTGTTAATTTCAAGCCTATTTTTAGACCTGATTTTTCCATTTTACCACAAAAGTTCCAACTCTAAAGCCCCCATAATGAATATCCCTAAATTCAATTTAAAATTTTGAAAAATTGAAAATTCTAATATAAAAGAGCAAAGAAAATACAGTCCATAAGAAATACAACTCAAACATTTGGGGAGAAATTTTAACTTCACTTGCTAAAATCCAACATTCCTCATTTTCAATTGGATTTTCATTGGATTGCATCAGATAGTATGTATTGTAATATACTAGAATTGTTTTTTTGTGTATATCTATATATACAACATAATACAATTTACCATGTGGCAATCCTTTTGCCGTGTGGGTAATTAAACATGCTTGGGTAAAAAATCTGCATTAATAAAAACCTGCGTAGGTAAAAATTTGCGTAGGTAAAAACCTCCGTGAGAGAAAAGAAGACAAGGATAAAATTGTGTATGGCGATCCTTTTACTACATGGGTAAAGAAATTGCATGGATTATGTAAAAACAAAAAAAAATTGCATGGATAGTTATTTGTGTGGGTAAAAAGCAAAAAATGCAAAAGATTGCGTGGGTGGAAAAAGTGCAAGGGCAAAATGACTCCTTGGGTAAAAAACAACAAAACTACATGGGTGAAAAAGTTGCAAGGGTGAAATGAGTACTTAGATTAAAAAAACATTAAATGTTTTTTCATGTAGGTAAAATACAGCCCTTTTCCAAACCATGTGGGTAAAAATGAAAAACCTTTTCAGAAAACGTTTTGGGCCTGAAATAATTTCACGCCCTGTTGGATCAAAGGGTGCCTGTATTAGTTATAATATAACATACTGTATATTTTATTCTTTTGACTGGTCTTTTTAGCCAATGATTTCAAACTCAACAGGCTATTTTGCATATTGAACTAGCTGACAATAAGGTAGGAACACCCATAAGCGTCAGTGTCCCCATAACCGTCACTTATGAAATCTTGGAAAATCTATGGAAGTGAATAAATGTAATGACAAGGGTGCACAACATGTGAACATGAAATCTTAATAGTGGTTATGGGTGCAATGACAATTTGCTCTTTAGAAATTCACCACTTATTCTCACAATATCCAAATAATACATTTAAAAATGCAAACTTATTATTTTTCTGTTCCTAATAGGATCCTATAATTTGCTAGATGTTAATTAATAGACATCATGTTCAAAACCCTTAGTTTGACGTTTATGGGTGCTCCTACCTTAACTTACACTGAATGCCGGTTCTCCCGGACAGTCAAGAACACCCTTCACGACGACCAGAGGACGGCCGACCGCACCAACTCAGGGTCGCCAACCTCCAGTCGCTTCGCAAGCGCCCTCCTCACGACGGCTATGGCGAAACCCCGCGCTTGCTTTCTCCTGCAACGCCACTCTTCGACGTTGCCACTCGCGCTGCGCTTCCATCACCACCACCAACACCAACAATTTCTTCTCCGCACTCGCATTCTCTACTCAGCCCTGTGAAGGAAAATCGACCGCAGGTCACCCTTTGAATGAGCTCCCGAGACTCCAGCTTCATCGCCATCTCTTCCGCTACGGCAGTGTCGTGGCGGTGCTTAAGGTGAAATTACGATGCCTGTATTGGTGAAAATCGTTGCGCATGAAGAACACAGCTGACAGTAAGGACCTGTGATTCACTGGGACGAAGCTGTGACCACCAGAATTCAACATCCAGGTTTTAGGGTTTCGGGATTTAGAATTTTAGGGTTTGTTGAAATGCGGGCTCTGAGATGATGAGCTCGTGTGATGGAATCGTTGCATGAAGAACAGAGCTGACAATAAGGACCTGTGATTCAACTGGGACGAAGCTGTGACCAGAAATCAACATTCAGGTTTTAGGGTTTCGGGGTTTAGGGTATGTTGAAATGCGGGCTCTGAGATGATGAGGTCGTGTGAGGAGGATGGAATGGTGCTGATCTCCATGGCGAAGTTTGTGGTAAGAGTTGACAATGCGAGGAAAGAAGGTTAAGGTTTTGGTTTTAGGGTTCAGGGTTTAGAAGGAAGTGATACCTGACAATTCGAGGTGTCGAAATTGATGAGTTCATGAGAGGAGGATGGAGTAGTGTTTGTATTGAGTAGGCAGATTTCATGGTAATGTTTGTGTCGAGAATCAACGATGAGGAGTGGCTATGGCTAAGCTCGGCGTTGTGCTTGCGATGACACAATTATTAGGGTAAACCTGACGACGTCCGAATGCTGAAGAGGCTGTCGTCGCCTTCGTAATCTGATGAGAACAGGTTCTTATTATTACTGACTAACTCTCTGTCGATCTCGCTGTGGCGCGTGGAACCGGTGCCAATGCTGAAGAGGTCGTCGCTTTCATACCCTAACGAGCAAGGGTTCATATCGATTTCCGTGTGGCGAGTGGTGCTGTGGACGGCATCGTCCCCGCCGTTAGGGTTTGATGAAAACGAAGCCCTATTATTTACGGAGCTTTCAGAGCTTAACCGCCCGGTAGTCAACATGCCGATGGAGCTTGAAAATTCGTCATCAGTAACAAAACTCCGGAAATCTTGTAATTCCCTGAACCGCAATCCCTTAGAACGTTTTAGTAATGGCAACGGAGGTGTGGATTTCACGCTTCGCCGTTTCAAGGAGATCTCAAACTCCTCGTCCGCATCGCCATAGCTCAGAAACCCTAATGTCGGCTTAGAGGTTGGGAGTTGCTGCATCTTGTCCACGCTTGACCTAATTATGTCCACGCCTCCGTTTTTTCGCATCCGGGTGACACTGCAGCAGAAATTCAGCCGATAAAACTCGCGGCGTCTGTTGCTCTTCAAGCTCTTGTCGAGCACCACATGACGTGCCTGTAGCTTCATGGCTTCTCTGCAAACTGTGAGTTCCAGCTCGCCTGCTTTCTCCATCCCCACCAGCTTCACGCTCTCCTCCGTGCACCTGCTTGCCAATCCAGGGAACCGTCTCTTCACTTGCATCTCCTCTTGTTTCTCCTTCTCTCTCAGCTCCTCCTGATTTGTGCTGTGATTTGTGCTCAGCTTCTGATTTGTGCTTGCCCTAATTTTCATTGTCTGCTTATGCTCAGAGTTGATGACAGAGAGGACGGCCAGGATATCTCCACGCTTGACGAGGTTTTCCATCGCCCAGAGTACCCCTGCCTGTGAAATCTGCTTTACATTCCCTTCAAATGTGAACATCACTACGTTCTGCTCCTCTTGCTGCATCTGGTTGCTGGTATTCTCCGCTTCCATATCTTCAACACTTCACACTTGAGGTGCGCGTCAATGATCATTAGCAAACTTCAATGAAATCTTCTTAACTGATTGCCGTAATAGGAAACAAAACAATAAGCTCAGTACGTGTCAGGATTCTAACTCGTGCCGGGTTATTGAAAAAACCAAGTTTTAAAAAGGCGCAGCAAAAAACAAATAAATTATGCCAACGGGGGTATTCGTGCGTATAAATTTTGCTAATGTAGGTATTCCTGCGTATGAAGACATAGTAGTACAGCAGAGTAATAGCCAGAACATGATTAGTTTTGGCTAAAGCACCTAAATCTGCTGTATGTATTTGGAACGGTTTTGACTTAATGTTAATACTATTAAGGGAGGCGCACCCATAAGCGTGGAAATAAGGGTTAAGTTAGGAAGTGGAAACCAAGAATATTGGCATCAAATTCAAGGTTACAACTGCAAGTATTTGTTCACAAAGATTTTTCAAAGTCCAAAATCACTGAAATTGTAGGAATCATGTGTAAGAGATGCTAAAAACAAGGCTTGTTGGTTCTTAAATAGTGAGATGGGTACTCAAAACCTCATGCTAGTCACCCACAACCATCACTTCATCACCCATAACCATCACTCAGTCACACACAACTATTTATTTTTATATTGATTAGCCCTTGCCACTGTCAGGTGACGGCCATGGGGACACATTGCTTATGATGCTGCTACCTTACTAGCGATTGAATCCCTTCAATGGTTTCACATGAAAAACCAATAACAGGATAACCTACATGATAATCAACCACTTCATTGAGAATTCCTTCTTCTACTGTTTCTGAAAATCCAGCAGGAGGGACTGGATTTTCTTTTGCAATCCTTGTTGTTAAGCATCTCTTGTTCTTAGTCTCGGTGCTCAAATGAATACCAAGAAATCACCTACACTCCAAGCCATTTGCTTTTTGTTTTGACCAACAAACTCATGAGTAGCAGCGACTAATGACAGATATGAATCGTTAGAGTAGGGGGAGTGTCAGACCTTGTGATGATCGCCCTTCCTTCAAAGAACCAGCTCCCTCGGAGTTTTGGCAAAGTGATTCTGGAATACTTTTCTGCAAGCCAGCTGACACTCTGTTGTAAATAATACGTACTATGCAGGCCTAAACCCTAAACCCTTATTCAAGGACGACAGCAACTCGGACTGCTTGTGATTGCTCAAGAATTACTGTGAAAATATAAACATGCCGGAATGGAGTGGAGCCATGTGTTATGTAGTAGTAGCCTGTTGTTGTGACCTCCCTTTGAGACTTGGCAACTTTTACAAACTGTCGAGACTAGGCTGAGCAGAGCTAAAAAAAAAGGAGGAACAATTAGGGGGAGTCACACTTTCTTCAAGAATGAAAACTTTTATGAGCCCATGAGAGCAATTCTCCATGGAAGAAGGTGTAACTCCCCTTTTTGTGGGTGGTGGAGAATGGAGAATGGTGAAAGTAGGAGTTATTGTGAAATGCAAGAAGAGCAACTCCTAAAAATACAAAAAGCGTCATCTAAAAATAAAAAAAGTGATGGTAAACAAAAACCTATCAAGGTGAGCATGGATAAAAGTTCATGTGTGAAAATTTCTTCACCCCCTTGTCTTCTCCTTGGAAGTGAAGCAAAATTTTTTTGAATCCTTCAAAGAATGAGGTTTTTGAAAACAAAGGCAAGATTGCTATGACTCCATTCTCTAGAGATTAAGAATGGGGGTGAAGAAGGTGTGACTAAGGTAACCAACCCCATAAATAAGGGGTCCCTAATGTCGCTCTTTACATTTGAGGTGTTCTCCACACACTCTTGAACCCAGATTGGAGCATTGAATGCCACTTGCACAAGCAAATCTTGCCAAGAGCTAGTTTAGGAGGGTCGGGATTGGGACCGTCAAGTACATGTATAGGAACACATCTAAGTAGCTTCAAGGGTAATCTAGAGTTGCTACTAAGGACCTTATGAGTTGCAATTTTTCCCTATAATATAAAATAACCTACAAAACTTTTTTCCACAAAAAGTACACTCCATGATAGCTTATTGAAAGGCGAACCCTACAAAAAAAATCCCAAATTTTTAGAAGGAAATTCTTGTCTATACTACGGTGCAAGATAACATAAACCAACAAAGACCTAAACACCATGTGAGTTGTTCAAAGCACCCCCTCAATGCTTCCCATGATGCATGTGGAGTTGGAAGATTTTGTCACTTCATGAAGGAAATACTTCAAATAAAAAGACATCCTTTAACCCCTAAAGGCCCAAGCCCTTTTTTTTGTGAAAATCACTCAAAATTGCCACTTTTGGGGGAGTGAGGAGAAATGTAAGTTTATTTTTTTTATTTTTTTTGGAAATCCAATAGCAAGATCTGCCCTAGACTATGGGAGGTACTTTTGGAAAAAAAAATTAGCTCATTCTAGAAGGTGAGGAGTGAGATATTCACATAAGAAGTGAAAAAAAAAAGTTTTTTTCACTGCTGCCCAAAAATTTCAGAAGCCTTTGACGGCTCCTATATCAAAAAAATTGCTCTACGCAAAGTTGAGGTTTATTTTTCCCATGTAGAAGGCCAAGTTAGGTAAATGTCGGAGAATTCTCAAATGAAACGGAGGTGTGGATCATACTTTGTAAAATCCTGCAATGCCGTAAGGTCATGAAATTTGCATATACACTAAGCAAAATTGGAGGATTTATGTAAAAGTCAAAAACCCAAATTACTTTGATCCAAATGGTGAAAACCAAGGAATCTTAGTCTACTACAACTTGCAAAAAAAAGTCAAAAAACAAATACACAAAGAGCTCAAAAATGTAGAGCAAAAAGTTTTACAAGGGGGAAAAAGAATGGAGGTTTGAGAGTCCCATACCTACCCGCAAACTAAAACTTCTCATAACTTTCATCTCATTTATCAAAATTGAATGATTCAAAGATGTCCATGTATATAAAAATCTAAAGAACCAATTTCAGATTTTTATTTTACAAAAATAACTTTTTGAATTTCTTTTTGGGCTGCCCGTACTTGCCCTTTTTCAGAAATTCATGCATAACTTCTTCAATAAATGTTGGAATGAAGAAAAAATTAGATGCCCACATAGATCTTTGAATGGCACACCTTCAATAAAAGTTTCAAAAAATCACAAAAAATAGTTTAACCATAGGTACTTGCCCAAAATCCCATTTGTCCCCCAAGGGGACAATGGGCCTTTAGGGGTTAATTGAACATCATAGGTAGACAAGCAAAAGTCTCTTACAAGTTGACTAAAGAGATATAGAGACGTGAATGCAACGTCTTCCTTTGAGGTTGAATATAGAAAGTTGGATGAAGTCCTTGAATCTAAAAATAAAGAGGATATGGTACACCGCTTCGGATGGAGCAGCTGTTGAGGTCAGGGTTTAATTTTTGTTTTTTTCAGGGTAGAGCAACTTGCACCTCAAAATGCAGGCATGTAAGGAAATTTTGGCTAGAACTGCAAAGCATGAATGCTAAGTAGTTCATCCATAAAACTATTAATATAGGCTATTTTCATCCAAAATCTGGTAAATTAGGTTTTCACTCAAGTAAGGATCTGGCAATTTCATCCAAATTTTCATGGAAATTTCTGAATGTATTGGTTATCAACTGCTCATGAAGGTAAGATTTAGGCAAAAATTTGCCAAGAAATTAAATGTTGGTTGAGGTGGTAGCAATTATGTAATCTAAGGGCTTGAATCTAGTAGGTAAACAAGTAGGTATCTTTGCTTGACAATTTTTATTAACCCATAAATGCCCAAGGCTTTTATGAGCTTCTTGGAATTTCCATTGAAACTAAACAATCAATCATCATTGTCATAAATTTCATCAAGTTTATTTCAATTGTAACCATACAATCTCAAATTAAACATGTTAGAGATAATGTCACATCCAATTCTAAACGGCCACCTAAACAATTTCTATTCCCTTTTGTGCGTGTGTGGTTTGGATGATTGCATGTCTTATTTGGGTGCAAGGCTAGTGTTACTTTTAGATGCCACTACCTTAGAGAGTGTGAGTGCAAAGAAGAATAAGTTGGCGTTGTCTTCACATTGTCCAAACATTTCTCTTACAAATATTGACATTATCCAAGCATCATTGTGCAAACCCACCCAAAATGTATATAATAAATATCATTTATCCAATCCTTGGTCCAAAGATATATGTTCTAGTTTGATAAACAATCCATTTCAAATCAAAAATAAATAAAACTTGATATAAGGTACACCATTCAATCTGCATTTTGGAATGATTTAATAATTCCCATTTGTGGCCATATAAAGAGTCCAATGGAGGCACTTCCAAGTGAATGTACTAATGGCCACTAAGGTAGTTTGCTCATATTCCGCTCATGCTTTAAAACCGCTCATCTCCCCAAATGTATTGTACTGGTACATGTCTTATTCATAGCCTTTCAACAATGTACACGTGATGAACATTTGAGAGGTAGGCAGTTTTAGAGCACCTATGACTTTTCCACTTCAAAAATTCATAACTAATTCCACAAAGCTCCATAAAATATGAAAACACGTGGGATAGATGCCAATTCCTCTTGTCTTTCAAGGAAAATTTACTGAAAATTATTTCCAAAAGTTTCACCTCCCCAAAATTCAGTTTCAGCCGTTAGATGAACGGTTTACGAGCACAATACCTTACTGAACAGCAGAAGAGGCGTTCTTTTAGATGTGCAAGTAATATAACAGAAGATGCTTTTGTATGTGGCTAACATGACATAATGCACAAGAGGTAAATAATTGATCAATGCAAGTGCATGATAGTGTAATTTGTTGGCTAGAAAAATTTGGTTAACATAACCTAAGTGAGAATGAAACTTGTGTTGTAAAGAGTTTTTATTCGCTAAGAACTTGGTGAATTTCAGCCATTGAATACTTGACTAATAGCAAAAAGTTCATTATTATTCCTAGACTTAGAAAAGAGCCAATTCAAAAGACTACACTTTAATTCCAAAACATGGCATATAACATATCATTGGAAACATATGAATGAAAGCTTTCCAACTTGATATCATACATCTAATTCAATTATAAACTTCACCAATATGACTAAATTAAAGAATTGTGAAGATTAGTACATATAAGAATTCTCTAACAACAAGGCAATCCTACTTCTTTGCTTAATTTTCTCCCTACTCACATGGAAAACATTGACAAAAACTTCATCTCTCTAAAAACATACTCCATCCATGTTAAGAATTGCCTTGAACCTTTGCCAGCTTTGTCAACACATGAAATTCTACTCATAGCATTTAGCGCTCACAATACAATCTCATTCTTTTTTTATAAAAAGCATAAAAAAGCATAACTATTTTACAGCCTCAATGTTCTAACTTTTACAAAAAAATTGTGACTAATACAAGCGCATTACTTTTTTGTTGGTTTGGTTTTAAAAAAGTGACCAGGTACCCTCTGTAGACTTTCCAAACAACACATTTCTAGAGTTTAATCACAACTACAAATAAAATGCCATTCTTTACAGGAAAACTACGACTTCAATTTCCCTAGTGTGAAAAAAAACCATTTTGTTTTTTCCCACCATTTCAAAGAGTCAGATAAAAATAAACAGTGGCACCTTGCACTACTGGTCAAAAAACTGACAACCTATACTAGAATATTCTTGTGATGAGAGAGAAGAGTACCTTAATACTTGAACTTGAAAAAAAAACTATTCCATTGTACAAGTTTAGTACAATTTTTTTTTAAGGATGGGAGTTACTTAACTCTTCCACTAAATAAACTGAGGCCTGCAAAACTCTGATGACACTGTTGCCACGTGGCTAGTTGAGAGGCTTGTAGGAGCCTGATTCATCTTCTGAGGACTCGGCATCCCTTTCCTTCGTCTTCATGTAATAATAAGCAAATTGGCATAGAATCTAATACGCTTTGGTCAAGGAAATCAGCAACTAAAAAAACAATATCCTACAGAAGGAACATACATAAAACCATAAAAGACAAAAAATAATAATAATAACGCCATCAATCTATATTCCAAAGCATGGGTTGTCTATTTGTCATGCAATTTTCAAAAGTCTTCCCCTCAAGACTCTCTATTATAATGCAGAGGATGTTGAGCATTGGGTGTCTGTCCATCACCCAAAATTTAAAATTCAAAAAAGGAAAAAGGGAGAGGAAAAGATAGGGAGAAAAGTTGCCTAAAAGGTCACCAAAATTTAAAAGGGAGACCACAAGAAGCACCTGCAAAGCATAGTTGTTTAAAAAAAAGGGCTCATTTAATAAAAAGCCATAGGGTTTTGAAAAGGATACAAAAGTGTCAAGGAGGACGCATACTCCGGCATCCACCAACCATGCTAGGTTGGGCTTCAGCTGCACCCAATCCGTGCTTCGGACCAAAATACTGCATTCATAAACCCCCAATTAGCCCCAAGATAGGATTTTAACAATTAATTAAAAATAACATATCTCTAAAAGCACTATTTGGTGAAGTGTTTTTACTTGTGTATTTATTTTCTATAATTTGAGATTATCATATTGGATTGTGTCATTATATTTAGGGAATTGATATGTGCACACCAGGGGGTTGATATTTGCACACCCCCGTGGGAGGAAAACTGTAGATTTCTACCATCAAAAATCTGAATTTGAGAATTTTGAATTCAGATTTGGACTTGGAGACCATGGTTTACTCAAGAACCATAAATTTTTTGCAATTGAACAACACCCAATGAAAAAGCTTACTGCAATGAAGCCAAAAGTTTGCAAAAAATAGACGGCTTCATAGAAAATTTGGGTTAAGAATTTAGTTCTTAATGAAATGGAGTTGGCAACTATTACAATATCTTTTCTAATAGACAACAAGTAAGAGAAGGGGGACGGCTCTGGTATTTCCAAAGGTAGGACTCCACTTTATTTAACAAAGAAAATTTTTGACATGATTTTTTTGAGCAAACTGTTCGGTTTTTTGAAAACTTTGCATTAAATAGTTTAGAAGGAAAACATTACCTTCCCACATACGTGGCATTGCCCAAGAGAGCGAACACAAACATCAATGGATTGAGACCCTCCACGGTACCTCTCTTCATCTGAAAAAAACAGGGCATCACTCATCAACTTGCACAAATACCCTCAGCATTTAGCAAAGAACAACATACCTCAAATAAGAACAAAAACAAAAAACATCGAGATATTATGTTTAAGGGGGTTGGAATTAAGGTAGAAGGCCCTATTTTGGTCACTCGTTTCAACTATCTTGCATTAGAGATTTACAATTTAAACCCAAAAAAGTACTAGAAAATGGCTTTGTACCTTGATGAATTATTTTGCAATAGATGATGAATATTTATAAGAGAATTTGTGCGTAGGGGTTTAGGGTTTACATTGAGGTAAATTTGTGGAAACCGTCCACCCATGTAAATACATGCCATGATCCATCCAAACACTTCTCCTAAAGCGGACGCTTCTTCCCCTAGAGAAGGAGCCCCTACAACATTGAATCGACCGGTGTGAGTAGTACCCACACTGGTGCCACCTGTCGCTTGTGGGCTGGTGAAATAACTCAAGCCCACTGATCCAACTATCAACACACTCGATGCCATCTGCAAAAAGAAATTAAAAATTAAAAATTAAAAGGCCATCAAGAATATTTAAAAATTTCATCTTATCCCTTTGTATTGGCCTTAGCTGAAAGCTACCAAATAAAAGTCGTAGTTTCCTTTGACATTTACGTTGCAAAACACAACTTCTTTTCAAGACAATAGTATTCTCAAACTTTGACTAAGATAAGAGATTATGAGGATTTTGAGCAATATATGTTTGTAATGAGAGTAAGTTGAATCAATATAAAATAGGGCTGTATCTGGTTCAGCTTCAAGAGGGGAAGATACATGTCGTAGGTTGTAGAATAGTATATGAAAATACTTACTTAAATGGCATATTTAACTACTTACAAAAGTTATATTTTATGTAATTATGGATTTTCTATGTTCTCAAACATCTAGAAATGCTCCTTGTGTTTTGCATGTATCTCTCTCCATGCTTTGCAAACCAACACACTCAAAGCTTAATTCTAGAATTGTTATTTATAGACTTTGAATCATGTGCAAACAGTTAAATAAGTACTCAATTTAAGAGTGATTATACCACAAATAACTAAATCTAGAATTTTCAAATCTGGGAATCATAATCCCAACAAATAAAGCTTAGAAATACATGCAAAATATTGAGAGATCTCCTAGTGTTAAACCAAAGCATTGAAATAAACATTAAATGTTATGCCTAAACATCGACAGACCTATGAATATTTGCATGAGTACAATATTAAATGAAAAGTCAAAAAAGTCTGGAAGATTGTACAAATAGTTGAGATTTGTATAAAAATAGCATAATTAATTTATTGAGCGATGGAAGGAATGTGGTGTACCCCTCGTAAAGCTGAGGAAGTGAAGGACGAAGACGAACGTCGCCGAGGGCGAGATGATTCGGTGTAGCCCGGTAATTCAGAGTCTTCTCCGGAGAGCAAGTAGCTATGCTGGCCACCTCCAGCGGAGCCTCTTGAGCCCGGGATACTGGACACAGTATATGAGCCTATAGGTTGGGCGTAGCTGCTAGCAAGCGACCTTGCAGACCTGCACAAAAATCACACACAACAAAAAAATCATTCTCAAATTCAATTACTATAATTCCATATGGTATTTTTGATCACACAAAAATATATGATTTTTAACTCTCAACTCTAGAGCTAGGTTGTAGATATTGAGCCATACATACAAGCAACAAAAGGATCTACTTGTCTAGAAATCCGTATTTAAATTATCTAGCATAATTCCAAAGAGGACAATAGTTATGATTGGGCGTTATGAATACAATCATAGGTTACCATTAGAGCACAAAATTGATCAGTTACTTAAGAATAAGCGGCTGGATGGATGGCCTCCACAAACTCTCGACTTCCAGGAACATTGCCTTTTAGGAGAATGATGACAAAAAAAGAAAAGTCCAAAAAATGCTGTGCATTTTCTTGTTTTTGGCTACTTGCATCGAGTTAGCAATGTACATTTTTGTGGATCATTTTTACAATTGTGCATGCTCTTCTATATCATTTATTCATGTAATGTAATTTTTCTATTCAAAGAGCTAAATTCAATTTTAATACTATTGTTAACGTTAACCACTCTTTTGATGATTTAATGGTGAAGAAAGCAATTATATCTCAGGAAAATAGAAAGTAAAAAAATGAAACAAATTGTGAGCTATTCCCAACTCCTGCTCTTGAGACGGGAGCACGAGCATTGAATTGTCCTTCCCTAGGGGATTTCCTTCATGAACATTACCAAGGGTCATAAATAAGCATTACATTGAACTTCTCTAACCCTTTTAACCCATAAACGTCCAAAAGCTTTCAATGTACCTCAAAAATGATGACTTGACAAATCACATCAGACACTTAAGAGTTAAGCAAGTCTGATAATTATGGACTTTGCACAATCTATATTTAGTTAAACTTCCTTTGAATTATTTTGCAATGTGGATGCATTTAGCAAGGTTTTTAAGTCACTTGACCTACTTATGAAAAGAAGAATTTGGGATGGCTGGGCAGGAGACACTTACTGGTAGTACAGGTGGTCTCTGCCTGCAGGCGAACTCGCGTACTGCGGCACTCGAATCGACGTGGCTTGGCTCGACGTCCCGTCGTCTCCGGACCCCCGAACGGGGATTCGCTTCTGCGCCTCCGTGTCTGTTTTCTGAATCTGCACACACAAAATCACATACTCAAGGTTAACCCTGAAGCAAGCATATACAGAATCATACAGACAGAGACTTGGGCAAGAATCAAATGATTCTTCAAACCTTATCTGTGCACATTACAAACAAACATAGAAAAATTCAATGTTGCAAATAAATACAGCAAATCATTTGCATTGAGTTGAATTAAAGGATATTGTTGAGGCTATCACAATCTAGGTTCCCACATCTCTGTGATATCCTTACACGAAGAAAGACCATGTGAACACTACGGACTATGTCGTTCAAGAATTACCCATTAAACTTTTGAAAGGCCCTTTGTGACCAATACAAAATAAGGTATATTTCTCATAGTTGAATGGATCCACCTTTCACCTTTTACTACATTTGAGATCAACAAAGAAAATGGAATATAGATCAATGCAACTCTAGTGAGCCATTTGAGATCCCAAATTAAAACTTCTTGTTACTAGCATATACCTGCCAAGGCTACCACAATCTTACCATAACTATGTGATACCCTTGCAAAAAGAAAGACCGTGTGAACACTAGGAGATATAATGTTCTAGAGTTAACCCTTAAAACATTTGAAAGGCCCTTTGCAACCAATACAATATGAGGTATTTTTCTTGTATTTGGAATGGATCCACACCTTCACTACGTTTAAGATCAACAAAGACATTAAAATACAGATCAATGTAGTTCTAGTGAACTATTTGAGATCCCTAATTTAACTTTCTTATTGATAGAAAATGCCAATTACACAACAATTATACAGCACAACATATCTACTATCCCCATGGGACGTTCAAGGGTTGCAACGCGTCGACAAATACTAGCAACAATCCCAACTTTGAAATCTTTACAAAACACAGTCAGCTTATGCTGAATATTGTGTAGAAACAATGGTATACTCAGTGGTTCATAGTTGTTTATGCAAATGAAGAAGAGTAGGGTTTAGGGTTTGGACCTCGGGGTACAAGTCTCCGCCTTCCACTTTCTCGCCTGCCCACCATCGCATGACGTGGTCGTAGTAAACAGTTTGCACCACCAGCATAAGTGTCGTAAATGTGTACAACTGAGTCAGGTCCACAATAATAATCTCAGGTTAACTCCTATAACACAATTACGCACTTCTAAACTACTCATGTAAACACAAACTTTTCCATGTCCCTAAACATTAGAACTTAACCAATATTTTGCATGTTCTCTGATATGAACATATTTCTAGATGTTTTGCAAGTACATTCCAATGTTGTGCGAGTGTCTCTCATGTTTTTGCAAGTCAAAGCAGTTTTCGGACTATAAAATATGGACTTTGGATAATTCATGTTTAGTTAAACATGATATTTGTAGATTTTGCAATTGATAATTGCTCATTGTTATGTTCTGCTCTAAGTCCTGATTTATCATGACCTATCTTGGAATATGCTTGACAAAATCTTCTTCTCAATAGGTTTGGCTTTTGCAATAAAGACATAGCAAGAGCAAACGCCCATTTTTCATTTTTTGCTTACTTGTATCCGCACTAGGGTATTTTTTTTGGGCAAAAAGAAGCTAGTGCTACCAGTTCTAATAGATTTAGACCAATGTGGGCTAGTCCCTCCATTTATTGCCCAATTGAATGTGGATAGCAAAGAGCTGGCAATTCCAAAAAAAACATGCCCTGATCCACACTGCCGAGCAACTCTAGCATTCTGAACAGACTTATGTTGGTTGGTACTAGTAAGTACTGGCATTTAGAAAACAAAAAAGATGAGTAAGTAGCTTACAATTGCCATGTAGAACTGAGTTGGCAGCTGCAGGAATCGAAGACAGTCGGGTGTCCATCCGGGCCCACACGAGCCACGTCAGCATATTAGTGTACAATGAGCTAATAAAGAACTCTCAATTTTGTCATTAAAATTTAAACTCCAAAGAAGTTGTTGTCATATGTTCCATTGAGATGCTACATTAGACTCCAAAAAGGTGAAATACTCCACCAAAAATATAGGTTTAAATCATTAGCTAGCAAGTGTTCAAGACCGTCCTAGCTCCCACGCTTGATTAATTAATGCTTGATTGATTAATGCAATGGACTGAAACCTTTCAATAATCACTTCAAGATATTAAATTATATTAATTAATGAAAGTGTCAAGTTAGAAGAAACCGTCGGCAAGTACAATACTAACTTAAGTGAGTGTAAATAATAATAATAATGAATAAGCGTACCGTGGCTGGCTCCAAGTAGCATCCCCCTAAATTAAACATGTCCCTGCACATTCACCAAAAAAAGAGAGCCATGTTGAAAATTCAAATGCACAGTAGCGGTTCAATGCCCTATCATTACCCCTACCCAATCCACTCACGAGTAAAAATGGCATTCAACATGCTAACATAGTACTATTTTGTCGCATAAAAACGTCTAAGCCAAGGGTGAAATAATTTTTAAAAGTTGGGCAAAATTAAATATATTAAAATAAAAGAATTGGGACCCACATGTCCAAAAGTCATCCATTTGTCACATTCTAAAATCTAAAATGAATATTGGATACCTAAGACTACAGAACTTCTTTAAAATTTAGTTTCCTATTCAAAAAAGTCACACGGAGAGCTTCCCCTCACTTTCCCAAATATATTCCCACTAGAATCTGCATGCTTGGCTACTATTTCCTACGGTTCGCTGCAACCCTACAGGGGCGGATGATCCAAGGAGCATACACTCATGACAATTGTCAGTATTGGGAAAAAGGTAATGAAAAAAGCAGCCGTTGTGAACAGGGAAAGAAAGATCGGGAAAAAAGAGTCAGGGGAAATGGACCGTGAGCCTTATCAGAATTCAAAAAAGGAGTACATTAAAAATAACATTTAGGTTGCCCTCAGACTAATGTCTCAACATATTACGATCTATAAATACTTACTGATTCTACAATAATTTTCATCAATAATCACTACAACAAATAAATTTTAAAAGATCCAGTTACAGCAATAAAGTTGCAGAAATACAAACTACTTGCATTCAAGTTGTAAATCATGTAAAATCCTGATATTGAGAGGGTTGCATACACCTCCAACTCTCCAAGTTAAGTAATGAGCGCCGTCTAATGACAAGCCCTGTTTTGTTTTTACCCTGATAGGGACTTTTTCCAAGTTAAGCAATGAGGCATGAGATAACTTTCCAAGATAAGGCAACTTAATCGTTAAAATACATAAATGCAATATACTATACATTGAATATTGTGTTTAGGTTGCCCCACACTAGTTTCTCAACATTTTAAACTATATAAATACTTATTGATATTGCAGTAATTTTCATCAATAAATCACTGTAATACACAAATTTTTAAAGGGCTAGGCAACAACAACAAAGTAAGCAAACTAGAAACGTCCAAATTGTAAAGTACAATATTAGAAATTCTATTATCTAAAGTGTTGCATGCACTTTCAAGTGATCAAGCAATGAGCACTTTGTGAGGATAAGGCAACCTAATTGTTGAGGCAACCTAAAATGCAATATTTTAGTGTAGGAGATAGAGCGGCGAGAGATTGCTTGCTTACCCAACAACCCAAGTCATGAGGAAAATCAACTAGATGCCCCTGGTGGGCTTCTCACAAAAACAAATCTCAAAATACACATGAAAAAGACACAATTTTGTCTGCTTAAGGAACGAGGGGTTAGGGCAACCTAAAATGCAATGTTTTTAGTGTAGGAGATAATTAACCCCTAAACATTTGAGCGTGCCACTGCAACTAGTAGAATGCAAGGTGTTTTTATTGTATTTGGAATAGAATCACACCTTTCCTACATTTGAGATCAACAAAAAAGTTGGAGAATAGATCAAAATGATTCTAGTGAGCTACTTGAGATCCCAAATTAAAACATTCTTATTAGTAGCAAATGCCAATTATATGGTACACCAAATAGTGCATTTAGGTTGCCACACACTAATGGTTGACCATGATTGGATTTCACATGATTTACACCTTGAACTTTGTTAATTTATTTTTCAACAACTTTGTAGTGGTTGCAAGGCCCTTTAAATTTGTTTTCTTGCGGTAATTAGTGATGAAAATCATTTTTACAATAGTAAAAGTGTAAGATATGAGAATTAGTGTGGGGCAACCTAAATGTACTATTTGGTGTAGCGTATATACTATGCCTTATGGTCATTTTAGGGTTAAAGCGGCGAGGGAATAGAGAGAGAGATTGCTTACCCAACGACCCAAGTCATGAGGAAGATCAGGGAGATGCCCTCGGTGGACTTCTCACGGAAGTTGGTCAGGATCTGCGGCACCTCCGCCACGCCCCAGCTCGCCACGCTCATCAACCCCAGCGCCAGCGAGAATCTGTCACGCCTGCTGCACACGCAGTCCAGCAGGTAGCGCTGCACCCATTGCAGGCACGGCTTCTCCGCCGGACACTGCGGCCCATACACTCCTCTCTCCATCTCTCCACCACCTCCACCTCCAATCAATCCTCCCTCTCACGCTTGTTGCACAATCTGGACAAATAAACACAACAAAAAAAACACCTCACACCCCTGTTGAAGATTCTGGCAAAAAAACAAGATATCAAAAAAACTCACACCGTTGTTGAAGAATCTGGCAAAAAAAAAGAGACAAAAAAACCCTTCCACCCCTGTTGACGATTCTGGCAAAAAAAACAAGATAAAAAAAACCTCCCACCGTTGTTGAAGATTCTGGCAATAAAAAAAAAGACCAAAAAAAAGGCAAAAACCCTCACACAATTTAATTCAATTTGAACTGACACACACTTGGGTGGAATCTGTTTTTAGAGCTGAAAGTCCTAGTTTTCAAGTACTCCCTTCTGTCCTTCTACAAAGGTCCAAATAAGACACATTTCTTGTACCACTTTAAAACAAAGGAAGAAGCTCCCTTTTGTTGATTTCAAACAATGCGAAAGCGTTCATCATGTTCAATGATCTAATAGGGTAAGGGCAAGTTAAGTGATTAGAGAGCATTCCTCTCCTGGCAAGCTTGGCCCTTGCCCATGTGAGGTGCCATTGTTGGTCCTAATCTTTTAAATCGAGCACAAATATGGTACTTTTAGTGTATGAAATTTGGGTGCCCAAACGACGACGACATCAACAAAGCAGGAGATTTTGCATAGATTTTGGTAGACGAGATATTGATTCTAGAATGCATGTGTCACTCACTACCACAAAGACTTAAAAACACAATTAATCATTTGCAAGGATACTTTTAGCACGTTTTTTGAGGGACGGAGGGAATAGTTGGGGAAGTCTACAAACACGCCGACCAGGACAGGACAGGACCCTCTCAACAGCGATGTGCAGGTCTACGTCACCTTCAGTCTCCCCGGCAGTCTGCCCAACTTGGATAATGACCTGCACGCGCCGCCTCCATATACGTTTTCAATCGGCACTCACTCACTAATTCACTCACTAACTCACTCACTAACTCCCTCACTCACTCACTCACAAACCGCAAGCAAAACCCTAAAAATTCAGAGTCTCAACCGCTTGAGCTTCCGACATAGCCGTCGTCTGCCATAGTCACACCCCAAAAGGCTCATAAGCTAGCCTGCTTTCGGAACTCCAAAGCTCACACACAACGCTGGAACAACATGGTAGTGAGCTTTGGAGTAATAAACGCCAAACGGGGGACATGTGAACTAAATTAGCTAGCGACAGTACAGTCGCCGCAAGATTCTGGATAGACTGGACCGAAAAATCAGCGTGACCATTGCGAGAAAGAGAGAGAGAGATCTTACCAGAATTATCCCGGCACTGACAATGTCGATCACGATGACGATGAGGACGACGAGGACGAGGGGGGAGGGGAAGTGGCAATGATCATGGCTGCGTTGTGTATCGTCCGGACTCCGAGAGATGGGAGCTAACAAGTGGAGGACTGTGGATGGTTATATGTTCCTGACAGCAAAGGACCCAATGCTGCTGGATGCTGATGTGTAAATAGAGCAGGGCAGAAGCCCAGAAGTGTTGGTTGCAAGAGCATCAGGTGGAAGTGTGGAAGTGTGGAAGCGGTGGAGGATGATCGTGGAATGTGAGAGATACTGAGAGATGGATGCGCTGGCAGGGGTGCGGTGGACTGGTGGAGCGTGGAGCGAGAGGGTGGGGTCAGTGGCAGTAAGTTATGGCAGGAAGTTATGGGGCTGTGGGCGTGGTGACTGTGGAACTGGGCGGATGACACGATTCCCCGCGTTTACTGTAGCGCCATGCGCCCTCATGCCCTCATCTAGCTACGTCGCAAACGTTCTGGACCAGAGTGGCGTCTGCTGGGCCCGTGAATCGTGGTCTCCGCAACTTGCGCAAGTGTCCGCTTCGGAATCGGATCTCCAGAGTCCAGAGTTCATAGCTCCTCTCCTTTTCCCCGGCTTTTGATTTGGTTGCTTTTTGTCTCCCGTTTCGGAGGAGATGGAGACCCGGTCTCGGCGTCTTGCGCTTCTTCCATAGTTCCATGACTTCCATTGCGTTTCTCGATGAACCGTCCCTTTGAATCTCGTTCACCAGGTTTTTGCCCTTTTTTTCTTTTCTTTATGGGGGTCTGAGCCGTCTGACTGCAGCGGCGGAGGACATAACATTAGGGCCGCGCACATGCACAGCGCCACTGGTGGGTGCGGATGAGAAACATCCTTCTCCGCCTCGCACACTGGTGGAACTCGAACCAGTGAATTTTGCCTCCGCCACTAGTCAGCGTCATGCTTTTTTTTGTCAACATATGTCCCCCATCTAACCAATCTAGTGATGGAATTAAAAATGCCCATCCTTTTGACCACGTCACCACTGATTAAGTTTCAAAGAATTTCACAAAAATTCATGGAGCCTCCTTGCCTAAGCACAAGACAGTGATGTAGATTTCACATCAATCCAAAACTTTTTGATATGGGATCCCTTAACTCTTAAATGACCAAGCAACCATAGGACATAGTATGTACGTTGTTGTATAATTGGCATTTGCTACCAACAAAAACTTTTAATTTAGGATCTTGACTACTTCACTAGAACAAGATTGATCTACGTTCTAACTTCTTTGTTGATCTCAAATATAGTAAAGGTATGGATGCATTCCAAATACAAGAAAAATACATCATATTGTACTGCTTACTATGAGCTCCTCACACATTTAAGGGTTTATCCCCTTAACCCCTAGATGCCCAAGGCCTATCTCAACTTCTTGGAGTTTTCATGAAACTAAACAATCAATCAACCTTTTCATAAATTTTATCAAGTATTTTTAAATTTTAACCATACATATTTGAAGTAAACATGTTAGAGATTACATGGAAAAAGAAAACACAACAATATCACTTATAATTTGAATGATTTAAATGTTTGAACACAAGGGTGTTAAAATTGCAAAAGTGACTTGAAATCTTCCAATCCTCACATTTCACATGTCAAATCTAAAAAGTTGGTCACCAAAAAAATATGAGGTTTAAGGTCATTGAATGTTTAACATCAATTAATTTACAACTTTCAAAATCTACTCCTCTATTCTTTTTAAATGAATTTCTAATGTGGATTTTTCTCCAAGCTTTAGTGTATTTGAAGCTCATTCTCAAGATTTTCAAACACTAGAAAACTCAAGATTACAATGTACACCCTTGTATAAAAGCTTGAGCAGAAATATCATCAACATTCATCATCAAAACCAAAATTTTGGTGTTGAAAACAAATTTCAAAACAAACTTGTATTGAATTTTTTTTACTAGAAGTAGTGAATTGATCAAGTTTTATTCATCTTCAAAGTTTTGTAAACTCCCAAATTGGGTGCCTTATGCATTTAGCGGTTAATTCACCACATTTGCAAATGTGAGCCGAAAATGGGTCAGCACAATAAATGACTCCATTAATGCCACAAAAATTCATGTTGCATAACCGCTAAATGCCTAAGGAACGTCATATTAGGTAAATTGGGCAAAACAAAGATGCCATTTTGTACTCCACCTTAAATCCAAAATGTTACCTCAAACCATATTCAAAAGTATCAAATTCAGTGTGAGCCACTAAGATTTTTTCCCTCACAAATTCCTCCTCTCAAGTGAGGACACATGTACCAAAAAGAAACAATGGAGCTCGGATTTGGGGTGATCACCCCAAACCTTCAGAAGTCCCAAAATGAACGTTTTGACCCAATTTAATGAATATAACCCTTAAGGTGTTCTTGTTTTTTGAAGGCAGTTTTGAAGTTTCTAAATTGTCTTTGCCATGATCATTATTAAATATGAAAAAAATTGTAATTGTAGGATCTTGACCTTCAAGGCTTTTAGAGGGTGCTACCAAAAAAGCCTCCAAAAAGGTTATGCACATTTTAAGATATTTGTGATTGAATGTGGTTTGGTATGGACTTTTTTGATTATTTATAACCGCTCAAAACTTTTAATGCAAAAATGGCAACTTTTGTGTACAAAATTGGGAACAACCACTTATGATGATTTAGTATTTGTTGTAGTTGCTTCAAAATTAATGACCCCCCTTCCAAGTCCATGACCACAATTTCATACATGAGCCTCCAATGCATCTATCAAAGAGCTACCACCTATTACAAAGAATTTTTTTATCTCCCTTTATTGAATAAAAATTATTATCAATAAAAGGAATTCAATGGTGAATGAATTCTTATCTATATAACAATAACATTCCAAGTGAAATTAGTGCAAAAACACTTTGAGATTTTGTTAGATGACAAAATTTTAGTATTTAATGACCCTCACTACCTAGGAAAGTGCTCAAGGGAAATCTTTCATTTTATTCTCAACTTGATGCCTATTTTTTCAATGTGGCAACTTGTCATAGGCTTTGTGACATTATTAATTATATTATTCATGACACTATTTGGTGTGTAAGAGGTATGCTTGCAGTTTATCTCCCACCAAAAATAACTGGAATAAGGTATAAAGGACATTAAAATTGAATGTTGAAATTGACTCTAGCCATCAACTTTTGGAAAAAAAAAAAAAAAAAACCTGAAAACCAATAAATCTACCTTCAACAAAGTTTCAATTTTTTCTAAAATTTCCTAAAATTCCTTGAACACCAATACTTGACACCAATTTTCCAATCAGCTTTTTGATGATAGATATCTAAAATCTACCACCCCCTTCCGATGTGCACATATCAATTCCCATGAATAAACATGCACAAATTTTGGTCACCTTAGTTGCAATGCCTACTTTTAATATATGACGAGGCCTAATTTTGATATTTTTAATTGTTAGGTCTATTTTCAAAATATGACTAATTGTGAAACCTATCTTCAATATTTAAAAAAAAAAAAGAATTGGCCTAGCAGAGCGGTGCAGCAGAGCATGTGCGCAAAGCACAGCTCCGCCACCCCACTCCACCATGTGCCAGCCGGACTACCCACCCACATCGTGACACGCGGCCAGGCGGATGGCGGGGTGTGGCGGGTGGCGGGCATAAAAAACGAGCATGTGCCCTGGCCTATTGTATACCAGGGGTTTTGTTTCCCCCCCGGCTAGAGGTATATCCCTTCCGGGATCCCTGGGGGAATATAGTTATATTGTACTTGTTGTGGGGCCAACCAGAGCAATAACAATATAATTATATTCCCCCCAAGTATCTTGGGAGGGATATACCTCCAACCGGGGGGGAAACAAAACCCTTGGTATACAAAGTTATGGAGGCTCTGCATGAAGAGAAACTATCCTACAAAAGTTTGAGTAGGTTTTAGTAGGTAGGTACATTACTCAAAAAGTGAGTCAATGTACATTGTACATCAAATAGTGTATTTAGGTTGTCCACACTAATTTCTCAACATTCCACATTATCTAAATACTTACTGGTGCTACAGTAATTTTTAGCAATAATTATTGTAATAAATCATTTTTGAAAAACTTGACAACTACTACAAAGCTGTAGAAAGACAAACTAGCAATATCCAAGTTGTAAATCAAGTGAAATCTAAAAATATAAAGAGTTGCATGCACTTCTAACTGGGCAAGTGGTGGATCATGCGGTAACTTTCCAAGGTAAGGCAACCTAATTGTTAAGGCAACCTAAATGCACTATTTGGTGTACAGTACAAAGGCAAAGGCTCTTGTAGCAAAGCTATTTGTTTTGTTTGTATTTTTGAACAAATATAACACACGTTCTAATTTTTTCGTTATTTTGCACTAATGTTTAGCGCTTGCTAACCTAACCATTCATCATTATAATTTAATTAAGGTTTTATATATTAGATAGAATGCTGAGTAAATTTTTTAATAAGTCTTCAAATTGAATCACATAGAGTAGAGACACAATATCACAAAGGTCAAGACAAAGGCCAAGATGCAACTGCTTATAGAGGTCACTGTAATCTTAATAAGATGTGTTTCAAAGTGGAGATGTGATATTAAAGAGGTTAGTCTAATTTTTGTAGTATGATAAAGCTTCTCATAACTTTTATCTCATCAATTAGAATTGAATGATTCAAAGCTTCCCACACATACATAAGTCTAAAGAACTAACCTCAAATTTTTATTTTAAAAAAATGAAAACTAAAAAAAAAAATTTGGCTGCCTGCCAAACTAAAATTCTCATAAATTCATTTTTAACTTCTTCAATAAATGTTAGAATGAGGAAAAACTTAAATGCCCACAAAAGATTTTTGAATTCCCCGTCTTCCATAAAAGCTTTGAAAAATCACACAAAGTAACTTAACCATAGGTACATGCCCAAAATCCCATTTGTCCCTAGAGAGGACACTTGGTCCTTTAAGAGGTAAGATAACATCACATAAAATATAAAAACATTCTTCACCAATTTTGGTAACGGTATTTGCACCTTTACCAATTTTGCTAACAAATTAAAGAAGTCTATTGATTCTATACTCTCCTTGTCACACCTACCTTGAGAGAATGATAGAAAATTCTACACTTCAATTAGGCTTTTTGTCAAGTACCCCCCTTTTTTTCCTACAGCAAAGCTCTATCCTCCAATTGGCATCTTTTGTTGCAACAGTTCGGTAGGTACTATGACCACCCCTTTATCTCTATTTTCTCTTCTTTTTTTATTTGTTAGTTTGTTCCTTTTTACTATAGACTTTTTTTGAACATTCCTTATTTTGATTCTAAACCTCTACAGGTAGTTTACCCTATTATCACTTCTCTATCTTCAAAAATTCATATTTATTAAGGTTTAGCTTCAAATTTAGATTTACAAGTATTGCAAAAAAGGTCTTATAATTTTTTACTTAGTCATGTAATTTTTGTTCCATATGATTAAAATTTGCAAAAAATAGAGCATATTAGCTATAAAGGCCTTAGTTAGGAATACAGTTTATCACCCCCACGCCTTAGTTATAGCAATGTCAGTTGCAAAATACTAAAAAAAACTAATAATTTTCAACTTTGCTAGCACTTATGGATGACCACAAAGGTCAAGGAAAGTAAGAAGAAGACCAAAGATGAAAACAACAAAATATGACATGCATAACAACTAATATCTCTAAGGAAAAGATAATAGGGCAATTTCAAATTTGAGCTTAATTTTGACTTTACCTCATTGAAACCTTGATAACTAATACAGAATTGACTTTGTTTAGAAATTTGGAACTTGATACAAAACTTTGACTTTATTATCTTTTAAATGATACCATGACCATTATATTTGGTGCATTATAGCTTTTGTAAGTAATTTTGGACTTTAGGCCTAGTGATAATAGGGTAAACTGCTTGTAGACCATTTTGGACTGACACAGTCATAGAATGAGTGTTTGCTAATAAACAATCAATATCAATCACTAGAAGAAAAAGGGCCAAAATCTAATCAACAGATCTACAACTTCACGTCCAAAACAACTGAACTGCAATTGCAGAACAACTATGAAGAAGGGTGGACTTGGAGGAGAAGCAGTGCAATAGTATGATTCTTTGTCAGCAATGAGGTTTGTTTCAAAAAATTGATATTAGATTTTGTTACCTGTTTTAGATCCAAGAGCGGATGAATATGCTGCAGACTTGATATTCCTGTGACAACTCAAGCAGCCAGTTGGAAGGGAGTTGAGGGTCTATACAACTAGTAGGCAACCATTACTCCATTGCCACTGATAAACAACTTGAATAGCACTATGACAAGTTTTTCTAAAAAATTCAATGCCATTATTACTTTAGCTGCCCGTAGTGATTCTTGGAAGGAGGGCAGTAGCCAATTTCTCTTTGCTCACTTTTAGTGTGAATGCATCCACCTACAGTGGTAGTGTAGCAGTTGTTTGCAAGTTGTTCATTAAGGTTTTATAGGTAATCTTAGACTTTTCATTCAGTCATTGCATAGTTGAGCTCCAGTCATATTTGAGATGTACACGAACGTTCTCATTCAGCAACAACTGGGATTCAATTTTGGATTTACTTTACCAGTACAAAGATGACATCAACTATTGAGGTTTAAACCAAATAAATTTTGTGATAGGCAAAACCAAACTTGTAGAAACAAGACGTCACCTATGGTAGCTTAGAATTATACATACATTTCATGATAGAGAAAACCTCATATATTTATTGAATTGAAGTAAGTAGAGCATAAACTGTGCATTCCTTGACTTAACTACCATTGAGTACGCTCTAATATCTTGCATGTGCTAGTAAATTATCTTTTGCAAATAATTCAATTGCGCCCACTAGAGAAGGTGTAAGCCGTGTTTGCAGAAATTGGATAGGTGCTACCAAACCTCTAGGTTTTGTTCTAGTTGTTGTGAACACGTCTGACGTGTCTACCACCTCTCTTTTGGCGCGAGCTTCTTTTTTTAGAACTACTTTCCAACCTGGCTTGGCTTGAACATCCGAAATAAATACTTGGGTTGCCTGGCTGGGAAAGACAAAAGGCTCCATCATCTTTGGCATTTTGTGTTTGAAGTTCACAACTAAAAAGCCTGCATCATCCCTGGTGTAAGTTTGATTACCTTGGTTGTCATGTCTTTTAATCCACTCACATCGAAGAAGAATGACAGGGGTTTCCAGTGGAGCGTAGTGCATTCTAATAATTTCCTTCACCACCTCCACGTAATTCACTGTAATGTCGGTTGCGTTCCCGCTAGGTACCTCGAACCTCAAAACGATTCCACTATCAAAGGTTTGGAACTGCGAGGTGGAAGGCTCATCTGTATGAAAATGGTTTCCAAAAGACTTTATTCTAGTATATCTGGTTGCTACTTGAGTAGGTCTTGTACACTTCGTCAAGCCTTTCCGTCGCTCAGCCTCTGTGATATCCTGCAAGTTATCTTCGAAGGTTGCCCTTGCCCATACTTCAAATCCAACAACTTCATGGTTGGTCGCTCTCTCCAATATCCACCTCTTGCAAGCCCAGTTCCCCTACTTGACAAATACTGCCTCTGCCATTCATGCAATCTTAGAAAACTCATTACACACAGTGGTTCTAGAGTAGTTTGACAACACCCAACTAAAGAATTCCTCATTGCAGTTGTAAGTAAGAAGTCCCCCAATTTTTTTGCAGTTGTAGTTTCTACTCAGTCAAACATTACTCAATGTAGTTTACATGCAGTCTCATGCAGTTGTCATTTAGTTCTTCTGTAGTCATTTACTTGTAGTTGCGTGACATACTAATTCAAGACAACTTATGCTACAATTGTTTGATTTCAAACGCTACATAAATGTTCCTACTCTTTGCAGCACCGTCCATCTCATTATGTCGTTTCTCTATGTTATTCACACTCTCTAACTTCCAACTCAGGTATTAAACGTCTCTCTTGGCATTGGTGACAGAGTGGTCAAAATTACTTAAGTAATTTAACAAGAAAATTTTAAAAAAAAAAACTCCCTTACCTCAACCACGGTTGCATCATCATTGTGTTCTCTAAAACAAATTGGTGTGCTAAGTCTCGCAAATCATTACTCATGATATATGGCTTTCCAGCACCTTCCAACACTTCTTCAGCGTCACCGTACTCTTTGTCAGCATCCCAAAACCCGCCTTTGCACTGCTGTAAATCTCTGTAAGTACTCCATAACAAACCCTAGACACTCTTCTTTCAAGTAACCTTCAGCCATTGTAGCCTTTGGCGTTGCCATATTTTGCATGTACACTTTTAAGGTCTTCATGTACCTCTCAACAAGATACATCCATCTAGTTGATACAAGACCACATATATCCAATTCTTGAACTAAATGATACAATAAATGAGTCATGATATCAAAGAAAGACGGTGGAAATTCCATCTCTAGCAATGCCATGCTCTCGGCTACATCTATTTGGAGTGCCTTGTACTCTAATGGATCATACACGGTTGTACAAATCCTCCTATAGACCTTACACATTCTCATAATTGCCATCCAAAGACCAGCTTGCAACAATCCCCGTAAAACGAGCAACAAGACTTGTTGCATTAGCACATGGTAGTCATGAGACTTCAACCCTCCAAATTTCTTACGATGAATTTACTTGCCCAAAGTAGAAGAATGTCCAGAGGGTGTTTTTAGTCGCTCTATTGTGGTTGCAAATGTGTTGAACTCGCTTTTGGTTAAGACGTAGGGCGCTAAGGGTTTCATCATTTTACCTCCCCTTCTTGGATTTGGCCATAACCACAAATCTGGCCAAAGATTCCGACGTTGCAGATCTCGCCTCACTTTCATTGTGTCTTTCTTCCCAGTGATCGTTTTTAAGAAGTTCTTGGCCAAGTTCATTTCACAATGCATAGGATCAAGGGTGTAACAAATTAGCAAGTCCTGCACTCCACAAAAACAATGAAGAGCATTAAGTGATTCACAATACGTATGCAATACTGGACTTCACATCTTAAATTCCAATGCAACCTGAATGACCACATCGGTATTCACAGATTTATCCTGAACTCATACCAAATTTTCCAAAAGCCAACATAAAAATGCAAGATCAAAACTCATCCGAGTGCCAAAGTGCAATAAACGTTACCTTCCTTTGTTAATACTACAAACTTCTGTTGCACTTGTTTGTCTCAGCCAATTAACAACAAGTATTAGACTATGATTCTCCCACAATTTCATGGAGTTCACTGTGCACTCATTGTGAGGACTCCGACAATAAACTACTACAACACAACTCAATATAATCTCCATAGTACTTTCTTAGTTGAGGGATTGGATCATGTGAAAGTAAAGAACTATAGTACTACTATGTTATTACTTGGGAGTTGTTCATCAATTGGTCATCTTCTGCAACAATTTTCATATATTAGGCACTAACTGTTTCAAAACTAACTGGAGTTCAGATCCAAAATGAGAGAAAATTTTGGCCAACATTCCTATGAACATTGTATTTGAGTACTTCTTCTTTCAAATATCTAGTTACACAAAAAATAGAAATCAATCTTACTGAAACCATTGCTCACAACGTCACACATTTCAAACTTCAATAATCACAAGACCACCAGCATTGCGTCTGCAAGGCCTCAATGAAATTGATAACAACACTCATTTTACCTTTCAATAGGATAGTCAATTTATGATAGAGGTTCTCTTCACGTCTAGAGTCTTTATCAACACTTGCTCTCCAACTCTCATATGCAATTGCATGTTGCAATTGCTCTTCACCTAATACTCTAATAGGCAAGCTGCGGTTTTCCACTAGCCCATTGAAGTAGTCCTTCATTTCTTCCGCTCGGTGTACATGTCCCTGAGGCAACCATTGGCGTGTTCCATCGTGTGTTTGCTTGCTCAATACAAAGGAGTGCTCTACCCCAATTTCAGATCTACATACAATGCAAGCTGCGTATCCTTGGTGCAAGAATCCTCCCACTGTCCCATATCCTGGGTAATCATGGATTGTTCAAAGTAACATTGCTCTTACAGTGAAGTCCTTTGATCCCACCTGCTTATTCACATCATGTGCCCGTACACCCTTCCAGAGCACAAGCAACTCTTCTACCAAGGGCTCCATGTAAACATCAAAAACTTCAGAAGTGACTGATTGCTTGCCTGGTATTAGGAGGGCTAATAACATGAAAAGTTTCTTTGTGCACAACCACGGGGGGAGGTTATAATTTAGTAAAATGACTGGCCAAGTAGACTAGGTTGATCTGGTTTGCTTGAAAGGATTGACCCCATTAGTTGCAAGAGCAAAGTGTATATTGCGAGCATTGTCACCAAATGTGGGATCCACGATTTGGTGGAAGTGATTCCAAGCCTTGGAATCGCAGGGGTGTCTTACCAAGTTATCTCCTCATTCTTTGCTATTGCAATTTTTTGCATGCGAGGTCATCAGCACTGAAATAGCCGGGCTACAGAAAAGTCGTTGCAATCTGGGTATTATAGGAAAATGTCTCAGAACCTTAACTAGAAACCTTTTCTCTACTTCATCTGTGAACCTAGGTCCATTGCACTTGGGACAACGGACAGCTTCTACGTTCTCCCCTCTAAATAGAACACAACCATTTCCACAAGCATGAATTGAATTGTAAGACAATCCTAGTTTGCTTGTTAGTGTCTTTGCAGCATAGAAGTTACGTGGAAAGCAATTCCCAGTTGGGAGAACGTGTTTATGCAATAGGGTGAACATTTCATCTGCAAAGTTATTGCTCACCCCATGCACAATACATACGTTCATGAAAAGAATTGTGGCTGTCAGTTTTGTACATTTCAAACTTGGGTATAGTGGTCTAATAGCCCCTTCCAGCACAATAGATTCAAAAGTGTGCTATTCGTGGTTTTCTTCTTGGTCTCAAACAGGTTCATAATCATCTTCAATTACCACGTTGACATTACTAGCATCAAATTGCATGGCAAAGTGAGCGTGGACGACATCAGCTACGTCAAAAGCCTCAGAGACTTCTTCTACGAGTGTGTCTGCTTGAACTTCTGCATATGCTTTGTTCTCCATGGCGTCCTCTCCTACGCCACGTACGTCCGTCTGGTCAACAACAAAATCCATTGTCAACCATTTGTACCGTATCAACTTCAGCATCCAGTTCTACTTCAGTACTGTTAAATACATCCAATACCTCCTCCCACTCTTTGTCAGAGGAGCACCTTTCACCAGGCCCTCTTCACACTCAAAACTCATGCGCTCTGCTATATACTTCTAAATGATCTCCCACTATTTTTAGGTGCCACTTGCGCATGCCCTTGTATTTGCAACATGGGCACCGCACTAGCCTGGGATTATGCAAAGATGCTCTCTTTACTTCTCTGATCCAGAGATTCTTGTCCCTTGAACGTTGTCTATACTTGTCTGATATCGAGAGTTTGTGGCTTTCCACCTCTAAAATTGGCTCAGGCAACAACACGGCGTGTCCTCAAATCATCAATTATAACAACGATCCAGAAAAATTTGTTACAAGAGCAGCAGAACTATAAAATAGAAGTGCAGATTACATAGTTTTAACTTGGACAATTTAGGACAACCAACTGCTATACAATTAAGATCTCAAAAGTATAGTTAAGAACAAGTTGTAACTGAGTAGACTTTGTAGAAACAACTCATTTACAATTACTAAGTTTTAAATCATAATTAAATACTTGTTGTAACAAATTGAGACTTGTAAAAAACAACTCAGTGCCTATTGCCTGCAATTCCATAATCTACTTGGTAAGGTTACATTCTAGTCTTTACTAGGCTTAGCTAGTTTAAGGTTCAGACCTCTAGACAGCGACATATTGCCTTTGGAATTTGTGAGCCACATTCATTAAAGACATTGAGATTCATAACAAGTTTTCATTGGGTGTTCTGTTGAAGGAAGTTTTGAGTACAGGCTGCATTTCAGAGGTTGCGCAAACCAACAATTGCTTAGATCGGTAACACTGGCATTAAAGCTAAGCGGAAAATCAATGAAATTGAGAAGAGAACACACAATCTTACCACAAGAAATTTACCATGCAAACTTCTAAAAGAAACCTATCTTGAGAATTGCGTACCTACAGCCAACTTTCTGCAACTCTCACTTGAATGTGCATTAAGCGGCTTGTAACAATCACTATAAGGCTAGGCTTGATAACCTACTCTCCTCCTTTTTATCCACCCATTGCACCTTCCTTGGAAGAATGAATACAACCTCCAATTAGTATTGCTTGGAAATTAGAGAATTTCAATGCACTCGAAAGAGCAGTCTAGGCACGGATTTCACAATCACGGACTACTGCTATAGGGCCGCTTCAATTGTCCTTCAAATATGTCAATGTCAAACGCAAAGGATGTGCTGCTCAAGAATAGCACAGACGGAGAGAAGTATCTGTACGAGATTGAACAAGATGCTCGAGTCGCTGCAATGGCCATGAAATTCTTGCCTGTACAAATTGCTGGTCAAGAACTACGCAAAGAAATGTGAGTGTAACCCCTCCCCTCTATGCCTCTCATACTTACGCCTCCCTCCCCTCTGCATCTCTTGTTTGTGCTCCTCGTACTGTAATTTGCGTCATTTGGCCTCTTGGAATTTGCCAACTGTTTGCGCCGCCAATCATTAATTGCATCAACTCCAGTGGAGACTTAATTGTATATGAGTAGTATGTTTGTCTCTCAAGTAGGCGTGCAATCATTGAGTAGTTATTGTTTAGTGATGACAGAGTTGTACGCGCTACAATAAATATCTAGTGGTCATGCACCACCTGTAACCATGGGCCCGATCACGCAATGATTGCAAAGATCACTTCAATTTGTTTCTTGTCAAATCAAAAATCACCAAGACTTACAGTCACCCACTATCGCGTCCATGTGCTTTACTTTCAAGATTTCAAGGATTAGCATGTCAGCTCCATCTTTAACAGCAGTAATGTGAACATCAATTGTAGGAAAATGAGTCGCGCTAGTGCTGACTATGCATTGGTCTCACTTCTAGTGAAATTGCAGCAACTTCCTCTTGTTCTTCCACGTAGAAGCTCCAGATTAAAGAGCAACACTGCCTTAGGGTCCAAACGTGTGTCCGATGCGGGTTTTTGAAAGGAGGTGGGGACAACGTTGTCTGCCAGCGGAGAATTGATAGAGAAAGGAGGAGTCAGAGATTTGCAAGGTTTAGCCGTTGCGCAAACAGCAATTGGCGGGAAGACACTACATTGCGCAAGAGGGCCCGCGGGAGACTTGGAGGGCGCAGCGCTAGAGGAGAAGATGTCTATCGTAGACTCAAGCTCTAAGTCGTCAGACGATTCCAAAACGGAGTCCCACGACATCACGCCAAGTAAAATCTCTTGCATTTTTTAATAATGTGGAATCGCCTTCCTTCTTTTTGCCCTCTAACTGCAGTTGCGGGAGTCTAGCGTTGTGCCTCGGCATTTTGGGTTTTGCTCATTGAAGAACCTTCTGGTTAGGGTTCTCCTGTCGTCACGCAGCAGTGGCGCATGGTGGCTTGGGGTCAAGGTTGTCTCATTGTCGAGCAGCAGCGCGCGTGGTGGCTTGGGGTCAGGGTTGTCCCGCCGTCGTGCAGCAGCGGCACGTGGTGGCTTAGGGTCAAGGTTGTCCCGCTGTCGCGCATCAACGGCTTGTGGTGGCTTGTAAACCAGCTATTGTCGTTATCTAGGGTTTAGGGTTTAAGCGGACAATTGGTACAATCGTAACATTATTTTGAGTTTTAGAGTATTGCAGGGAGTCGTGGAGGATTAATCCTCGAGCGGATGACTCGGTTCACGTGCGTTTTCTTGCCAATTATGCCTAATCAGCGCTGTTAGGGCTATTGTCAATGCTCTGAAATGCACATGGGTATTGTTAGTTCCAAGTCCAGGTGGTTTAGGGTTTCTCTAAGGAGCATGATAGGCCAAATTAACTTATGAGATACCAAAAGTAAGGTGAACTTGTGTGAGGACTTTCTATTTATAATTTTAGAACTAGAATTGAAATTGAACATGCGTACTTCCAAAACCCCTTGTGATTGTGACAGGTTTGTAGGATCAATAGGTCAAATTTTATACACAAGGGAGGTTTTGTACCATTCATCTTTCCGTGGCTTTTAAACCCCTCAACTTTTGTGACAATTTCTTTGGCAGTATTGATATGCCTTTAGAGCAGCCAGTTGTAGTTGGAGGAGCCTCCACTAACCTAAAGTTTTTGGTTTATAGTCTTCACTACTTGCTTGTAGTTCATGTACAATGCAGTACAATTCAAGATAGAACTTTGTCTTGTAGGATAGAAAAACATGTCACGTGCGACTAGGTGAGAACAACTAAACCACAACTGCCTCAACTATAAAACAACTACAAAATGACTAGTTTTGTTGTGGTTCAGATGTTGCCACCAAGTTTGTTGTTTAGGACTTAACACTCTTCTACTGCCAACAACGGCCAACAGAAGTAGGTGCTAGTGGGCCTCCGAATGTTTTGCGTTATGAAGTTCTAGAATTTCAAAGCAGCTTTCTATCAGTTACAAATGATAGCAATTACCAAGTTTCAATAATTGCCATGAAGGATGTAGTTCACAAAACATGCCAGAGGATACTATATATAACCTAAAACCATTGGCATGAACAATTTCGATAAGGCAAACTAGCACTTCTTTAGATGAAAAACAGAATTGACGAAAGTGAACCCGGCAATAGGCATGATGCACTACACCCAAAGTTGCAACACATACTTTTTCCTTTGCTATCCATGTCATACTATGAACTAAGCCCTATTTGAGAACCTCTAGTGTTAGAAATGCCCGTGTGGAGACCACATTGTTCTTCATCTCTTGCATGACGGTACAGCCCAAAATGCTTTCACTTTCCTCTTTCATGGACAGTACTGTAAAGTTATGAAATATAGCAGAGGGATCGATCTGGGTCCATGTATTGTTTGCGCCGTTCCAACTTGTTGATGAATCGCCTCCTCTAAATCTTTAACACCATCTATTTTTGTCCATGCAAACTTCAAATGCACTTAACGGTAGTCAAGTACTCTAAGCATTGATGGACTCGTTCACCAACGCCTTCGCCGAGAAGATAGCCTTATTGCTTTAGTTTCAGAGCACCTCTGGGAAGCGCTCTCTGAGGTTGCACCTATATCTCTGTGCTAGTGTTAGATGTGTATGTAGTGGCTAGTTGATATAGATTTAAAACTGAGTACAGCACATCCGTCAAGTTGGTAGTGATTCTTGGAGTTTAGGGTTCAGTGCTAGTTCCGCTACACTAGGACGGTGGGCTGACAGGGAACCTCACCCATGTGCAAATTGGGGAGCACATGGTGGTTGTAGCCCCCATGTACCTAGACTTCTTGCAATGGTTGATGCTTTGGATCCTCATTCCATCTTCTTTGTGTTTACAGGTTAACCGCGAGCAACTGTGGAGTCAAGCGGTGAGGGCACTTCTTGGCGCGATCTGAGAAAGAGGAAATACAACACCAAAGTACCGGAGCATCCACACCTAAGGCCCCCGCCTCCAGCAATATCGTACGAGACGTACCTACAATGGATCCAACACACTTCTCTTTGGATGCAACCACATCTAATGCATGGTGTTCCGCACATCGGTGGTTGTGCACCTCTGTGAATGCAACCACAATTAATACAAGGAGCCCAGCAAATTGGTTTAGGGTCTCCTATGACGCCCCCAACTGAGCAGCAGACGCCATTTCCAGAGGCACTTACAAAGATGTCTCGGAAGAGTAAAAATCAGATTCACAAAGACGCAGTGTTCAAAGAAAGGGCAGAACCGCGAGACGTAGTGGTCACAAAGAAGGGCACCATCGACACTTGCTGTGCTGCCAAAAACAACTGGGATAATGCTCTAAGACTTTTCATTCCAATGATGATGGATATTAGTGCCATTTCAGCAGAAGGCTATAGTAGTTGATCTCTACAACGCCTGATGGCACAACTGACCAAAAGTTTCTGGTTTGTTTGGCGCTTGTTTGGTTTGCCGGAATTGAAGAGTGTTGTTGCTAAATTCCTAAAATCGCATCGGGCGACACTAAAAGGGGATTGGAAAGACGGCCTAGTAGAGTGCCCTTTGAATGTGGACTCCGGCCAATGGCAAAGATTGCTAGATTATTGGAACAGCAAAGCTCAGCAGTTGAAGTCTAAAAAATGGCGTTAGCCAAGGATTGTGTGAAGAACCCATCTAAGGTGGGCCGAAGGGGGAATCTTGCAAAGGTGATTGGAGATGTAAGTAACACGTTACTTGTACCCTTGCTTGCACTAATTTACCTATCATTGATGAGTGTATGCTGACGAGGATGAGATGCTTTGTGCTAGTGGCAGGGAGGGGAGGAAGCTGAGAAAACATTCATGAATGACGCGGACTCTGCAGGTGACGGTCTGCTATAGTTGGTAAGTACAATTCTAATGTTAACTATGTTGTTTCACACATCTGATTGCACCGTGTACAATGTTAAGTATTAGCAAATGATGTAATCATTGATCGTGTGTTTCATTCGGCAATGTCAAATGAAAAAAAAATTTGGCAAATTTGAGCACTGGTAGCAAGTAGGAGTGACCGGCGTGTTGTTTTATTGAAGGTTAGGTTTACAAGTTACAAGTTAGGCCCTAGTCATGTCATAGTTATTAAAAGTAATACTTGGCACTAGTAGTGTAAGCTAGTTCTACATTAGATATTTAACCTAATATCTAGTACTGCTAGTTACAACCTAGACATATCTTAGTTGTTCATTGTATTGTGTAATACTGTAAGTAAAACCTAATCATCCTTTAGTTGTTCATGGCACCTTCTATCCTTGTTAAGGAGAGCGCAGGCAGAGGCAAATGGTGTCACGTGGACATAGTTATGAGGATCTCAAAGCTGAGCACCTTCATAGAGTGATTGGTAGTCCTCTTCGTTCTTGGCTACTTTGTAGAACATGTCCATCCACTTCTTCACCTAGTTAAACCCCAAACTTTCAGGATCTTTCTTTGTCGCAGTAATGTCTAATGAAAGAGGTAGATCCTAAAACTCTAAACAACATTCACTAAGCCGATATACTTGGGAATCAGGTCCTTGCAGTTGTCCATGATAAACATCATCGTCACTTATAGCTTGATGTTGTTAGCAATCTTCCTGTAGAAAAAGAGGTCAAAGGGGGCTTTCCTAGGAATATACAAAATTCACTTGAACTAAAGCCATTGTGCAGGGGGAAATGCTTCAAGGCTAGATGCTCCTTGTATTCGTTGATAAGAGTCTTGTAGAAGGCCGCGTATTCCTCCTTGGTCACATCCGCGGACTTGCCGACCAAATGGTCTTCTAGTCTTTCATCATAGTCCAGTCATTGGATATTTCTTAACCCTCCTTGTAGATACTGTGGTTGTGGTATTTTTCTTGCATGAGGTATTTCAAGGTTGAGGCTCTTGTATTTCTTGAAGTGGATGATGAGGTCACAATCTCATTTTTTCAATAAATCCTGAGAGCTTTAGTCTGTGATGTGGCAGAATGGAATGGCATGGAGCATCAACATGATGTATTGCTAAGAATTTCATGGATTTTTAGCAAATTGTTCTACCTTTGAATGAAACAAAATTTATAAGTAGACGTACTATGTGGACATGTACATTTTTTGATTCATCGATATGGTTACGGAGGTTGAGGCATTCATGCAGATGAAAAGACAAGATGATATTTCAGTGATTCTATAGATACTAGGAATAAAATTACTCCTTATTTTTGCTTCCTCTTGAGCATGAAGGTTTATTTATATTTTCTTTGAATCTTCTCATTGTCTAGCCTCTTCCTTTCTTTGACTGCAAAGTTTCCGCTCCATATGGTTGTCTTCTTCCTCTTCCTCTTCATCCCTAGATTCTTGTACTCTCTCATGTCTTGGATGTGAAGTATACTTAGTAGTGTTGCGCTTACTTAGACACTATGCAGCCACAGGTGTAGTGGGCTATCAATTTGAAGATCTTATTTGTAACCCTAAACCCCCATTGATCAAGTATACCAGTTTGTCATGGTTGTGGAATACTTGTATGATATGGGAGCTTATTGTTGTGCCTTATTTGGGAGCTAGATATAAGCTATTGCATTAGAGTGTCCTAAGCCTTTGATATTCTAGAAGTTAGCATGTGAGAGGTAGAAGAGCTGAATGCATGTGGCATTAAATATTTGAAGTGTTTGGATAAACCTAATTCAGTTGAATCATTTTATGGACATGCATGCAAGGTGTTTTTGGTCCGATGGTCACAAGGATTGGTGCCATCGAGGCAAAGCAATCCATTTTGGATAGTAGGGTTTCAGAACTGGACGAGAAGGTGTCAAAAGTGCTGGCTAATTTAGAGGCCAACAATGCGGCCATGAAGGATTTGAAGGCCATGTTGTCTGAGTTCATGGGCAATAAACAGCCAAAGGAGTTCACCGTTCCAGTTTCCCCTCTTGTCGCATTGACCCCGTCCTAACCTCTGTCGTCAAGGTCACTAATGAAAAAACAAGGAGATAAGCCCATCACTGCCATCAAGGATTATTTTGACATAAGTGATGCAGCAGTGCAGGAAAAAGCAGATGGTGTAGAAGAGGACAGCAATGCCAGTGGAGAGAAAAAAAGTCACCCGCAAAAAAAGGCAAAGTACGCACACCACAAACCACTGTGGAATTGATCTTTGACAATGGCTCGTATAGCATCAATAACTTCCTCCTAGATTCAAATGCGACAATCACTATACAAAAGCAAACTCAACCATCACCTGCCATCCCCGCAGCTATTGAAGTAGATGTCCAAGTCGACTTGATAAGAGCCACTCCATGACTTAAATTACAATGCAAACACTTTCTAGTAATGCAATAATTTATACCTTTAAGAACAGGATTTAAACCTTTGATAACAAGGTATTCTTGCAACTCCTAAAGAGATGTCCACTGGAATTTACTTTTCTTGGTGGATTGCAATGTGCTACATGGAAACTTCAAATACTCTGATATTCTACTCTATGATGTCATAGTTAAGTTGTTCATGGTTTTCACTAATTCTTTCACAGCAATACTATCACAGTTATTACTAGTTGTAATGTAGTAGTTTATAGTACTCAGCGGTTTATCTAAGTAGTTTTCCGTTATCAGGTTGAGAGGAGCGCGTCTTGGAAACACGTAGGGTGTCTTGCAGCGATTGTGCATTGCTCACTAAAATTGTCTTTGGTCTTAATCTTCACTCTTCAGATCTTCAATCTTCATGTCTTTAAGTCTTTATGTTTTAATAAAAACAATGAGGAAATTCACAAATAACAAGTCCTAGAAAGGCTGCAACCTTTTTTCTAGTGCCACAAATGGCTCAAAGATTTCAATACTAAATGTAATAGCAATTTGAAAAGCTCTTCTAACCTTCTAACATCCCTCTAAAGTTCAATTCAATCTAAACTACTACCCAAAAGTTATGCAAGGTCAAAGTAGAAGCTCTTCTTACTCCTTGCAAACTAAACACAGCCTCTATAATCCTCTATAACTTTTATTTAACACATCACCCATAAAAATTTAATATTAATTTGAAAAGATAATACCATTGTCTACAACTCTTAAAATTTTCACTTCAAAATAAAACTTTGTTTAAAAGTTATAATCAATCAAAGTGTGGGTCTCAAATTTTTAGAGAGCACCCAAACCCCTAACTCCTATACACAATAACTTCTTCAATAAGATTTCAAATGAAATGATTGAAAACAATTCAAAAAGCTATAACAACAAACTATCATTTCTAAAATTTTCAAAAGAAAATTTCATATTGTCCAAAAATTGTAGCTCTTCAAAGTTTCAATCTCCTCATAACAAAAGAGCAGCCATTTCCAATCCTTCACACCTCCATAACTTCCTCCATCAAGCTCCAAATCTCAAGTTTAAGGACTTTCTAGAGAGCTAAAAGTAAAAAAAACACTCCTTTCAAATCATGTTGCAAAATGATATATAGATCATAAGCTATGGCTTGCCAAAGTTTCAGCATTTTTTCATAGTTTGGTTTTTTAACTCCAAAGTTCAAACACTCATAACTTTTGCATCACAACTTCAAATTAAACTTGCAAATTCATTTTGAAAAGGTAATCACACGAGGAACAATTACATCAAATTTCAATTCAAAATCAAGTATACTTCAAAAGTTTTCTTACATCAAAATTTCAAGATTTCTCTCCTTTTCTCACCAATACTCAAACACTAACTTCCAACAATTAAGGAATCTCTCCTCCATGATTTCAACCCTATCTAGGGTAAGGAGGTGGGGCACATCAGCCCATGCCTCTCTCTATACTAACTCCACTATAGATGTCAAATCTCTTTTCCTTTTACACTTTTCTTATTCACTTCTAAATTCTTAGTATTTTTTTTTATTCAAACAAGGGCAAAATATATGAGCCTTCCAAAACATTTAGATAAACATATAAAAATGATTAAATTACAAAATAAACACCATCGTAAAGTAGCCATGTACCCTTGCAAGCATATAATAGCGTTAAACGCCTATCTTCAGTCACCAAGTCATAGACTTGGCTGGCTGGAGAAGCGGTTGTCTCTGACCGCCCGCTAATTCGAGTTCAAACTCCATCGGACTCATTGAGCGGTGATAGCGGCCCACGGCTTAGCAGTTATTGAGGCAGGAAATTGGCTCAACCAACCCGCTGTCTACCTCCCTGAACTGTACATGTGACAAGACGGCGCAGTGCACTGGAATCTATGGCCGCTGCGCTGTCACCAAACCGTGGTTCTCACCACGACCACTTTTTTTGCCACAACTGTTGATTTATTGAAATCAACACAAATATAAATAAATAACAAGTATTTACATGATGGAGAGATCTCCATCAGACCATCATGTAGATGTAGTTGCAAACTCTATTCCGTAGTTGCATTTCAATTGTATCATGTTATGACGTAGTTATTTTTGTTACTGAGCAGTCGCATCTTAGTTGTATGTTGTTGCGGGTTATTTGTTTTTTCAAACAATTGCTTAAACCAATTGAGTCTACCAATACTAAGCACGGTTTCTGAAAATCTGAAGTAGGTACCCACCAGCCCAACATATACATCCACCAAGGTACATGAGAATGGCAATGAAGGAGGAACTGCAGCTAGAAAGTCCCAACCCTAGGTGAGAGCTGATGCTGCATCCACCATGCAAAAAACCCTTCTAGCTTGCGACAACCCTAAACTAATCATCTTAGATGTGAAAAGGACATTGTTGGATTTTTGCTGTTTGATAGACAAAAAATATTGCTTTGAAGATCCAACTTTCTGCACGACCTGTCGCAATTACCTCTGCCGTCCGTGGTTGGCTGAATTCCTAGAGCACTGTTTTAAGTACTTCAAAGTTGAATTTTAGGTGCAAGTCCACGGGGATATATAGAAGAAGCGGTATCAGGGATATTAGAGATGCTGTCGGGTCCAAGAAGTACAGAGCATATCTTTGTTTAGGAATTAAAGCAAACGCAGGAATTTATGCTATCATTAGAAGGAACGCCAATTGCATGGATTAAGCCACTGTACAAGGTTTTCAACAAACACCATGAGTGAAATCATTCAAATATTGTTGTCGTAGACTATGATGTTTTGAAGATACAGTGCAATTCGATGGAGAATGTCATAGTGCCCCCTCCCTTTCACGCGTGGCAGATAACTAAGCTCAAGGATGACAAAGAATATTTGAGGTTGCATTTGTGGCCACAGTTAGAAGGGTTTAGAGAATCCAGCACCATGATGGATTTTTTAACTAGTTTTCCTGAGTGTCAGCGCTTGGATGAGGCGAAACACATTGCATTTAAGGAAAATACGCAAGAGAGAAAACTTAGCACTATGTTGAAGCCCTACAAGGTAAGTAAATTTATACAGCACATACTCCATGATCTACTATTGAATGAGAGAATGCCCTAGCTAAGTAGCGATTTTATTGCCTTTTGCAAGTGAAATAACCAATCAAGAAGGACATAGCCCAGCCTCCAAAGAAGAATGCAACTTGCAAGGCACATAAGGTCAGTGACTCAAACATCCATGCTACACTATCTTTGAGCTAGTTTAGCCCGCATTGCTTCTTACTGAGTTGGTAAGGTATTGTATGTGCAGTTTGAAATTGGGGAAAAGGTTTGGTTCATGAATTCAATGAACATCAAGCAGAAAATGGCATATGGGAAGGTGAGCGGTTTGGGTGGAGTGGACAAATCTCATTGCCGACTTATCATAGAGAAACATTTCAAAGTTGATGTCTTGGGGGCCTTGGATCTGGATGCGTCTTTGATGCAGCCCAACAAAGATGATGACCAAACTCTAGTGAAGCATGCTCTGAAGACAAGCACTGTGTGGAATCAGAAGTTCATGAAGGCGGCTGTGTGAATGAAATGGATGAGCTAAGTTACCTAGTAATTCATGTCTTCCTGCTGTAGAGGACTGATGTTTATCGATGGATGTGAGTATAGTTGAAATCACCTGGACTTAGTAATATAATTTGAAAGTGCTTGCATTTACCTAACGTGAAGGTGAGAAGACTCTGTCACTGCAGATATATACCTATTTTTGGATTGCACTAGGATGGTTCATATGTACAACTTTTGATGTACGATTTTTGACATTGTCGTGAGAAATTTAGTTTGCCTTCTTTCTCTCTTTATATCTTTCTTTCTCTCTTCATGTTGACTAGATTTCTTGCCTAAGCAATGGAATTGCTTGCCAAAGTAGTGGAAATGTACTAGCATATTGTAGTAACAACTAAGTCGTAGTAGTTAACGACAATATAGTCTAATTAGCAAAAATTAAACTGTAACTATGCTAGAACTTTGTATGTAAGTCATTGTAACCAAGTGACATCTGCATTGCGACTTTGCTAGGACTTAGAGAAAGCCATTCATTCAAGCGCTGGAATCTCTCTGAATTGTTACTGTACTTGCCATCACTCAGTCATGACTTTTGATTAACTCATTTGTAACTCCCTTGTAACTAAGAGCGTAACACCCTACCACCCAGCAGAAACCAAAGTAGGAGTCTATCGTGAGAGTTCACCCTCCAAGAAGAATTGAAGTCTTTAATGCCAGTGAAATTTACAACTATGTAGTTCTGTATACCTTGATTGCAACTGCAACCCTATTAAAGAGAAACACGGAAGTAGTAGAATTAGGTTTAACGCAAAAAAAAACACACCAAAACATACCATATACAACTCAAAATCAACTAGTGTGCAACTGACTGCCTTGGAAGAGCAATGTGGACGTGCACACAAGCAAAAACATATAATTGTAATCTTAGCGAATGGGGATCCAACACTTCTCTTGAATCCAAACCACTTATATTTTTACATCTGTGAGGATAGCATATCTTGTAGTTGTACAGTAATTGCAATCGTGTATTAGCTTTGGGCACCTCCAGAAATTTAAGTGCCCGTAGGAAAATTTCGGGCACCTGTTGGGCTTGCCCCGCCTCCAAAAAAAACCTAATACAGATGAAGCGGATGCGTGTCAGAAGGATGACTTCTGCACAAACGCCATTACTATCTGACATGCCAATTAAAAGAGGCTCACAATAATTGGCAAACAACTACAAGAGTTGCAGTAGTTTTCTAGTTGTTTGTGTCTCTTAGTACTGGAGAATGACTCAAAACAAGAGTTGTATATCTCTTGTTTTCTTCTTGTGAATATCTATTAGAAAAAGTCTATGCTAGGTATGCTACTCTATTTGACCTTGATTTTAACCCTTGAACAACCAAGCAGCCCTTTGCCACTAATATAATACAGAGTATTTTTCTTGTTTTTGGAGTGCATCCACACCTTCATTACATTTGAGATCAACAAAGAAGTTAGAATATAGATCAGTGTTGTTCTAGTGAGATAGTCAAGATCCCAAGTTAAAACTTTTTGTTGGTAGCAAATGCCAATTATACAATAGCATACATACTATGTAAATTATAGTAGTTTGGTCCTTTAAGAGTTAACACCAAACCATACAATTATTGTACCATTTAGAATTGATTTCATTTCAAAGTAAAATCATATTTTTGTACAATTAGTATTAGTATGTCAATCTAGCAATAATTAAGATGCCTAAATGGTATTGAAAACTTAAACATTACTCATCCAAAATGGGAATTTCACTTTGGCTTAGAGGCTCACAAAGATAACTTCTAAACTATGTATAAAATCACCAATCAATTATTCTTTTCATTTCAAAAGAAAAAATCTATTCTAGAAACAGCAATTCATTTCATTTTTGAACTCATTTGTTATCATTTTATATCATACTCTATTTCTATTAGAGTTGTTGCCAGAAGAGCTATCTACTGTACATGCTAGTATGTACTTCAATTTCAAACCAAAAGAATGTCTTGAATTTAACTAGTTTACAAACATACATCCTTTATGCATCTTTAGGAAATATACATTTTGCATATACTTCTTTCTTTATGCTATGTCATATTTAACAAAAAAATTAGACTATTCATGTCATTTTGAACTTTGCTTGCAAAACATAGGGAGACCTCCCAATATTGGTTTGCTCAATATCTCCCAATGGTTTGAATATAGGTTATTATTTTTGGATTTTGTATAATCCAAAAGTAGTTAGTATGTCAAATGCTTAGAAAAAATCCTCTCACATTTTATGCACCTTATACTTGTACCTAACCTTTAATCATTACCATCCATGTTTTCAACCAAAAAAACATTTCACAAGCTCATCGCATAAAGGCATCTTCCATGATATATTTTCTTCAAAAAAATTTGTATCTCAAAATTTTGTGTTTAATTTTATTTAGAGCAATTTTACTATTTTATGCCATTTCAATGAAATCAATCTTCCTCATAAGAATTGTCACAATCATCGTCATTTTCGCCATCTACATCATTGTATTTATCATGGGGAAGAGTTTCTCTAATTCTATTTGCCATGTCTTTACCACTCTTGTATGAATCACTTATCTTCTCCCTTGCACCTTTGTAACGTTCTTGGGCATAGTTTTTTCCACCATAAGCATGTTTACCAACTTCATAACCAGCCTTTGCACCAACTTTCCCACTCTCATAATTAGTACGTACATTATTGTCCAAATTTCTTGCTTTTGCCCCAACATTATTAACACCATCTTGTTCCTCTCTAATAACTCTTGGATGATATTGCCCACCATTATCTTCAGCGTCATCATAACTCTCCTCATCAATTTGGTGACCATAACCAAAATAATTGTTTGATTTGTATTTTTTATCCAACCCACTTATTTTCTTTCCTAATTCATTAGAATATCTTCCCGTTTTATCTTTTATATGATATCTATCATCATAGTATTCACCTTCATCCTCATCTTCATCCTCCATTTGTTTGTATTGTGAATAGCTAACTTCATAATGATTATTTTTCAAGTCTTCCTTTGTTTTCCCATATTGATGGTGAATTGGTCTATTATAATCAATATCTTCATTGGAATTAAATTGTTCTTTACAAGTGTTTATCTTATTTTTTGCTTCAATAGTCTTATCATCTCCTACTAGTGTAGACCATAAGTTATTTACTTCGGTAAATGATCTTTCAATCAAATTTACTTCGGTATCTTTAGACATTTGATCCCATCTTTCACCCAATTCTGGTGGATTTTTGTGTGCATTTTCAGTAATAAAGTCATTGGAATTGTCTACTCCAAGCAACTGTACATTACTATGTAAAACACTTGTTGCATTTTCATCATTTTCTTCTATTATGTTGTTTGTTGTATCAAGCATTTGTAAATTGTTGTGTACCAAATTGCTTTCATTCTCATCTTCTATGCAAACATTTTCATTTTCTTCTAAGAATTCAACATTATTCAAAATATTTTGATTTGGAAAATTCATGGATGTTTTTTTATCCATCTATTTATTAATGATGAGTTAGTGGTATCCTCTAAATATAAGTAAACCTTTGTATGATTTTTTTGTAAAAATAAGTTTTTAAAGTTAGTCTCAATTGATTAACAATGTGATTTATATCTTTTGAATGCTATATCTATCATTTTTCTTAAATCATTAATGTTAACAAAATCAACACATACATTTTCTTCCATATAATGAAAAAAACACACACACACACATAAAATTTGTCACAAGTTCTAACCCATTCTTTTTTGAAAACTGCAAAAATGTCACTAGTGACATGCAAGTGATGTGCTAACAAATATGTGTTACATGGAGGTTTGCAACAAACAATCTCAAGATTTTGATTGTTTATTAATCATGGAAGTGCTAAAGCAAAATCTCCATGTTAATATAATACAAAAAGACGGCACGTAAGTCAACTCTTACTCTTCCATGCTACTCTTTGCTTCTATCTTATTGCCAAGGAAGGTGCCCCAAAACAAAGAGGAACTACACTTGCTTTTGAAAGTTGGCACTACTTAAGCTAAATTGTGTTGCTTTTTTTTATTTTCTCCAAATTTTGATTTGACACAACCTATCCAGTTTTTTTGGGCTAAAAGGATAAACTTCAATGTGCACTCTATATTGGCAAGGCTCACAACATGGAGATGTTGCATTAACAACATAAGAGTGTTACTTTAGCAATATCTTAACAAATATTGCAATATGAACAAGTTTTTTTTTTTTATTAATATGATTTGAGTTTTGAATTGGTTAAAATGCATTTTGGTGTTAATGGAAATGTAAATATACCTTGTGAATAGTTGCATCTACAATTTCACCAATTTCATATTCAGCAACATTTGCTACATCATCAAATTTGTCAAAAACATCATGGGCTTGATTTGCAACCCAATCATCTGCTTTCTCTAAAGCACTTTCAACATCATGGATAGTATGAGAAGCTCTTTCTTTAGCATAGTTTTCTATAAAAGAAAATAATATAAAATCTAGAGTTAGATAGATTTTAACAACAAGTTAATCAAATTACAAAATTTTCAATTTTATGTGTTGTATATGTGAGTTTATATATGTGTATATAAATGAGTTTGTAACAAAAAGACGTATAACACTAAATGAAAAAGGTATCCTCAACAACTTGCAAATGTCCTAGCAACTATACAATGACTCAATTACAATTGCATATGACATTTGCTTAGGACATGTTTTTCTTCTAGTGTAATTTTGGAAATGTAAAATGTCATAGTGCATATTATAAGTCATAAAAGCAACACAAAGAATTACATTTATGGAGTGTTTTTCTAAATTGCTTTCAAAATAATTTGAACATTCTATGTTAGGTATTAAGGTCTTAAGTTATTAAAGAAGGTTGGTTTGCACAATAAACATTTAACAAAATATTATAATAGTTTGGTTTGATCCAAAATATGAAGTGCATATGTTATTATTTTGTATTGGTTATAGGTTGAAAAATTAAAAATGTTGCTAACCTTGTGCATTATGACTTGAGACATGAACATTAATAAAAAAAATGATTAATCAAGATTGAATGCAATACATTTTGATTCATAGATTTTGTGTAAACTTTTGAATGGAAAAATGATAAAAGCTAAATTTTGCAATTATGTATGCCTGGTGTTTGAATAAATGAAGATATGTATTCAAAAATCTCTCAAAAATATTTGTAATTCAATAGTGGTTGAGGAACTAAGCAATAAATATACAAATGCTTGCAAAAGTGTCAAGTAGTTTGTGTCTTGTTATGAATTGTTGTCATATATATAGCCTTTCAATACCTATAGTTTTCAAATTAAATACAAATATGTGCATAAACAACAATAATACATTATTTAAACAAAAAATCACAACATATAGTGATACTACTTTTAATCACAATATTCATTAAAATGGGAAAAAGAACCAAATGTAGGACTTTTGAATTTTGCACAATTGTGAGAGTATTTTAGGAATTTCATGATAATAGTTTAGTCAACTCTATTTTGTGAGTGGTGGGCCAAGATTTTGTGAACCATAACCAATGAAAAGATTTTGGAAAACATTTTTTTTCAAAAGATTAACATTTATGATGCACAATTATAAGGCCCTATGTACGCATTTATAAGTGAATTTTAATATTTTGACAAAAAAAAATTAGGCTCTCTGCTCGTTGCTCACAGATTTCCACTCACGATTTAGCATTCCCCTTAATTTCTTCAAAATCTTTCATCATCATTGATGTAAGAACTTGAAGGAATTATCACAAAATTCACTTCATATCACCAAAATATTCTCACAAATGCAAAAAAATGAAACATCCCAAAATTGATTGTTTTTCCCAAATTAACAAATATTGTGTTTTTAATATTCAATGAAACAACTTGGAATTTTTTTCATACTTGTTTTATCATAATTCCTAGTTGCTTGTTTATACACTTCAGCATTTTGTTGATAAGTTGTGTCTTTCAAATCATTTGCAGCTATATTGGCTGCATTGTAAGCATATTTTCCGGCTTCAACACTTGCATTTTTTGCTTCACAAGCTTTTTCTCCGGCCTTGTCCAAATGTTCTTGTGGTGTTTGCAATTCATTGGTAAGGCCAACCCACTTTGAAATCTCATTCAAAGCCGGTTTTACATTGTCCTCATTCACTTTTGTCAAACTGTTTCTATATGAATCTTTTGTACCTTCAATTTCTAATTTCATGCTATCAACTATTTTTCTAGTACCATATTCTATTTTAGATGGCACATTTTTAGCCTTTTCCAAAATTCCTTCTTCTTCTTTTCTAGGCACTCTATCTACTAGAGTCCTTGTATTATGTAAAACCAAATATGGTCTTGGTGTCCACAATACCACTGATAAAATGGAAACAAAAAATAACCCTATGCCCATATAATTGAGAACCTTCATTCTTTGAATTAAAATTGAGCTTGAGTTCAAGCTTGTGAATCACTTTGTAGATGAATTATCTTATGTATCATTAATCTTATTTTATACTTTAGTGCTATTTTCTTCTTTTTTTTGTTTTTTGTTATTAGGTAGCTAAATGCAAAGAGAATAGTACAAAAAATTCAACATATGCCTTTTCTAAAAAAATTTGTATTTCATCTTACAAATTTATTGCTAGAGTAATTTATAAATTATAAAAAAGAAAAGTAGTGTACAAAATTTGAGAAAACAATTCTTATTACATTGTGTTGTTTTGTTTTCCTAAATGATGGAATCTATGTTATTAGTCTCTTGAATATTCATACTCTTTAGTGCAAAAATGTATTATATATATATATAGATATAGGTTCTAAATTTGGCAATAATACTTGTAGCTTGACAACATTATAAATCACAAAACATAAAATATACTCATAACACAACATATGTTTGTAACTTAAACTATACTGCATCCAAATTTTCAATTTAGTTCAACTCTAATATAAAAATAATCAAATTTTAAGCAATAAATCCAGTTTTGATTCATATAATATGATTGGAATTTCTTTTGTGCCATTGCTTGTGTACGTGTTTGCTTTTAATTGCACATGCAAAGACAAATTCAAAATCTTATTTTTAGGGTTTTTGTTTTCTTTCATATTGCTTTAATCAAGTAAAAAGACATTCACCATTGTAAATCATTCCATTACAAACTATCATTTTCATCTATGGTCCTTTATATAGCATATCATTCCTATTAAATCTAATTTTGTCTTTAATAAAAGCCAAGCTAATTTATCTCTCAATTTTAAAAGTGTGTTTTTGGTGTTTGCTTTTCCTCTTTTAACAATTTAGGAATATGCCCAACTAGAAATGATAAAATTTTGTTGCAAAATCCATTAGAAAATTTAGTGACAAAGCACTAGATTGGATAGTAAATACAATAATTGGTGAAAATAATAATACTTGTAGGGGCTTTAGAAAATTGCACCTTCCTTTTGAATTGAATACAAATTATATTCAATTCAACTTATTTATTGTTTAAAAATGCAAGCTTCAAAATCTTGTTAAAACCATAGATTTCAAAAGGAAATCTAAAGAAGAGAAACAAAATAGAATTTGTTTAGTTTGCAAATATGGATGTGCTTCTAGATATCTATTGTAATTTCCAAAGTGATATGTTCTATGCTTTTCATATATGAGAAAAAAAAGACTACTCTAGGCATATGTGGTAGAAAGCTTATCTATTTTACCAAAAAATCTTTGTCAATCTACATTAATATAGTATATCACTTGAATTTCTAAAGAATAGAATCCAATTTCAAATTTTAGGGCTAAAATATAAACACAAACTCCTAAATATGAATAAATTGAAAGGGACTTTGTATAATTTTACAATTTTTGAAAACAAACAATAAAGGAAAAATTATTCTTGTTCACACTAATTTTGAATTTGAGGTTGTTAATGATATAATCAAAATTTTCTTGCCAATAAAAATATTCCTTACAAGTGTGTTTATAAGGAAAAACAATAAATGGTGCTTTCCTTGCAACATCCGTATTTTGAGCCATATTTAATTTCCAACTTTGGTCTACTATCTATTTGATTAGTCTATTCTTCCCAACTTTTATACATCAAGGAAAAACATAGCAATAAGCAAGCAATAAATGAAATGAAATTATTTTTTAAGAAAAAAAAATGGCAAAAATTTGAGAGTAAGAAGATTTCAAGCATATGTCTTCTCAAAATACTCATATTTTGCATAAAGAGGTACAAATACAAGCCTAGCTTGAATGCCCCCAAACTTGTATTGGCAAAATTGAGGTTTCCCTCATCTTACCATTTATACACTTATATTACACCTTGGTATTCTTGTACATTTATTCATCACTTTTCATTCAACAATATAAGCTTATCATCAAAAGAATAATATAAGGTGCTCCAAAAAGCCACATTCATGGTTCAAAAAGTTTTTGATTGATTCAAGTAATCACAAAATGTATTCTAGGAGACACCTAAGCTATTACCTAAAAGTGTGTAATTTCTTAAAACATTTTTGAATCTCATTCATTTTGTAATTACTTTTTGATTTGAGCTTGTTTTTAACGACACACAATTATTTTCAGATAGTAACAAAAAACTTAAAAATAGTGGGGGCTTTAAAATCATTACTTCATAAATTCTATTTGTTCTATATATTTTTGCAAATGACATTGAGATACTAGAATCATTTTTCTTTTGTAATTCTAAAAAAATCCTAAAAAAATTAGAGGCATTTAATGAGAGGAATTTTTGTAATTTGGTCACTTGTAAAAGAAAAGAAAAATTGATTTTGTTTACTTTTAGTATCTTTTTAGTAATTGAGATTTACATTCTCAAAATTTCAAAGCATAATATTTATCCTTGTAATAAAGTTTATTGGCTTAATACACTCAAAATTCATCTTGCAAATTCAAATGAAACCATGCACAATACTATCTTTGGAATGTACATAATGCTTTGCATTTAATTTGAATTCTAGTTGTCTAGTCCCAAAATGTAGATATTTTTTTAGACCTCAAGGGAGGAGGTTTTGCATTGACATAAGCTATCTTGAGGAAGTTTGAGTAGGCACCCTATTAAAAAAATAAACTTAGAGTGAGCATAATAGATGGCCTTTTTAATTAAGCATAATCTTTAATTGGCTTAAAGAACACATAATACACAATTTGTTCATGCCTTCAAGACATTTAAACTCCAAAAACACCTAATCATTTTTGTAATAAATATTTGTGTCACTTTTCATTGCAAATGCAAAAGCATGAGATCTCAAAGTATGCTGCAAGTAAATCATACTTACATGATAGCATAAAAAAGGAAAGGTACATAGAAAGTGAAGTGAAGTTTGTGGATACTTCCTTCAAAAAATCCAAATACTTCTACCACAAAATGGAGTAGCACAAACTCACAATAATTTCATCCTTGAGCTGTTATACAGCCTTACATGCTTTCCATCTCTTTGCGAAAAGATCTTGAATTTTGCCTCAACTCTATAATCTTCACATAACAAGCTCAACCACGGTATTAATCTTGCCACGTTGAGACAAACAAAGATGATGTCCACTTGACTTGATACACTAACTAAATTGAATGTACCAAGTATTATCATTTTCTTTGCTCCCTCCACCATATGTAGAGCAACTATAGTCACCATTGGCCCTCTAGCATAATATCCAAAAATATAAGATACTTGGTCATAAACCCAAGTGAGCTTATCAAGTAATTTCTATTACAAATCTTTTGCATTATCCCCCCCTTTTTCTTTTCCTCTTCTCTCTACAATGCCCATTCCATCCTCACTTGTCCAATCACATTTGGACAAAAATTGCCCGCCAAATAATCCAAAGTATTCATGTCCCGAAAGATTATTTCCGAGCAAAACATTTGCAAGAAATCATTGACAAAGTCATCCTAAAATTGGTGGAAAGAATTCTTTGTAGAACCTGTTTGTGGAATTGTGGAGAGCCAAGTACCTTTGCAAGGGCAGAGTCCAACTCCCGGGTGGATCATTTAGCGCATTTCAGAATTGACCTGGGACATAATATAACAAGAATTTTATTCATTTGAAATAAAAATTATAATGAACTTACAAATAAAGAAGAGAACCTTCAAAGTGCTAAACCTAATGTAAATAATATATGTGCATTATAATTTAAGAGATTTTTGTTACAACTAATGTAGGAGCACAAGATTTAAAGTTGTCCTATGCACAAGATTGTACCTAGTGTGAATTTGTATAAACAACTAGGTCTTCAAAGGGCCATATTGTACTGGATAAAAAGTCAAAGCAAAGATGAACTAACAAAAATAATAGTAAGTAAAAAAGATTCAAAATTTAAAACAACAAAAGTGCCATAGCCTATATCATAGCAAAAAATAGGGTGTTGAACTCAAATATAAACTTATGTCCAAAAAAAATTGCTTAATCAAAAAAAATGTAGAGTGAAATAAATATCAAAATTTTGTATAAACAAATATGCTATAACTAAAGTTCAAACCAAAAAAATAGAATGTGAAAAAAACGCAAAATTTAACACCAATTTGGGCAGCAATCAAAATGTTTTAATAATATAAAATATGGAGTAATAAAGAAAGTTAATTTTCCTACAACATTAAACTCCAACTATCAAATATTCACATGCCTTATTTGTACTTTTTACCCAAAATTTTTTGCTGTCATTTTGCTAGACAATTCTTTTTTTCCTTACAAAAACAATAGTTTGGGAATAAACAGAATCTTCTAAGCTGTATAAATAATTATAGAGTGCCCTCATATAGGTCATTTTGCCAAACTATATTATTATAGAATCCCTTTTATTTTTGTCTAGTAGAGTAAATAGGCCCCTAAAAAATACCCTTTTGCTACACAAAGGTACTCAACATACAAAGTGATCCACCAGCATTTCATTTTTACAATTAAATTCTTAACAATTTAGTGTTTTGAATCATTCTCTACTTTTTTTTACTTACTATTTTTTTCCCATATATTGTACAATTTTAAATGATTTGAAAATTTTCAATTGTGTACCCAATTTGCCTCAAAAAATGATTCCTAAGAGTTACAACCATTTTGGAAATTTTTTCATTAAAATATGACCTTGTGAAGTGCAGCTGCATGAGGTTTTTGCAAGGACAAAAATGACTTTTTGTCAATTCAAACTCAAATATCTAACAATCTACACAATGGGAATTCTCAAATTTCTTTTCACATTTGTTTGTATTAGTATACTACAAGATCTTACGGCTACATGTGCCCAAAGATGATTATTTTCTAAAATTTGGTACTTGTGTTAGAAATGGTAGTTTTGGAGCGATTTTGGTGAAAACTTAGTAAAAAGTTTTTAAGCGTTAAGCACATTCTAAAATCTTCTAGTTTTTTAAGATATACACATGAAAAGAATTCAAAAAAAATGAAATTCTTCTTAAATTCTTTTGGCAATTTTTTTGTCAATCCATCTAACAATCATTATTTATGATGATTTCGGTTCACTAGAAGTATTTTATAAAAGTTATAAGAATACCAACCTTAGTAAAAAAAAATCTTTCAATTTTGTTAATAAATTTTTGTGAATTTTTGTTTAGACCATTTTTTGTCAAATAACAACAAATGGTATTTGTATCAATTTTTTTCATTTAGTTGACTTGTCTCTATATTGGAGGTTAGATCCCAACTTTGCAAATCCTAGGCATAGAAAAGGGTCATAAAGTTTTGAATTCCATTTCAAATAGAAACTTCCATTTGAATAATTCTTGTAATGCAAAGTTTTGTGGATTTGACTAGAAACTTAGTTGCAATAATATAATCATAGTCAATGTAACTTAACTACCTGCAATCATGTTGTTTGGTCAACTAAAAAAATTCAAGTTGAATAAAAGTTCAAATAGTTATAGTTTGAAATAATAATTGTAAGAAATATAAAATGAAGGATGAAATTCAATGCCTTATAAGACGAGTTTATTTACTAAATCAATTTTAATTTTTTTGTGATTTAGACCATTTGTAATAATGTATGTATAACATGGAATTTAAATTCCATTAAAATAGCTTTTTAATTTGACACACCCCCAACCATTATTTATCTCCATGAAAGTTATTGTTGTTTTCAACTATGTTCTATTCTTTGTTTCACCAAAGTTGTGACTTGCAAACACTCCACATCACATATGCATCCAATATTAGGTCTAACTATTATCTCAATTCCAACTCCACCTTGAAACTTTTCTGAATCTATTCCTTACTATAATCAAAGATGTCATTTTGTGACAAGGGGCAAAACTTTCATTGATGCTCAAGTTTTTGGTTATTGCAATATTCATATTTGGCACACAATGCCTTAAAAATAGTGCCAACTTTTAGTTAGATCCATTCCACATTCACTTTGAAACTCATAGGTTGATATTTTTTACTTGAGATTCAATAGAAGCCATTGGAAACATCCTAGCAAAAAAATACCACCCAACCATTGTAAAGGAGTGCCCAAGAGCACCTTCTAAAACTATGTAAACACTGGAAAGGCTTCATCACCAACTCCATCACCAACTCCATCACACACAAGTCACCAAGGCTTACCACAATTCTATATGGAACAAATAATCAAAATCACCTTTCTCTGTGTAGTATTCCTTGCAATTTCAAGAGGCTTTCTTTCATTTTCTTAGTCCAAAGACTCTCAACATACACCATCTCTTTAAGATCAGGGTTGCTAAAGTGTGAGTAGGGAGCAATGAGCGTTGAGCGTTGAGCAATGAGCATTGAGCAATGGGCAGACTTTTCATGAAAATTGAGAAATTGAAAATGATATTTTGGTGATTTTCATACGTTTGTAAATATGCAAAAATGTCACTACATGAATAGAAATTTTGGATAATATTTGAAATTCATCCATTGATACAAACAAATGAAAAACAATACTAAATGGATGAATGTAGATGAAAATAGGACAACAATTATGATGGAAACGCATTTACGAATATACATTATAAAAAAAATCAAAGGAGACTACTCAAAACCAAAAAATACAAAATTTATACCTACTTTTTGAAAGAAAAAAAACTAAGTACAAGATTTCTTGCATTACTAACAATTTCAAAAAAAGAAAATCAAGAATAAATTTACATTGAACTTTTCATATATTAATTTTCTATTTTTGTTGTACTCTCAATTCAAAAGAATCTAAAATCCTTAATTTTTAATTTGCAATTTTGAACACGTTCAAATTTTGAGGATATAAGTTTACAATAATAGCAGTGAAATAAATAATATATTATATCTACAAGGGAAGTTGTCCAAAATGACAAGAACATGTCCAAATTAACATGGCTGAATCTACAAAAATTGTCCAATTTGACAAGTTGTTTTGTCATTTTGGACACATTTAGTCAATTTAGACATGTCAATTAGGACACAATTTTTTGTTGTAAATCTCAATAAAAAGAAATTTGAATTTACATCTCAAATTCTACAATGAAAGTACACTTTTATTTACCGCTTTAATACTTTTGAATGTTGATATAGTAATTCCTAAAATATATTGTAAAAAAATTCAAAAAAATTTTGAACAATTATTTAATCAAAAAATAAAATTTGATGAAAAACCTCAAATTTGAATAAGCTTGTGAAATCATTAGAAACACAAAATTCACTACAATTCTCTTCATTTAGTAATTTAGCATATTGAAAATGCTAAGACATTTTCTAATTCTTTATTAAATAAGAAAAATTCAAAAAAAACTTAATAGTTTTTCATTGTGAATGATTATAAATTTTAAAAAGTATTAGTAAAAACATAAATATATTGCTAATTTGTAAAATCTTTGGAGACACATCGGGGCATTTGAAAACCCTAAGAAAACATTTGGTATGGTCACAATACCATTAAATGAAAAATAGATTGAAGTTGAGAATTGAACATCTTGAGGAATTCATAATGATATAAAAAATGCTGCCAATGCACTACTACATATTACCTTTCACTTCACATTTTTAAAAGTGGCCCTATGTTAATCAAGATTGTCAAAATCACAAAAATTGGCCAATTAATCCTTCCCTTTTCTCTTTTAAAGCTAGCTAAAATCTAAAACCACCATTTAAGTTTTGAGTTTTATTTTTATGTAAAAGATAAAAACCAATGAAATAATAGTTTTATATGAGAACTTTCTTGAAGCTTCTCATTTTAACTTTTTAGTATGTATTTCTCAATTCAAAATGTTACAAACAAGTTTAGGCGTAAGACCAAGTTTAACACAAAAAGTAATCTAAAAAAGTGCAATAAAAAAAGTGAAATCAATTGGTGCAAAAACCTCTCCAAACTTGATCATTGATCTTTGTAGTAATTATTTGAAGAGAGTTTTATTTCAACAATTATTATTTTGACAGTTACATGCTAAGGTAATTTGTATAGAATCTTATATAATATTGATTTTCATATGCTTTTGCAACACAAAACATTTTGAAACAAGCATGTTTAGAGCAATCTTTATTGTTTTGCAAAATAGAGCAGTGGCTTCTAGGGACCAACTCAGAACATGCATTGGGTATATGGGGTTCAACTAATTTGTGTTTTGAATAAAGTTCCATTTTCATTGGCTAAACAAGCACTTATTTATTTATTTGTTTATTTATTTATTTATTTTGGTTTTCATTCAATTTTTATTTTTGCTTTTTACAAATTTGGTTGGAGTGTTGCAAGACCCTATTAGGAACCCGGGAGCCCTATTTGTGCTTGTCATGGGTTTTGTAAAGGGCTCTTTGGATTCCAAAGAGCCCTCATTAACAGATTATGTATTGTTTTTTTTCCTATTTTTCCTTAAGTTTTTCACCAATTTTTTTTGTTTTTGTTTTTTATATAGATTGGTTGGTGTGACTTAGGACCCTCTTTGGAACCCAAGAGTCCTATTTGTGCTTGTCACAATTTTGTAAAGGGCTCTTTGGATTCCAAAGAGCCCTTAGTAACAAGTTATGTACTATTTTTTTTTTTTTTTTTTCCATTTTTTCTTAAGTTTTTACCAATTTTTTTTGTTTTTTTAATTTTACAAATTGGTTGGTGTGTCTTAAGACCCTCTTTGAAA